>CM035428.1:137407211-137599711 GCA_020310875.1 Ceratopteris richardii | reverse complement strand
AACCCTAACGAACCGTATTTTCCGGTTTGAACCGAATGAACCGCACCGAATGAACCTTATAGGGCTTCCGGTTCGCGAACCGATGCAGCACTGATCTATTGTGATAATCTTAGCAACATTCAGTTAGTATGAAATCCTGTTTTTCATGCTAGAACTTAGCATATCAAGGTACATTATCACTTCATCAGAGAGAAGGTATTAGCAAGTGATATTGATCTTGTTTATATTAGGACAGATCAGGAGATGTTTTCACTAAAGCACTTTGAGCAGAGAAGCTTAAGAAGTTTTGGAAGATGCTCGGATTAGAGGATATGACATTGAGCTTGAGGAGGAGTGTTGAGATATCAAGTTAAACATGTGATGATGGAGGATGACACGTATCACTTTTTCATTTCTCTGACATCTATAATGGTCATACCGGTATATGTCAAGGATACTTTAGTGAGCTTAACTAGATTCATCTATCGAGAGTGATGGCACACTTGTTCCTTGCCAGCTCACTCATTCGCGGACATTGGGTTTTTCTAATTCGAAGACATTGGGTTTTTCATTATGTTGATCTTTACATATTGCACTAGTTGTATTGTTGTATTAGGTGATTCTTGTATATTCCTTTTATGTAGTAGAAGAAGGCTATTCTTCCTTGCCTCAATATGTGTGTATGCTCCAAGGTTGTTAGCAATGTTTTTGCAACGTCCAACATAGCATTGTTTTGCCCTAAACGTTGCGAACATTTTTTTTTGCATTTTTTTTTTCAAATTTTGCCACCCTAATTAGTATGTACTATGTAGTTACAACTTACTACTAACTAGTATGTAGTATGCACACATTACACAATGCACATGTGACATGTCAAACTTTCCACTTCAAAGTTGACAAGTTCAAAGTTCAAACTTATCATGATTCATTCTAAATTCACTATGCACATTGCACAAATAATCATTGTCATTCTAAAATTTAAATTCACATTGCACATGTGACATGCCATATTCAATCAATTGAACTTTAAAGATTTAGGTCATGACCAATCATCAATATCTAGACTCCATCAAGATTCAAGATTCAAAGCATGACAAATACAAAGAATTATGACAAGTCAATGAGTCACAAATCATATATAAAATATGTTAAAGAGTCAACTCAAAATTGTGACATTGTCATAAATGATACATCATACCACTAAGTAGTCAAACAATAAACTGTCAATAATACAATCAATATCAAGTAAATTTTAAATCATGATCAATCATCAACCCTCAAAATCCTCTGAGTCACGATCATCATCATCATCATCATCATCATCATCATCATCATGTGGTGCCCGACTAGTAGATGCCTCCATCCGACTAGTAGATGGGCCTAATACAGTACGTGCACTATGACTAGCACGAGGCCGATATTCCCTTGTATCATGTTGCGGTACGGTCAACTCCTGATAAAGCATGTCATACAGACCAAGGTCCTCTGTCGGAATGATAGGCATATCATGGACCCTCTGAATGTCAAGGTCATCGACGTTGACTTGTTGCACCTCCGTTGAGTTTCCACCATGCTCCAATAAATGCAAGTTGCAATGGCAATATACAAGCCTCTCCAATTGCACTGTAAATAGCCTATTCCTCTTCTTTGTGTGGAAGAGGGGCCATGTACTCCCGTTCCTTTCATAGGGACTGGCACTATAGTCCTGTGAAAGTATGGGAATGGCAAAGTGTCTCTGCATAAGAAAAGAGAAAAAAGAGAAATCTTTAATCAATTAAAGAGTTCATTAAAAAATAAAGACTCAAGAGGAATCAGTTATTAGTTAATACTAAATAGTGAGTAATAGAGTATTAAGTCATGACTTACTAGCTTAGGCATACCAACGTTGTATCTCTCCGACCATGTCATGAAGTCATGAAGTCCAATAAACACAAGTTGCAGTGGCAATATACAAGCCTCTCCAATTGCGTTGTAAATATCCTATTCCTCTTCTTTGTGTGGAAGAGGGCCCATGTACTCTAGTTCCTTTCACAGGGACAGGCACTACAGTCCTGTGAAAGTATGGGAATGGCGAAGTGTCTCTACAAAAGAAAATAGAGATTGAGCACGGGATACATGGATAGGATGGAGCCCTCCAACTTAAGGTATCCATCGGGATGCATGTGGTGCTATAACTATGATGGTTTATCACATAGCACATGCATTGCCTTGTTTAGAGTCTTGACAGTGGATAGCTAGTACCACGATGGACTCTATCATGAGATAGTTTTTGACCTTGTATGGGTCAAGTTGCCATTGCATTCGTGAGGAGACGAGTCCCGTTATGGGAGGGTCCTAGTCATAGTTCCACCGTTTGAAGTAGTGGGCTTTGCTCACCTTCATGTGGAATTGTTATGTCCATTACATGATGTGCCCGAGAGGGAGTTGTTAGTTGTAGCGTTTCCTCAATCACAATCTATCCCCAATCACAATTTTTCGATTACTCAGAAATAACAGTGGAGAGAAGAACGCAGAGATTGCACAAGGTAAAAGAAAATTTGATGCGGAAGAGTAGAACAAATATGACGCAGAGAAGGAAGAATTCTGATATTATAGATGTGAATCAATGGTTACAATAGCTTTGGACAATAGCTTCTTGACGAAGCCTCTACCTCCCAACCACCCCTGAGCTATCACAATCGCATTCTCACTCGCACTCTCAATCACACTCTCACTCTCACTCTCACTCTCACTCTCACTCTCAATCACACTCTCAATCACAAGGTAATTCTCAGATTTCTGTGTCCCCTCCGTGTTGATGCGCAGGCCTTCTTATCTTTTTCCGTTTGATCGCAGCCGTGCTCCCCAAAGAAGTGTGCGATCCACCAAATTTAGAAAAAGTCGAGTTTCTCCAAAACTTTCGCAAAAAGCCATGCGATCGTAGTGTACTTCCTTTCTTTAGCATACCTGTCAAAAATAGCAGAAAAACACCAAGAAGACATATCCGAAAACATACATAATTAGACATGGTGACACGTGAGCATGAGAATCACGGATTCGAATAGAATTAGACAAGCCCTCGTTTTTTTTTTTTTTTTTTTTTTTTTAGTGTTGGAAAAAACGGCACTTTTCAAAGCCCTGGAACTCAAAAACAATGAGGAATTAGGTTAAGCTTGTGAGAGACACTTTTATTCAATTTTTTGATCTGCACAATAGTGTTAGAGACGTCCGAGGTCCAAATCCACCTCCAAATGCCACTTTTGAGCCCTGACCGGTTTAAAATTCTAGAGAGAGAGTAAAATCAAGGCATTTTCTTACAATGAACTAAACGTAGGACCCTGAACGAGGTACTTAGAACATGATTCACAAAAATCTCACACAGGCACTTTTATTCTCTTCTACTTGCTCTACCTTTCCCTCATACAGAGTTTTCCTTAATTCTTTCATCTTCACCTTCAAAATCCCATTGGAAAACATGATGCAATTAAGGTCTAGAGAGAGAATATGAAACTTGTCAACCCAAAATTTTTCCTACATGCATAAACTGACTTAATTATTCGTTCTAAGCATTATCCCCACAATGAAATTCAGAAAGTTCAAAATGAATTATTTTACTAGAAAAGAGGCCTATTACATTAGTGATCTGACAACTCCTTGCACTCGGTTCCCATTGGGACACCTTAGTTATGCCTGAAAGGAGTTGTGCTGTCTCCCTGAAAGGGAGTTGTGTTTCCTTCCCTAAAGAGAGATTTTAGTATTTCAGAGACTCTTGGCATCTATTTTCCTTTGGAAGTACAGTTTATACTAATCCAGAGATCATTTAGATTGAACAATTGATCCTAGACCGTGGAGAATATGTTGGTGGTGTGATGATCATACGTCAGATGATGTCGCTTGATCATAGATGATATAGCCATCAGGGATATACGTGTAGACATGATCATTATGGAGCCGGATATATTACAGAGGATGTTGCCCTTGATGGCCGCCCCATCAGTTGTGATGGTAGCCCCTTGGGTTTTTTACCCAAGAGCCTTTGCCCACAAAATGTACGCCCCATTGTGACGTCTACAGATGGTATGGTTTTACCCAGCATATACCTCTCATTTACGGTCTGATTGGGTGAGTCACTTTCCCCGCTTGTTGTATGCTCATGGTAGTGTTCAATATCGGCTGATGTATAGCCCGTTGATGTTGATATTTCATGAGCTAATCTCTTTCTCAACCACGAGACCTAGAGGCATGGATCCTTAGTTTGTAGCAGAGACTCCTTTCGAAGGAAGGAATTGTTACATAGGGAGGAGGAGAACACGACGAAGACAGCCTTGCATTATGTTGTCTTCCTTGCATTTCATTGTTCTCCATACTATTCACACGATGTGTGTGCACCTCATGGTCTTGGTGGGGTGGGAGGGTGTACCTTTGGGTAACCCTAGATCCAGAGACAATTCAAACTGATACGTGCATGATATTATCTTCTCGGTGGTGATCCATATTTGATCATTGATCGTTAGTGTACCTTGAGGAATCACTGATATCTTGGTTCCATGATGGCTGATAGGTTGGTGACTGGGACAAGTATCTTGGTCCCAAGAAGTTGCCTGTTTGGAAGCTTGGGTAGGTATCTTGGTTCCATGACAGTTGCCTTGCCTCTCAACTCGGACAGGATGATTTTATGTGATATTCCCGCAAGAGATCTGAGCTTGGAAGATATAACTAGACATGTTCCACTAGAATCCGACTTGGTTACGGACTAGAGGGAGAGGAAGACTTCTTATCTTGAGTATCTGATTAGTGAGGCACCGACTTGAGTCTATTTTGACTTTGGAGTCAGTTAGGTTGTCGACGGATTGGACTCTTGGTTGTAGCCAAGACATTGCTTGGTTGTAGCCAAGACATTGCTGAGGACAGCAATTACAAATAAGGGGGGAAGTGTTACGTCCCCAAAATGAAAGGACATCTAGATGGGCGCCTGTAGTTAAAAGTGTCGTGTCAAATATGAACCGGCCGCCTAGTGTGAACTGGGCCACCTCCTCATTTGTGCCTATAAATAGGACCCATGGGCTCATTTGTAGGATATCTCTCGCGTGAGGCACTTGGACTCTTGGCCCTTCGGCAGAGCCTCGTCACCCGTACTGGTGAGGGGCTGGTGGTATGGGACGCCAGTCCCTTGGAGGTGGCTGCCCGCTTGGCTGCAGGCTCCTAGGCTCGGGGGTGAGCCCGTATTGGCTCTACGGCTGGGAGGTGAGTCTGATGTCCTCCCTTCTATTGTTTGTGAATATGCCTTGTGTCTTGTCTTGTCCAATAGGGAGGATCCCGGAGGTTATAACATCAGGGGTCCCCCGTCAATCCTTCGCGGGTCTTGTCCCTTGACGACTAGGTGGGCCGGCCAGGCCGGCTCGTCATCAACTTGCCCGCTCACTCAAAAGGGGATTTGGACATGTGTGGCACTGGAGAGCCACTATGGCTCTGGATAACGACGATTCGGACTTGATGGCATCTCAACGTTGGGTCGGCCCTCCGTATGCGGCCACCTCTTCACCTTTCGGGGTCAAGTCCCGCTTCCGCTTCCGCTCCACATCTGGCCTTCGGGCCAAACACTTAAGTCCCGCTTGCTCTTGGGGGATTTGCTCCGTAAACTCCGTGGCCGCCCGTGTCCTTGTGGGATTGGCAAACAAGGCCTCCCCTTGGAATGGATCGTCACAGGGAGGGGGGAGGGGGAGGGAGATGGGGGGGAGGGGAGAGGAGGGGAGGGAGGGGAAGGGGAAGAGAGAGGGGAAGAGGGGGGAGGGAGGGGAAGGGGAAGAGAGAGGGGGAGAGGGAAGAAGGGAGGGGAAGGGGGAGAGGGGGGGGGAGGGAGGGAGGCAGGGAGGGTGAGTGGGGAAGGGGGCAGGGAGAGGTAGAGGCAGAGCGAGGGATTCTATCCCACATGCAGGGAGGGAGAGTGGGAGTGGGAGGAGTCTGGAGGGAAGAACCATATTCTTTTGCATGCAGAGTCCATGCTCTGGAGGGAGGGGAAAGAGGGGGGGAAAGGGAGGGGAAAGAGGGTGGGAAAGGGAGGGGAAGGGGAAGAGAGAGGGGGAGAGGGGGGAGGGATGGGAAGGGGGAGAGGGGGGGAGGGAGGGAGGCAGGGAGGGTGAGTGGGGAGGGAGAGGGGCAGGCAGGAGAAGGGGGGCAGGGATAGGGAGATGCAGAGCGAGGGATTCTATCCCACATGCAGGGAGGGAGAGTGGGAGTGGGAGGAGCCTGGAGGGAAGGACCATACCTGGAGGGAAGAACCATATTCTTTCGCATGCAGAGACCATGCTCTGTCCCACGTGCATTTGTGATATTTATACGTACTGCAAGGTGACATGCACAATATGAAAATCTTTCTGCATGGTCAAAGTCTAGTGGATTGAATTTTTGGTGTTGTGCTGTGTAACTGATGTTCAAATGCTGTGGGAGAAGAAGAGGCAGAGAGAGGGATTCTATCCCACATGTAGGGAGGGAGAGTGGGAGTGGGAGGAGCCTGGAGGGAAGGACCATACCTGGAGGGAAGAACCATACTCTTTTGCATGCAGAGACCATGCTGTGTCCCACGTGCATTTGTGATATTTATACATACTGCAAGGTGACATGCAGGATATGAAATTCTTTCTGCATGGTCAAAGTCTAGTGGATTGAATTTTTGGTGTTGTGCTGTGTAACTGATGTTCAAATGCTGTGGGAGAGGGAGAGGCAGAGCAAGGGATTCTATCCCACATGCAGGGAGGGAGAGTGGGAGTGGAAGGTGGGAGGAGCCTGGAGGGAAGGACCATACTCTGTTGTGCATGCAGAGACCATGCTCTGTCCCACGTGCATTTGTGATATTCATACATACTGCAAGGTGACATGCAGGATATGAAAATCTTTCTGCATGGTCAAAGGCTAGTGAATTGAATTTTTTGGTGTTGTGCTGTGCAACTGATGTTCAGATGCTGTTGATATATTATGTTTTCTGTCATGATTCACAGGCAAGCCTGTGCAAAGCTATACCAAATGAGATTAGAACACTTGCCAAGGAAATGGATGAAGAGGCATCAAATGCAGAGTGTGCTATTCAATTTGTAAGAAGTACGCCTGGAATTCTGACAGCACTGGTAGGAATGCGTCAGATTAAACATGTTGAAGATAATCTCAAGGTCCTTCAGTATGCAGCTGGTCCATATACATAAGAAACTTCTGCTGGTTTCTGTAAATAGATATTCTTATTCTTGAATGCAGTAGCCTATTATTTTGAGACCAGTACTTAGATTTTACCAAGGTTTTACTTTTGGATTTGTATTCTTTAAGATTTGCTGGCTAGAATAGTTTCGTACATCATGAACATTCGCTCAGTGAGGCTTTGGAGAGTTCGCTTGAAACTGAAAGCACATGCATGTACAGGAAATAATGATACAATTTCTGTTCAGCTTTGTGGCTTTGGAAAGTTTGCTTTAAACTAAAAGCGCACACATGTGCAGGAAATAATTGTATAATTTCTGTTCAGCTTGGTGGCCTTGTGGTATGATAAAAGAAGAGACACTTAACATAGCAAAAGTTAGAAGGACAGTTAAGGTCTTGTATAATCAATACCGAGTTTGTATATGATGATAATTTCTGGATCTGGATATGCATGATAAGGTTCCTCTTGGAATCATGGGCCTGCAATCCGAGGGGCACCAATGCCAATATGGACCTCCTTTTTTTTGTACAGTTGATAATGGAAATACTCACACAGTACAAATAATGAGATGCAGTGATGCTGGCACTTACTTTCTATTATTTTTTGATGGGTGTTCACTCTCCCATTAGTTCTGAACAATATCATTGTGATTGCACAAGATGGCAGTAAACCTGACTAGCTCTTGTCAGTTTTTAGAGCTTTAAGCCTTTTCTTTTTTCCACTTATGTTTAAGGGCTCATTTTTTAAGTGGATGGATCCAACATTCGTTCGCAGCCATTGGCCAATCAATCAGTTTAGCAAGGGCGACGATATAGCTACTCCCAGAGATAGTGGCTAGATGTGCATGATATCTTCAGAAGAGGTATAAACTTGATGTCAATGAGATCTTCAAAAGAGAGAAACTCGAGTGGTTAGGGGATGACAGCTCAGAAAAAGAGGAGATTGATTATAGGTGTGGTGTCCCTTTCCATGAGAGGTGTGTGCATGCACGATTGTCTTTCCTTTTTAGGTTTCATTTTTCCATTAATCTATTCCTTGTTTTTCGATTCATCTTTTTGCACTTTAACCATGGGATTGAACAGTTAAATGAAAGTCTATTAACAGAATTTGTGTTTTGACAGGATAATTGTGGTATCAATTGTGGTTGATCACCACCTTTTCAGCCAAAGGAGTGATCATAATAAGTTGTGCACTATGTGGATTCATGAACATGTTTCTGTCAACTTTTGAAGAGGAGGGATAGTTTGTGTTAGTGGTGGATATGGATCTGTCTTTCATTCTTCAATGAGGGAGGATAATTTATGCATGTGCATTGAATGCGGGATATTAAGTATACTCTTCTCAATACATTTTAGTGCACAATGTCGCTGATTGCTAATTTACAAACTTAATAGGCACCACATGACAAATTCCTTCTTTATCCAAAAAAGAGATCTTTTATTAGTTAAAAAGAGAAATGCATATAGGCCTAATCCCAGCCAGGGGTCAAACAAGATCTAATACAAGGGGAACAAATCACCCCACACACCCACCCGTCAGAGAAAATGAGAGACCAAGCTCCAGGGGAAGGGATGGAGGGAGGGGAGAAAAGCCAAGCAGGCTGCCTGTAATTCCACAGGATAGTATCACCCTGAGAGATAAAGAAGGGGCCATTTCCCAAAGCTGAAGAAAAGCAAGCCTCTGCCGAACTGATATAAAAATCTCCCTGGGAATGATCCAGCTGCCCCCGAAGAGTATGGATCAGCTCAAACCAAAAGTCCCGAACAGTCTTGGCTGAAGGGATCGTATGCCGCCCAAAGATGCGCTGGTGATCTCACTCTCCAAATAATCCACATGGCAAGGGTACTGATCAGCTTCCCAATAGGGGTAATCGTTGCTAGTCCAAGTGGAAATCTGAGATCTTGAGTGGTGGAAATCCACCCATCCCAAATCGGTAAAATAGTACTATCGGCCAAGTGCTTGTACCGGAGGGCCGGATCAATAAGCCAGTAAGCGAGCCCAAGCAACCGTGCCCCAAGAGATCATCTTTTGACCCTCCCTCAAGGTCATAATCCTCAAGATCCGCAGCCAAATCTGCTGGCCAGCTGGTGCTTCCATAAACAGTGCCATTGATAGCCACAACCTGTGTAATCCGGAGGATGGCCCCCATAACTCAGCTAGGTGCCGACCACAATGCCCCTATTGGCAATGCCAAATCTGCTGGCCAGCTGGTGCTTCCATAAACAGTGCCATTGATAGCCACAACCTGCGTAATCCGGAGGATGGCCGCCATAACTCAGCCAGGTGCCGACCACAATGCCCCTATTGGCAACTGACCATTGAAGAAGAATAGTTCGACGAGGCTGCTAGCTACCCCAAATGTGCCACCAAAAGGATGAGAGGAACTCCTCGGAGAGACCATGGTGTCGCTCAGCCTCAGCCACATCAGGAACAGCAGGGTGATGCGATTGAGTGATCCTCCGCCCCAAACATGCAGTATATTGAAAGCAGGGAATAGTGGGGATCCTTGGGGAAGTGTAGGGGTCCTGCCACTGCCTTCCACTATGTAGCATCCCACTAACTAAAGGCAAGCCAACAGTCGAGCTTCCTAGACCCAGAGGAGCCAACTGCGATGAGTCAGAATCTCCTCAGGATTAGGATCAATATGCCAATCCTGACCGCAAGTGCCAACCACCCTAATCGGTTGAAAAGTGCAGTCGGTGAGATCTCGGGCTCCTAAGATGTGCGAATCATCCTGTCCTCCCCATCGGTCTGAAAGAAGAGAGTCCCATCCTGAGTGACACCTCGGGCTTGAATCAAAACCTCAGTCTGAATGGAAGCTCCCACCCACGGCATGGGGGGGAATAGTCGGTCTGAGTTCCTCAATCCCTCCGGATAGCAACCTCGATATCTTTTGATCATCTGAGGCACCCCATGCATCCCAATACATCGGTCCTATTGTTGTGCCTCCATGAGCCCCTTGAACCAGAGCCAATTGGCCACTCTGCACCTAGGACTCTTGCAAAACTCTACCCGAGAAACATGAAGACGAAAGCTAATCATGAATCCTCTCTAGTACGAAGGAGAGTTTCCCTGGTCAAAGGTTGACAAAGCTGCTCCTCAATACAAGAGGGAGAGTTGGATAAGAGCAGGCTGCAACTATTCCAATGATTTGATGATACTGCAAGCAAAATGAGCCTTAGTTTGCCTTGAGAACCCAATATGCCACATCTAAGCAAAGATCCATTTGACCTCAGGAGCCACAACCCACCAATAGCAGGTGCAAACATGCCAAGTCTTTGATTGAGAAAATCCTTCCAAGGCTTTGGGCTGAGAAGCAAGCTGCGGATGACAAACTTTCCCAGAAGGGCTCTGCTTTGGACAAGTTCAATAATCCCAAGGCCACCATGCTCTGTAGGGATGTTGATGACTGGCCAAGCAACCTTAGCTTGAGCAGGGGTGCCATCGGCCCTGGATCACAAGACGTTCCTGATTAGCCATTGAATTTGGCTAATACAAGAACTCGAGAAAATCTAGCAAGAGAGGTGATATACCACATCGTGGCCAAAAGGACTTTATTAGCCATAGTACGACCCTCTCGGCTAAGGACAAGCGAGTAGTGCTCCAATGCATGAGTTTCCTCCTGTAAGTTAAGAGGGAGACGAGATTTGTTGCTCAACCGAAAGTGTTAAACCAATGTGGCACCCCCTAGGTAACGAACCGCAGTGCGAGAAGGAATCCATCGAAACTGGGCACAAGGTAGCCAACTGGGGAGAATATCCTTGCCAATCTAGAAACCACAAGATTTGTGCCAATTGATTTTGGCATAGGAGCATCACAAAACCTTTCCAAAGCATCTTGGAATCCGGAGAAATTGGCCGCATGGCACAAGTAAACGATGGTGTCATTGGCAAACTTAGCAACCAACAAAGCCTCCTCTCTAACGGGGAATCTATTACCCTGTAACCTAGTGTCTTGAGCAAACAAGAACGAACTCATAGCCTCAACAAAGAAGAGGAACAAGGTTGGGCCAAAGGATAACCCTCTCTAACTAATCACAAAATGCTAAACCTCTCCCCCCACCAACAAAACTTGGCTATGGGTGGAATGGTAAAGGGAAGCAACACCCTTAATCCAACAAGCACGAAAGACCATACAAAGCATACTTTCCTCAAGAAAAGCCCAATCAATCCGATCATAGGCTTTCTCAAAGTCCAACAATAGAATTGCACGAGGCTCATTGCACAATGGAGTTAGGGAACAACCCCCCAGAAAGTGAAGATGTTGTCAAGGATACCACGATGCTTGGCAAACCTCGTCTGCATTGGGTGAATCAATGTCTCAAGCATTGGTTGCAGTCAGGAAACTTAACCGACCAAAATAGACTACTTGTCTACACTGGTATGCTGAAAAACTGGACTTCACTCTTTGAATGATATCTCACAGAATATATAAGCTTTGAAGGAGATATTTGAGGTAAAGAAAGTGCACGAGATAAGCTTTCCCATGAGTGTTTAAACACAAGAAATGGTTACATATACATTGAGATATGAGCTTCACAACAGAGCTATGTAAAAAATGACGTGCGACTGGAAGGAGTCTATGGGAAGACAGAATGACAAAATGACTAGATCTGACTATCGGGAACTCTTGCCTCTTTCTCTCATTGTTTAGAACGTGCTTCCACTCCACTTCTATAACCAATGAGCATGTGAAGAAGTTTGTGCCTCCTTCTTAACTGACCACTTTGCCCACTACATGCCACTGATTACAAGGCAGATATTGTATCTTTTACTCATCATGAATTTTGACTAGACTTCTTTTTTTTTATTTTTCTCTTTTCTCTTCTTTTCCTTTATCTTTATATTTGGTAAATTTATCCAAGCATAGCTCATGTGAAAATAAGCTTGTGCATTCATCTTAAACACTCCTCCTCAAGCTCATTTGGGAGTTATCTTCAACCATGTCCTACAAATTTATCACATCCTTGAAACCTTTGAGTTTAGAAGCATCCAAGAACTTTGTAAACATATTTGCAACTTGCTCTTTGGCTCTGATGAACTTTATCTCCACATCTTTGCTCAATACCTTCTCCCTTACATAATGGTAGTGGACCTCTATGTGCTTGCTCCTTGCATGAAACATAGGATTGCTTGCCAAGTAAATACTTGACATGTTATCACCGTATATAGGGATGGTTTCAACTTGTACTTCAAGATCAACCAAAAGCTTTTTAATCCACATTGCTTCACATGTGGCAAATGCTAATCCTCTATATTCAGCCTCCATGGATGAAAGTGCAACAATAGGTTGTTTCTTTGAGCTCCATGTGATAGGTTTGCTTCCTATCATGAACACATAACCTGAGGTTGATCTCCTATCTTCATTTGAACCTGTCCGATCAGCATCGCTAAAGCCGTTGACCTTCAATTCTTCATCAGACTTGTAAAACAAAGCATGATTAACTGTATGCTTTATGTATCTCAACACTCTCTTTGCTGAATTTAAATGTTCACTTGTCGGGGCTTGCATAAACTGAGAAAGTACACCAACCACATAAGATAAATCAGGTCTTGTAATGTTTGCATAGATTAATGATCCTACAATGCTTCTGTATGTCGTTACATCTTCCAATAGTTGTCCATCATTTGAGCAAATCTTTGTATTTGTGGCCATGGGTTGAATGAGTGGTTTGCATTCACTCATTCCAAATCTGAAAAGAACATCCAACATGTACTTCCTTTGCATCAAGTAGATGCCACGTTTTCCATAAACAACTTCAATTCCTAAAAAATATTTAAGCTCTCCAAGATCTGAAATTTTAAACTCCTTACCAAGCTTCCTTTTGATATCTTTAATCCTTGTAACATCATTTCCTATTATGATGAGGTCATCGACGTATATGCAAATATATACCTCTCTATTTTTTTCCTTCATCATGTACAATGAAGGGTCTGCACTACTTGGATTGTATCCATACTTAGTTAGATATTCTACCAATCTCTGATTCCATGCTCTTGGTGCTTGCTTCAATCAATAAAGTGCCTTTTTCAACCGACAAACAAAGTCTTTGTTTGCCTTTTTCAACCGGCAAACAAAGACTGAATGTTTTTCATCTTCAAATCCAACCGATTGACTCATGTATACCTCTTCTTGTAGTTCTCCATTGAGAAAAGCATTTTTGATGTCGAGTTGATATAATGGCCATCTCCTTGAAGCACCAATTGTTATTAATGTTTTGATTGTTCCCATCTTTGCAACAGGGCTGAAAACTTCATCATAATATATTCCTTGTGTTTGTTAAAAACCTTTGGCAACTAATCTAGCTTTATAGCTAGCTAGTGAACCATCATCATTCCTCTTTACTTTAAACACCCATTTGTTTGGAATAATCTTCATACCTTCTTTCTTTGGCACTAGCTACCATGTGTGATTATCTTTGAGAGCTTTGATCTCCTCTTTCATAGCTTGCTTCCATTCCTTTTGTGTGCAAGCTTCTTCATATGTCTTAGGCTCTTTGTCTTTGATAATTTGTAGCATGTATGCAAAATGTTTGGCCATGAAACTATCATAACTCAACCTTTGAGTTTGATACCTTGTCCTTGAAGACCTTCTTTCATTGCCTTTAGAAAGTTGCTTCTTTAACCTATTTAGCTTTACCTTCGGAGTGATTACCTCTTCATATTCTTCTTCACTTGCATCTATCTCACTGTTTGGAGTAGCACTTGCTTCTTCGGCTCTAAACTAAATTTGGAGACAAAGAATGACTCCCCCTCCATGTTGAACATTCTTCATTTGATGTAGATGCCTCTGGACCTGAAACCTTTGTGCTTGATTGTTGGACTTCTCTTTGATTTGTTCCTGCATAATCATCACAATCTTCTTCAAAGAATCTTTTCCTTTCCTTTATCTTCATACCATGGTCTTAGTTCATCAAAGACCACATATCGCGAGACTCTTACTTCCTTTGTTCTAGGGTTGTAACACTTGTATCCTTTTTGCTCCATTGAGTAGTCGATGAAAATACATTTTTATGACCTTGGTTCCATCTTTGTTCTAACTTCTTGTGGAATGTGAACAAAGCAAACACATCCAAACACCTTCATCTCATTGAGCATGCATCTTGCAATTTGAGCAATTGGCCTATTTTTTCCTTTCAACTATTCCATTTTGTTGTGGTGTATACCTACAAGTAAACTGCCTTTTGATCCCATTCTCTTGTAGAAAATCTGCATTTTTTTTTTTGTATTCTCCTCCACCATCGAACCTTAAGGTTTTGATAGATCTTCTTGAATGACTGCCTCGTTTGCTTTCCTAGTTGACAAGCTTCACATAGCTCATGTAGTCCAATGCTATTAAATTTTGGAAGACCTCGTAGCACTTCATGTTTGCTGATGTCCTTTAGCTTTGGAATGTTGATATGTCCTATTCTTTTGTGCCATTAGTCCAGCTCTGAAATCTTCTTGTTCCCACACTGAATGTACATGACCTTTCCATGTGGATGTCGGACGTCCAAAGTGAACATCCTTCCTTCTCTTCTACCTCGCACAATGATCTTGAAGCCTTCCTTTGGATTCTTTATGAAGCACCCATCCTCGTTGAATATGACATGATAACCCTTCTCTACCATTTGTCCTACTGAAATCAAGTTCTTTGAAATTGTAGGAACATGAAGAACATTAGATAGTACCTTTGCTACACTTGTATCTTCAAGCCTTATATCTCCAATATGTTCAATCATGTGGTGAGTGTCATCACTTGTTTCAACACATCCTTCTCCACTTGGTACCTGTAGATTAGTGAACAAACTTCCTTGGCATGACATATAGTTACTACAACCTGAATCAATGTACCATTTTTTGTCATCTTCACAAGAGCTTCTATACTCATGTCTCATTGCAAGTACCGTGTCCTTGCTTCCTTCACTTGAGGTGCTTGCATAGTTGCTTTGGCTCTTTTGATTGCCTCCATTTTGTCTTCCATTCTTCAGCCAACAATCACTAGCATAGTGTCCTACTTTACCACAATGATAGCATGTTATACCTTTATGAGAATTGTAGAAGCCTCTTCCTCTACTTCTACCTCAACCTCTTCCTTGTGTGTTGGCATTTGATGCATCCTTGTTGTCTTCCGAATTTTTTTGATTGTAGTTGGAGTTGTTGTGACCTCTTCCTTTTCCTCTTGAGCCTCCTCTTGAGTTCCTTCCTTTACCTCGACCTACATATAACATTTGGTTGTGGCTGTCATTTCCTTTCGGGCCACCAAAGCTAAGCTCTTCTGTGACAAGATGAGGGATTAGTTGTTCAAAACTTGGATATGCATCTTTCAAGTTAATGGAAGTGATAAAAGGCTTCCATCTTTCATCTTCTCTCAATCCATTGAGAGTATAACACACAAGATCTTCTTCTTCAACCGTTGTGCCAATAGAAGCTAAAGCATCATTTAGCTCCTTAATCTTCAAAGTATATTTAGCTATGGATTGACTCGAACTTTTCTTGATTGTGTTCAACTCATTCTTGAGTTGAAGTTTCCTAGCTTTGGTATTTGTTGAATACGTCCTCCCAAGCGTCCTTAGCTTTCTCTAGATGTTGAATATGCCCTACCATGGCATTAGTAATGACTTGTGAAATGAGGAACATGACTCTCCTATTCCTCTCTTCCCATTCTTTTGCTTGCCTCCTTTGGACTTCAATGGCTGTAGCTTGATTGATTTGAGGTAAAGAATCATCACTGCTCACAATACCCCACAAGCCTTTTCCCAATAGGTAGTTGGTCATTCTAAACTTCCACACAGGATAGTTATCCTTATCCAATTTCTCTACTTGTTGACCCAAGTCAGCCATTGAAGGTTATCAAAAATTTTAAGAGTTACCTCGAATAGTTATATTCTCCTTTGCTCTTGCGTTTGTGAAATTCCCCTTTGTTTTGTAGCTCCTCTTTTGCTTTGCTTTAACTCCAACTTTGTTGATGAAGCTTCAGCACCAAGTTTGCTCTGATACCAACTGTGGAGAATGAGTTCTCCTATGTGCAATGAACACGTGTAGTGAACCCTTGTATGTCCAGCACTTGGACAAAAAACTTCACCCTAGATAGTTTGCTGTTCTCAATACAAAAGTCAAATGGACCTGTGCCTTTAGTGTATCAAAGTAGACAAAGAGAGCTTTCTATCCACACAAGTATGCTGAAGAATTGAACTTCACTCTTGGACTGATAGCTCCTTGAATATATATCCTTTGAGGATGATATTTGAGACAGAGAAATACACACAAATAGCTTTCCAACAAGCTAAAAGTCAAGTAATTTGGATGAGTTTTGGTCAGGAAACACAACCAACCAAAATAGAACACCTACACACACAAGTATACTGAAAAACTGGAATTCACTCGTTGATAGATATCTCTTAGAATATAAATGCTTTAAATGAGATAGTTGGGACACAGAGAGTACATGTAAGGAGCTTTCCAACAAGCTAAAAACCAAGCAATTTGGATACGTTTTGGTTGGGAAATTTAACGGATCAAAATAGACTACCTGTCTACATAAGTATGCTGAAAAATTGGACTTCACTCTTTGACTAATATCTCACAGAATATATAAGATTTGAAGGAGATATTTGAGACAAAGAAAATGCACAAGATAAGCTTTCCAATGAGTGTTTAAACACAGGAAATGGTTAGAAATACATTGAGATATGAGCTTCACAAAAGAGCTATGTAAAAAATGATGGTGCGACTAAAAGGAGTCTATGGGAATAGAAAATGACAAAATGACTAGATCTGAATTTTAGGAGCTCTGCCTCTTTCTCCCCTTGTTTACAACGTGCTTCCACTCCACTTTCATAACCAATGAGCATGTGAAGAAGTTTGTACCTCCTTCTTAACTCACCACTTTGCCGACTACATGCCACTGAGTACAAGGAAGATATTGTATCTTTTACTCATCATGAATTTTGACTAGACTTCTTTTTTCTTATTGTTCTCTTTTCTCTTCTTTTCTTTTATCTTTATATTTGGTAAATTTATCCAAGCATAGCTCATGTGAAAATGAGCTTATACATTTATCTTCAACACGAGGGGGCCGTGGAGAGGAGATAGACATGAGGGAGGATGTCGAAGGAGCAGAATGAGAAGCGGGGGGTTCCCACTCCGACTCAGGACATGGGGGAGTAGGTAAATCCTCTTGAAGGGCACTAAATTGGTCCCTTGTGGGGACCAAAACCTGTCGAGCCACCGGTTTGTGCTGTCGGCCCACCTGTGGTCGTTGCCTAAGCTTTTGTCATCCAAAGAAAGAAGTGGAAGGATCAATTATAGTAATCGGGTCAGCATGGGGTTGATGACCCCCACTCCCTCCCTACAATGGAGAGCTCGGGGAAGCATGAGTGGAGGAGGGAGGTCGATGTGCTTGTGGGTGGCTTATTTTGTCACTTGCTCAAAACAGTGTCTGGCATGGCGCTTGATCCTCCAGGGGCACACTTCCACAAAGTGACCAATCTTACGATAAGCAAAACACTGATTTGGAAGGTGAGAGTACTCGATTCCCTGAATGAGTCAATCACTAGATAGAAGCGGAAAATCAATCTTTGATGGCAATTGTGTAGGATAAAAATGACGATCCAAACGGATGGAAGGTCCATAACCTTGGCCACAACTGAGGTAGCGGACTGTAGAATCTCCAAAAAAATGCCATGTGATCCTCCGGTTTGAGGTAGCAGAGGAAGGTACTCATGACGAAGGCCAGGAAAGCAAGTTATCATATGAAAGCCACATGCTTCCCGGGGGATGAATGCTATGAAAGTAGCTCTAGAGGGATAAAAAATGTACCCATAGGCAAACATATGGTAGGGCAGCCCATACCGCACTCGGAGATAACAATCATCTGTGTGACTTCCTCCAAAGTCTCCAACACTTGATAAAAACTACGACCCAAGGTCTGGCTATCAACGAACTTGCCAACTTTGGCAAGAAGGCTACTCTAAAGGAGGTCCCTGAGTTCACCACAATGGGGATGCGAACCGATGATCATGTACATGATCGAAGAGGCTTGCATGCACTCGACCTCTGAGACTAAACTCCTACCCTCATCCGTAAGGGAGAGTCGAATGCGCGACATAGTGGGAGTGGGTGAGGGGGCTTCAGATGAGTCCCTCTGGAGGGCGGGCTCCAATGCCATTTGTGTATGCCATGTCAAGAAGAAGGGCAAGGCAACAACAAAAAGAACTATGCCACTGCAAAAAACCTACCAACCAGGGGAAGAAGCCTCAAGTAGAAGACAAAAAGAACCTGAAGATCTCATCCTTAGTGAGGAGAGGGAATCAGGAAAGAGCAAAAGAAGGGGGGTTTCTTTGGAGCTGATGAAAGGAGAAGGGTGAGGTTGGGGAAGTTTGGCTAGGGTAGTCGGACAAAGAGAGGGGAGAGGGGGAGGGAAGAGGGGGGAGGGAAGAGGGGTTTTCCTATTGTCGAAGGGGGTAAGGAGGGGTTTTCCTATTGCTGAAGGGGTAAGGAGGGGGGAAGGGGTTGTTGAAGGAGCTAGGAGAGGAGGGAGGGGGAGTTGGTTGGGCAATGAAGAAGGGGAGGGAGCGCCAACGGGAGGAGGGAGGGGAGGCTGTGAAGGCGGGAGCAAGGTGGGAGGGGTGGGGGGGTGGGGAAGGCAATGCAAGGGGGGAGAAAGGAGAGGGGAGGGGCATCGATGGTGACAGAGGAGAAGAGGTGAGCGGTGCATAGGATTAGGGTGGTGAGAGGTGCATAGAAGCGGTGGGAATGGGGGGAGGGTGTAGAGGATGCGAAAGTGAGACTTCGAAGACATGACCAATTCCTTGTGTCTATGAGAATCAAGATAAGATATTAGGCATGAGAAACTAGATAGTATTGAAGATTATGTTTTTCAGTGGATAATCATTGAATATTCATTGAAGTGGATAACGAGGGTTTTCTAAATTTTACTCAATGGTTGACACCATCTTAGATGTTCGGATGAGGGATGAGTGACAGTGCATTATGGAATGATTTAAGGATCTACCAACAATTTATCTACAAGTTGAAAAATTTATGGAGATGTAGAAAATCGACGAGTCAAAAGGCACTATTTCTCAATGGACAATGCAAAAGTAATACGTTTGATTATTGTTTGCATAATTGATTCCTCCATAGTGATGTGGACGGACAAAAATGACGCAACTAGCAAATGGGAGATTTAGATATGACCAATCATTAACTCTTGGAGTGGATATTTCATGCTTGGATTCTCTATTGAGGGCTTGTCAGGATCTCAAATGTAAAGTTCATGATCCCACCACTTAGCATAACCTCTTTTAAATATATTTAGAAGAGACTTAGCAACAAGTAGGAGAGGTCAAAGACCCACTACTAGAGATGAGCTATTGGAGTCGATTGCTAAACTGTTCAAATGTGTGGTCCATGTGTTGTGCCTGATGGGGGAAGCAAAAGGTCATTTTTGATTGTAGAATGGAGGGATCTTTTTGGATTTTACTTTTCTAATTCACCTTGAAGGGCCCTAAAAATAATTCTTTTCGTATAATACCCTCGATTGAATCCATGCTTCCCTCCTTAGCATTGTTTTATCAATTTGTTGCATAATTTTTTTTGGGAGGCTTGTATATATGTCCATAATCCTAATGGGCTATTTATCATTCTACATCCTGCACTAAATGATATGGTGTGTATTATGCTCTAAGCTTCTTATTCTTCCTCAATGTTTATGTTTGTTCTTGGTCCTTTGAACTCCAAGATTCGGTATTAGAGTAAATCATTGCTTATTGAAGTGCAATGTTGCATACCTTGTGTCATGGACACAAAGAAAACTATCATGAACCTTAGATTCCATGTAATACCTATATCTCATGATTGGTTTGGAATTCGGAGAAACTAATGGCTCCATTATGTATGGAACATGCCCAAATCCTAATATTGACTGTCTGACACTTAGAGATGTTGTTTCGCATTTATGATAATCATCAATTCCTAATCGCCATTGATGAAACACCCTTGAAAACCTTCCATATACTTGGTCTTGCCAATGCCAGTCTTGGGAACTCAAGGGGTTGTAATCAACAAGTAAGTACTCTTCAGGTTCTAGTTCGATATCTAGTCTTATCCTTTGTTTTAGTCTTATCTAGTCGTGTATCTTGGACATTTTGTATTGTCTGGTTGTAATCTTATAGTATGAGATCCTTTCATTCTTGTATCTAGTTCATCTCCCTTAAGGAAGTTCTTGTAATCCAAATATCTTGCTTTTCATACATATGGTCTGGGGTTGTGGGATATCCTATATCATCTCTAGTCGAGTTATCCATACATATCAGTCCTGGGTTGTGGTACTTCTTGTATCAATTACATACTCGTATTTATTTTCCTACGTGGGTGATTTTTTAGTCCGAAATAGAGTTTTGAAATCTTGTCTAGTCTATTCAGAGGGCACAATCTAGAGCTTCCCTGATATTTTGGCAAGACTACCTTCATCCAGTATACCTCCAATTTTTTTAGCACTTAAAAGTTATTCAACAACAAGTCCAGGAGATATAAGAAAACCAAGAAAGGATTCAATACTAAAATATTCAAGATATAATCACATAACTTCAAAGGAAGATCCAAGAGCTACAAATCATAGCAAATCAATCTTCTTCAAGTATCATCATAGCAAGTAATATGAAGAAAAGCCCAAAAGTGAGCATGCCTGAGAAATTTGATACAACAAGATCAAATTTTAGAGGATTTATTCAGTAGTTAAGCTCTTCATAAGAATGCAACCTGACAGTTACCTAGATGATGCTTCTCAAGTGGAAATCATAGGAACTCTATTATGTGGTCCTACTCTTTCATGATAAAGACCAAGAGCTAAAGTACATGCATGTTAAATTTAATGCATATAAGCACGGTATAAAACATCAATGCAAAATGCCATGCATACCAACAAAAGAGGATAGCTTTCTTATAGAAATGACAAGATGTATGGTCAAGAGCTAGACAACATCTTGTAGGTTCTAGCTTGAGGTTATCATGTGTGTTACATATGTACGTAAAAAATTACCAAGTAAAACATTATAGTCTATCACTTAGTCTTGGCATGGTTGCAAGCCATTTTTTTCTCATTTCCATATTTTTTATATGGTTTTGAAAGTAAAGGCTATCATTTGTATTTCCCATAATGAAACTATTTACTTGAGATGTAGTTTTCGTGCATGATGTAATTCAACATGTACTTTCATGCACGGATGTATGGATTAGCTCAAGAGGATGCGTAAGCACTTTGCTTCTTTTTTTTTTAAGTGGAAGAAAAATGTAACTCTTACTAAGGCAACTTCTTAGCCTAGGTAGGTTTGGGGATTCACAGAGGTCTATATCTAATGTAAATGTAAACAATGCCCTTATTGATGAGATAACAAATGTTGACGATTAAAAAACTATGCCAAAATGGTTGGTGTAAACATTTAGAGACAACAACTCAGATGCATCTTTGCCTTGTGACCTTCTTGAAGGTCCCATGGTTCTTCCTTTCCATTAGATTACTTTATAACAATTTTTTCTAGACTTTCTAATGAGATGAAACAAATAAATAGAAAAACTGAATGGATACTATGCAATTGAATTTTGTTGCTTTATGAAGAATGAGACTTGTTCTTTATGTAATAGCAAGAAGATCATCGACACAATGAGGCTGTGAGGTGAAACATAAAACTAATGGTATTGTTGGTTTCTATAGTAATAGACTTGTAGCTAGAGGTTTTACTCAAGAGAAATGCATTGATTTTGATGAGACCTTTGCTCCTACAGGCCATACATGATAATTTCTAGCATTTTTGCACATGCAATCCATAATAGTTGAAATTTATATCCCTTGCATATTAGAACTACATTTTTGAATGGGGATTTGTAGTGTTCTGCAAAAGAAAGTAAGAAAACAAAGTATGCAAGTTAAAAATGCATTGTATGGATTGATCTAAACATCACATGCTTAGAATGAAAAGATACACACATATATTCCAACTAAAAAGCACCTTGTATGTGAAGTGTGCAACGATGTGCTTCTAATCATTGATGTTTATGTCGCTGACATGTTGCTCACTAGTCCTAATGAGATGTATATTGCTATTTTTTGAGGTTGAATTGCATGCCTCTTTCAAAATGTCATATTCGGGCCTTTTACATTATTATTTAGGCAACCAATTTATGAAAACTATGGAAACCTTGAGGACTACAAACCTGTCAGAATTCCCATAAAGATACATAGACGATTGATTCCTCATGATGATGGAGATGCATTTCATGTTGTGGCTTTTACAAAAATCTATTGAATGCCTGATTTTTGTGTGCTTTATAAAGCTTGAAATTTAGTTTGATTCTCTCAAACGAGTAGGCCTATGCATAGCCTAGGTGGTAAGCATTGGTAAGCAATCAAGCATGGTTTTTCTACTTATTTGGTGTATGAAAGCTTATTTTTTTTAATAAACAAGAATTTTACCATGAAAAGACAAAAGTACAAGAGAATTAGAGAAGTACATGTGATAATCCTTTCGTGCCCTCCATGGAGGACTCGCTTACACTTCAACTTGTTGTCGAAGGCAAACACCTTGTGGTGTTTGAAAGGTGAAGAGATCTTACAACTTTGGATTCGTCTACATAACCTGCCTAGGATTTTTTTAAGGACCATTCTTTGGGTTTCCTTGCAATTGACTACACCTTTAATTACACATTTTTCATAGAGGTACATTTTAAATGACATTCCAGAGAGCTACATAACAGTCGATAGCTTCATTGAAAAATGATTACTTCCAACTTACAGGATGATCTAACAAAAGGGAATTTATGAAACTCCACCAAACCCAATCACTCTTTGGACAAGAGAAAAATGGTGGTATATGTCTTCTCTATCATTTAAACATCTTTTTCACTATGGAGGTGCTATAGAGATATTATTGTCTTTGACATTGGTCCAAGTGCCTCTTGAAGAATTTTCAACATAAGGAAGGCTTTCTTTTTTTCTATTAATGGGTGCCATAATTCATTGAACTTGAATTCCCGTCTTATCCAAGACTAGTTAGTGCACCAATTTTTATTAAGAGATTAATGAATATCTAGATTTCTCTTGAGTGTGGAAATATTTTCTTTCTTGTGTTTTCCACTTCAGTCCCTTCGAATTAGGGTTTAGTTCAAGAAGAAGATGAATCTCTGACATCCCTAGGCAATGATTGTATGCATTAAAAGATACTAGTCTTTGTAGTCCACTCTAATTCTAGGATTGATGTCTTGAAACTTATCCAATGTCTTCTTATTGGATATGCTCTTTCTCAGTTTTCCTAACTCCAATAGTAGGGAACCATATGTAATCATGGTATAGGATACAAACAACCCATTTCCAATCATTATTGATGGAAGATTGAGGTTCCAACTTATTCCAAGTTTTCCATAGAGAGTGTAAGGCAATCAAGAACTTTCCATCTAGGGGCTCTCAAAAGGGAAGAGTTTTTGTGATGCTTGAAAATAAGTTTGGACAAGATTTCTTATCATTACTTTGAGGTTGGATCATACATTTAGCCACAAGCTTATTAGCCAAGGACTCTACATCCAAAATACCTTAACCATTTGAGCCCTTGCAGCAAGCATACATTTCCCATTTAAATCTTACCTATTGGGATCTCCCATCCAGAGAAAGTTTATGAAGTAATTCGACGGTGATGCACCACGGTGCGCTCTCCTTCTCGAGAGCTCCACGATGACATCCTTGGAGTAGAAAACCGAGCTCCTAAGGCCGCACACAGTACTCCGCATAAAGGCTGTAGAATACACAGAAAGTCACATTACACAGGGAGCACGAATATAGTTTTCATAGGTCTTACAAATGCAATCAAACTTACCGTCTGTAACTGACCAAACCACTATATGTTTTATTAAAGAACATATACAAAGAAGCGTCCGGTGGCCATTTGGCCTTTCACATGGACACTAACGGTAACAATCTCCCACTAAAGGCCAATATGGAAAAAGTAACTATAGGAGAAAAAAATAAAGAATGATAAAGAATACCTAAGTGTAAGTATACAAACTATACCTCCCACCTGATGGGCATGTTACACAGTATACAAGTGCCTGTGTAAGATCATGAATCAAGTAACCCCCATCAAGTGAAATCAGTGTCGAAAGCTATCATGTGGTAGAGCTTTATTCAAAGCATTTGCAACATTATCTCGAGTGTGAAACTTCTCAAGAATAATGCGCTCAGTGGCTAAGCAATCTCTAATGAAGTGATACCTCACCTCAACGTGCTTGGTCTTTGCACGATAGACCGGATTCTTAGCCAAAGCAATGGCACTCTGATTGTTGCTGAGCAAATGAGGTACATGTTGAGGTAAACCCATATCGCAAGCAAGACAAGAAAGCCACAATCCTTCCTTACATGCCTCACTTGCTGCAACATACTCTGCTTCTATGGTGGAAATAGCTGTACATTCTTGAAGATGAAATCTCCAAGAGATAGCACCTCCAGCAAAATGAAAAACGTACCCTAATGTAGACTTATGTTTGTCTACACAACCAGCATAGTCAGAATCTGTGTAAGATTTCCTTGAAATCAACACCATGTTGTTGCTTAAAACCCTTTGCAACAAGCCGTGCTTTATACTTTGGAGAAGCATTATCTAATGTGAATTTTAGCTTATATACCCATTTACATGGTAAAGCTTTCCTGCCATTTGGCAAAGGTACTAAATCCCAAGTACCATTCTTGTGAATAGAATTCAACTCACTCTTCATGGCATGCTCCCACTTGACATGATCTTTTGTCTGCATAACCTCTTTGTAGCAACAAGGCTCACTGGCATCTATTAGCATAACAAAATCTAAACATGGAACATATCTATCAGATGGATGTGAGACACGTGTAGAGCTTCTGAATGGTTGCTGAATAGGAACATGTGCAGAGTGATTTGATTGGACATTCTCTTGAGCATCCCTATGTGCAACATTTTTATTCATGCTAACTGGAGGACTAGTATTCTCAAACACCGCTCCTCACTTCAAACTCCTTAATGGGCTGTTTGTGCATCTTAGATTCATTGAAAATGACATCACTACTTATAATCACTGACCATATTTCAGGATCCCATAAGCGATATCGAAATTGTCCTTCTCAATCATATCCAAGAAAAATGCATTTCTTTGACTTATGGTCCAACTTTTGTCTAAGAATATTGGGTATATGAACATATGCTTCACACCCAAAAACTCGAAGATGATCATAATATGGTGGCTTCCCTGTCCATAACTCTTATGCCACTTTTAGACCTTTGGCAGTACTAGGTGAAAGCTTAATCACATGAACTGCGGTCAATACTACTTCTGCCCAAAAGCCTTGTGAGAGGTTTGCATGATGCAACATAGAAAATACTCTATCTTGAATAGTTCTATTCATCCTTTCAGCCACACCATTCTGTACTAGGGTATAAGGAGCTATAAAACCTCTATGAATCCCCCTAGACTGACACAAAAGGCTGGCTTTTGAATTCATGTGAGGTATACTAACCCCTATTATCTGGACATAAATCTTAAGCTTAGTTCCTTTTTTAGTCTCAACTGAAGCATGCCATTTTCTAAAAGTAGGGAATACCTCATCCTTCAATTTGATAGGATATGCCCAAACTTTTCTAGTAGGATCATCTATGAAAGTGACAAAGTAAAGAGAACCACCTAAGGGCCTAGTGGACATAGGGCCACACACATCTGTATGAATGAGATCTAAAGGCTAAATTGAAGAGTCAATGTGGATTCTATGCACATTTCTGGTTTTCTTTCCATATTGACAGTGCTCACAAAATGAAAAATTAGAGAAAGATATCAC
Source organism: Ceratopteris richardii (assembly GCA_020310875.1). NCBI lineage: Eukaryota > Viridiplantae > Streptophyta > Polypodiopsida > Polypodiales > Pteridaceae > Ceratopteris > Ceratopteris richardii. The sequence goes on along the minus strand of CM035428.1, from coordinate 137,573,742 downwards.
AAGTAAGTAGCCAAAACGAGAAAGATTTTCCATTCCACTACAACCATGCCAAATACAAGCCATAGGCTATTCAATAACAACTAAAAAGTGTTTTTTCTGTGATACAAATAAAGGATAAAGTGAGCCAACTTTGCTTCCTTTTGCAATAAACATATTGCCCTTTGATATACAAAACTGAGCATAGAAGACCACCTTGTAACCAAGGTCATCAAGCTGACCAACTGACATCAAACTGCATGATAACTGAGGTACATTGCATACATTATGCATAGTAAATTTTGAACTATCAATGAACTGCACAACCACATCTCCGATCCAAACTGGGAAGGGTCACCAAGTCTCATGGTACCAAGAGACTTTTCTCCATAATTAGAGAACCATTCTCTGCGTGGTGTCACATAGAAAGAAGCACCAGAATCTAAGAGCCACGCGTGGGAAAAACAATCAGCCATAAGAGGCTCAGTTGGCACAGTACTATCAAGTTTCAACACATCAGAATCATTAGAAATAGCATTAATTTCTTCAATCTTCACAGTCAAAGTAGATGGTGTAGGTAACTGTTTAACATGCCAATCAACATTCTATCCTTTACCTTTAGCATTTTTTAATGCATAACAATCTTTCTTCATATGTCCTTTCTTATGACAATAATGGCATTCGATATCCCTCTTCCTTTATTTACTTCTAATCTTATTCCATTGACCATTGTTTTCCTTGTTCTTGCTCCTGCCACGTTGCTGATTCTTTCCTTGGTAAGAATCACGAACATTATATGCATCTCGACTCTAAGTGCCAACCATAGATTTTCTATGAATCTCCTCACTCAAGAGTGCTCCACATATGTCATCATAGACGAGTTTACCACGAGGTGCACTATTGCTAATAGTTGTGCAAAACATATCCCATGATGATGGCAGGGTGCATAAAACAATAATATGGCTTTCTTTTCATTATCCATATCCATTTACTGAGCCTGTAACTGGGAGAATATAGCATCAAACTCATGTAGATGAGCAACAACACTATTTGTGTCCTTCATGCGAAGGTCATATAATTTTCTCATTAGATACACTTTATTTGATGTCGTCTCTTTTTCATATGTATTGCATAACTCCTTCCAAAGCTCTTAGGCACTTTCATAATCTAATACTATAAAGTAAAAATTATCTCCGAGGTGCAAGCAAATGGTAGGCCTGGCCATTTCATCTAACTCATCCCAATCATCTTTATCCATGTCAGTAGGCTTCTTTGAAATCCCATTTACTGGCTTCTATTGCCTCCTTTGAATCAACACATCTTTAATCTGATTCTTTCATAGAGCAAAGTTTGTGCCTTCAAATTTTGATCTCAAAATGGTCTTTGCCCCGCAAGTTATAGCTCCTCCTCGGAACACTAGCACTAGACCCTAATCCACCAGATATGCCTAAGACCTCTGATGCCATGATGCTAGAGAATTGAATAGAATGATAATGGAGCTAGAAGAGTCCAAACACCAATGAATAAGTGTATCAAGGAGTAAATCGACCAATGTATAGTTGACAAAACCAAAAATCTAGAAAAATTTTGCCACAATATCCTCTGCAAAATGAGCATATGACTAGTGTGAAAATATCATAAAACTGCAAGTACTGATATGTTTACTTGCATAGTGAATCACTGACTCCATTGCATATAATCAATTACCCAATAGAAGCCAACTAGGCTTATCGAGCACCTATGAACAACTATCATACATCTCCTATGGTGAGGTTGGGTAAGTCTTCCACCCGCATCACCGAAGAGACCCCAAAATCTGGGTGCCTCCTAGTTAAGAAAACCTCACCACAACCCTCTTTATCAAATGTAAAAGGCTTTATGCAAAAAATGTAACCGCTATATCAATGACCACATGGACGTACATAAGCGGTATCTATAGAAGCATACATGGTGTGTATGTGCTCGATATATGTAGTAAAATGACACTAAAAGCCTGAATGCATAGCCCAAAAACTAGCCAACAACACTTGCAAGTGTCTGTCAACTCTAATGTTTTAGGCTCCAAAACCTACATAAATTTGCAATGGCTGCTCCCACCAAAACTGAAAAACCTTTTGAGAAACCTGTAGTTTTACGAGTGTGGATGAAAACACAGCCCCAAAGGTTGATATTTATTGTCGGAGAAGTACAAAGGACACTCTTCTTGATGTTCTTGGACCTGTGTGAAGAGAATTCTGTGTGAAAGTACTCCAAAATGGCTTCCAAAGACACCCCAAAAACGCTTCAAAAACAAGCTTTGAAAGCAGAAAATGAAGCTTTCAGGGACCAAAACATGTTCAAGGTAATGTTAAGCTTAGTCTTTCCCCTTCTTCAAACACCACAAGAGTGTAGCTTACCACGGTTAAGCGAGCTCTGGGGGGAACAGTACTAGGATGGGTGACCTCCCAAGAAGTATCGGGAGCCTCTATCTTGGTTGATCATTGAGGTCCTCCCTCACATGCAGACAACAATGACTTCGGTGACTCAGATGACAAGGTATGCCAAGGTATATGCATTGGTCGCCACCTTAGTCGTAAGCATTGGAGAAAGCCGAGGGGGGGTGCTCGCTTCGCTCGTACACAAGGAACAAAGCTTTTGCATCAAACTACTATGATACCAGTGAAGTAATTCAATGGAAATTCACAACGATGCGCTCTCCTTCTTGAGAGCTCCACGATGATATCCTCAGAGTAGAAAATCGAGCTTCTAAGGCTGCACATAGTACTTCACACGGAGGCTGCAAAATACACAGAAAAACATAGTACACAAGGAGCAAGAAGACATACTTCTTAGGTCTTACAAATGCAGTCGAACTTACCATCTGTAACTGATTGGGCCACTATATGTTTTATTAAAGAACATATTATAAAGAAGTGTCTAGTGGCCATTTGGACTTTCACATGGACACTAATGATAATAGTCTATAAAAGTTCTTTCTATCTTCAAAGGCTCATTGTTGTTTGGTCTCTAGTAGGCCAAAAAATAGATGATAGAGGAGATCAAGAACATGTCCATCAACATCACTTTCCTTGTCAAATCAAGTTGCATACTCTTCCAATAATGGAGTTTACATTCAAGTTTTGACTAACACCCAATCCCAATGTTGAATCATAGAAACCTCAAAGCACATAGAGATTCCTAATGGATGGAACATAAGGCAAGATCCTAGTAGCCTTTATCCCTAAGAAATCATAGTTAGGGCCACACAAGCATCTTTAAATGCCATCTTTGAGTGGCTTATTTTGGACCCAAAGGCAATGCAAAAGATTTCTAGAAAATGCAAGAAGAGGGATATAGAAATAATCTCGTTCTAAAGAAAAACAATAGTGTGATTGATGGAGAGTCTAAGCACCATGTGATCTTGGCTTTGGGGCAAAGAGATTGTGATGCAGTTTGCTAGAAATTTGGAAATAACCTTATATTTAGTATAGATCATAGTGATGGGATGCTAGTTTTCTATTTTGCTCTTATTGTCCTTCTTTTGAGTTAGTTTTATAATGACTTTATTCAAAAATCTCAAAAGGGATGGAAAGATGAGATCCTCCCTCTAGACCATGCAAATAGGATCTAGTAGATTGTCTTTAAAGACTTGGAAGAAGTCATTAGTTAATCCATCAACCTTCCCTGGGAAGGGCATCGATCACATCCATGATTTTATTGTTGGTCAGTAGGTTGTCAAGTTCATGAGATCCATAATCTTGGAGCAAACGTTGGAGAAGACACCCCAACCAACTTTGAGAAATGATTCACAATAAATTTATAGTTATTCTCTTCCGAATTGCACTCAGATTCGTTGTTATTGATCATTTTAAGGGAAAATATTTGAGCTACTTCTTTTCAAGAGTCTGCACACTTCTTTGGAAGTTTTTTTGCCTTGCCATCCCACCAATATTTGAAAAAAATTTGAAGCTTCTTTATCTTTATTTTCTCTTTGTATCTACATTTTCTCTTGATCTTGAGTAGACAATTCTATATGTGAGTTTTACCTCTATTAACTTCTATATCAAGATGAATGACCTTCTATACAATTTCTCTCTTCTTTCTTTCCTAATTCTTTGCATCCCTTTTTTTTGCACTCTGTAGAGGTGTCAGATTAGAATGATTTAGGAATGCATTGAAGGGAGTTAAAACAGTGAGGGGTCTAGATGGAACCAAGGAGCCTTCCTACCCTTAGCAGAGGGCTAAAAGGAAGTTAAATTGGGAAGTGATCTGACATGGAAATGTCCATGATCCCAAGTGGTTGATGATGTTGTGAGAGATATATCTTGAATCAAGTCTAGCTTTGTTAAGCTCGACACCAATCTCAAGGTTTAGCTGGGAGAAACCAATATATTCTTTGAATTCAACAAGACCTTGGTGAAGCTTTAGATGATCCCAAATCCCAAATTTCTTTTTCATGACCACCAATAGCATGTTGTTTCTAATCCCATAGATCTGAGAGCATTTCCACCATGTTAAATTCACTAGATGCGATCACATCCCCAAAGGGAGAGTCTCGAGAAATCCAAGTTTTGATTCTCTCTTCAAACGAGTTTGGAGCATAAAATGAAATGATCGAGTAGTGCAACCCTTTGGAACCATCATCCATCCATGATGAGGGTAAAAGAAAGAGCCTTGAAAGATGAAGACCACTAATTCTTGAATCCTACCACTTCGCCTCCACTCCCTTGAGGATAAGCCATAGAGATCCAACGCTGATGATAGGAGATTCTCTTGAACCTTTTCATGAGATCCTTGCCATTGATTTTAACCTCATGAAGACAAATAAAATCTAGATCTATGCTTTTATCCTTCAACCGCTATCCTATAATCATGGCTCTAGAGGGACTTGTGAGCCCTCAAATGTTGAAGGAAAGGATGAACATTTTTGGATGGATGATTCTTTTTGAATTAGGGTTTTATCTTTGGTTTTTCTTGGTCTTTCCTTCATCTTTTTTCTTTCGGACTTGCCGATTATTTTGCTTTGATAGGGCTCTTCCATGAAAGCTTGAGTGGGATCTTACCTTTCAACACTCTGGCTTTAATGGTGGTGTCTTGGACAATGAAGCTAGTGATGGAGCTTGCACTGTTTGCGTTGTCTTCTTTTATGGTAGCGTATTCATCTTGCGATTTTCCATAACCTATGGCTTCAATGTTCACAAATTGAATGAAGCCAACAAAGTAATCTAAGAGATTATCTTCTCTAGCATTAAAAGTTCCTTTGAGTGGGATGGCCCCTCTCCTTTAATCTCTTTCACACTCTTTTCTTTTTCCTTCTGACTTCCATAGCTCATCCAAAAGTGGATCTATATTCTAAGCCTTCATGTCTACATTTGAAACATTGGTGATTTTTTTTGTGATTGGTTTCATTTTGACCTAGTTTGGAGAGAGATTTTATAATATCTTGTTGGATAGATCCTCACATGGTTTTACTTTTCTTTTTGGACCCCTTTTGATTTTGTGACCTTGCATGCCGCAATGAAGGTAGACACTGATAGGTTCTTCTAAATGACTTCTGCTCTAGTAAAGCCTCTTCTCTGATGTCGATATTGATAAAGGATGGGATCTCTTGGTTAAGATGTACCTCAACAAAAAATTTTGGCTGCCAATGAGCATTGAAGAAGTGGATGGTTGTTGGAATGATTGCCAAATAGCTTCAAAGAGCAAATTGTAGTGGAGATTTTAGGAACACAAAAAGGTTAAAAAATGCATTTTAGATATTTTTGTAAAAAATGGGGAAGAATCTTCCTTATGATCCTAAAAACCTTATGTATTTTTTATAGATTTTTTGGAGCTCTCTAGAATATGTATTTTTAGTTTAGAAGGAAGGACCAAATTTTAAGTGCGAACATGGAAACTTAAATTGTATAGAAGACAATGAAAGTCATTTTGAAGAGGAAGATTCATTTTGCTGAATGAAAAAAGTTAGAGAACTCTTGCAAAACTAAATCTCATCACTTTGCTTTCTTGTGATTTTGAAGTGAGAATGGTGAGTGCTTTCTATGGATTTATTTCATAGATTTGTTGTTTTATGTGTGTATATGACTTTTGTTCTCTGCTCTCAGTCTAAGTGCTTGTGAATCAAAAGTATAAGCTGTTTTCTCATGATTGTGTGAAGTTTCAATAATCATGATTCTCTCATCAAGGGATTACGGACATAGAAATTTGAAAATAATGCTATAGATCTATTCATTATGTCGAATGATACAGTTTGGGCACTTGAATCACTGAAAAAGCTTATTGCTATCTTAATATATGATCAGAAGAAGATTTATGTACAAAAATGGTAAGTTCTTGAATTTCTTTGTTTAGATTGTGTGGATTTATGAATGTGCAGATCTTTGCTTGATAGATCTTGTGAATCATTGATTAGAAAGGGGCTAGGCTTTTCATATACTTTCCATATTGACAATTTAAGTTTGTGGTTCTTGGTCTTTTATGCTATAATGATTGTAGAGGACAACTCCAAAGTATAACAAATATTTTTGATGCCATAGCCAAATCTTCCTAATTAATGGTAACAAACACTTGCACAAAGGTACCTTTGAAATAATCAAGTTGAAAGTGGAGGAAAATGCGAGTATAACTTTGATCTTGGGAAGATTTTTTCATTCATCTTATTGATTTTCTTGAAAAGGACTTTCTCTTTTCTTTCATTCGATTTGATGCAATTCATTCTCTTTTTTCATAAGCTTTAAAGCTTAATAAGTGTTGAGGTGAAAGGAAGGTGTGAAAGGAAAAATAAATAAATTCATAAAAATTCACATAAAATTCAAAAAACAATCAACTGAGCATCATTGTTTTAAAATAATTTCATTGAAAAGAAATGATAGTTGATGGATGTGATGTTTAAAATGTGAAAACTAAAAAATCATCATCTTGTTCCAAGGAATTCAAGGAACCCTAAAGAAATCTTATTTTTTAACTTGGAGAAGAAGATGTGAATGTTGTAGAATTATTGAATTCTTGTTGTAACGTAAATGGGAATGGGAAGAAAGATTTGCAATATCTAAAATGCATGAGAACCATGACGATGGTTTAAAATTTTGATAAATTAATCAAAGATAACTGAAAAGTTAAATGTTAATTTTTGGGATTTTATGGTAATTGTAGGTTAAACTTGAGGAAAAACCAAGGTACATTTCAAATAATTAGAAGATATTGAGAAAGCCAAAAAAATTAGAGAAATTTAAACAATTGAAAATGATCTATAGAGAATTGTGACTCTTTGCAAGGGATATTATTTAGTATTCGATGAAAAAAATGGCAAATCATAGGCTTTTAAAAGTAAATGGAGCATGGAATAAAGGTAATATACAATCATGATTCTTGGGGAGATTATAAATTCAAAACTTGGGAAATTTTTTAGTGATGGAGAGAGAGAGAGAGAGAGAGAGAGAGAGAGAGAGAGAGAGAGAGAGAGAGAGAGAGAGAGAGAGAGAGAGAGAGAGAGAGAGAGAGAGAGAGAAATGCGATCCTGAGCATATTGATTGCTTCATTGAGTACCAACAAATATTTTGAGCACAAAGTGAAGGTAATATCTTACTCTACTCTTTTCAATATTAAATGTTGAATTTAGATTTTCAAAAGTAGATATATTCAGAGAAAACAATAAATCGTGACTTTACAAGTTATGAATAAGGGGTTAGAAAACATGAATTTTTGATATGTTTCTTATTCCATGATGATAAAAATAAAGAGACACCTATGTGGCATTGAAGAAAATCGAATTTTTCTTTTGCATGAAAATTTTGAAAATTACAATTTTGAGAGGAAAAGCACAATTTTGAAAAGATCATGATTATCTATTGATAATCACATTAAAAAAACCCACAATTTTTTTTCAAAACATGCTTATCTGAACAAAACACGACTTTGTTGAAAATTGCGATTGTGTGGGGATTAGAATTTCAGGATTTTGTCCCTTATGATTGTCAAACCATGACTGTGTAAATCATGATTTTGAAAACACAACCTTTAGCAAAAAACATGATATTGTGATAAATACGATCTTATGCACATAGAAGAAAAAAACAATTGTGAAAAATTGACCATCACGATTTTCCCTTCACTCAGAAATGTGATTATCTCTTGAAAATCGCGATTTTTTGAACCAATGCGATTCTCTTGTGAGAATCATGATTGAGGACATAATTTATGAGAATCATGATTTGTGGAGAGGATTGCGATTCTGATCATAGAATCGTGATTTTCACAAAATTGCAATTTTGAGAAACATGCGCAAAGGAAAAATATGATTCTTTGCACATAATTGTGATTTTTCAAATCAGATTCAAAACACGATTGCAAGTTGGAAAGGAAAATGTTTCATGATACCTATATTATGAGTTAAGTGAAAAATAATAATCACAATCTTGAGAGTCTAATATAAAAATGTTTGGAACTGAACATTGATAATCACAATTATCTGTCTGAATCACGATTTTTGACGAGGAGATTGTGAGTTTTGTCAAAACTCAAAGTTGAGAAGATTTTGATATGAATACTTGGTAAAGGGTTTATATAAAGCCTACTCAAGTCCTTGGTGAGGTATATAAATTCACAAGATCAACTGAAACCTAGAAGGAATGCAAAACCCTCATTTGAAAGAGAGATTAAGAATAGAGGAGGGAACTAGTTGAAGGAACACAAAATGGCTAACCATAAACAAACTTGAAAAAACTAGAAAGAGGCATTAGACATAAGTAGCTACAATCGATGAAATTGAGGCCTAGGTTGTTCAAAAAGAATATATACACTCAAAGGACAGAAATAAGATATCAAATTCATTCAAGTAATAGTTTAGAAGCCAATGATACATCAATACCTCAAATAAACATGGAAGAACATAATTTGGAGCGTGAAACTTCTAACCAAGGGGATTATAGGAATATCCTCAAGTACTTGTGTAAAGTATCCTATGTATATCAAGGTGGGATCCATAAGGAACTCATTTTATTGAGAAGCTTAGAAATTCCTTTGAATTTCATGTATGTGCCTCAATTCAAAGATGGAAGATATGAGGATAGACAAGGATTGTGTATATCTTTGTAATAATCTTGGTGAAACCAATGACTTACGTGAGTATGTTGACAAGGCCATTTGGGATGAGAACTTAGAAAACCTTAATGATTCTCACACGGGTACTTCTAATAGACAAAACACTTCTACAAAGCAACATAGGGAAAGAAGATATCAAACTTCATCCAATATTTTCTTCTAGAAAGGAGAGCTAATGGAGGAATTTCCTATTAGGAGAAGAAATGATCGGTACAATCAAGGGAGAAAATTTAGATCATCACAAGTGGCTATGTATAAAAAACCAATATGATGGATCTAGTGATCGACATGATCATGTAGCTAAGTAGAATGCTCATTTAAGAACTATGTTCTATTGTACAAGATGCAATGATCAAGATTCTTGTATAAGAGATGCTATTGATTTGCAAGATAATAGGGAAGCAAATATCATGGTGTTATAAGAAAAAAGTCAATGGGAAAAGGAAAATTCCTCCTACTAAAGAGTTAGCTCAAGCCATAGCTAAACTATTGGAGCATCTATAAAACTAAATAATTCAAGCCCTAAAATTGATACAAGTAAGAAGATGTTATAATTGTGGTGAAAATCATGAAACACAAGTGTGTAGTTATCAAGCGCCACATCATCTATATGATAAAAGAACCTTAAAATATTGTATCTAGAGAAAAAATAGACAAATCACACTAGGGATGAATGTTTCTATACTAGACAACTTGTAAGAGAGAAAGAGTGTCGAAATTAGCCAATGGATATATGAGAGAGAGAGAGAGAGAGAGAGAGAGAGAGAGAGAGAGAGAGAGAGAGAGAGAGAGAGAGAGAGAGAGAGAGAGAGAGAGAGAGAGAGAGAGAGAGAGAGAGAGAGAGAGAGAGAGAGAGAGAGAGAGAGAGAGAGAGAGAGAGAGAGAGAGAGAGAGAGAGAGAGAGAGAGAGAGAGAGAGAGAGAGAGAGAGAGAGAGAGAGAGAGAGAGAGAGAGAGAGAGAGAGAGAGAGAGAGAGAGAGAGAGAGAGAGAGAGAGAGAGAGAGAGAGAGAGAGAGAGAGAGAGAGAGAGAGAGAGAGAGAGAGAGAGAGAGAGAGAGAGAGAGAGAGAGAGAGAGAGAGAGAGAGAGAGAGAGAGAGAGAGAGAGAGAGAATTTATGGAGCAACCTAGACCAGTACAAGGACAACAACCACCTTTGCCAACAAATGTAGTCCTAGTTAATCATACTCATATGCAAGAGAATTTAAAGAGATCACTAGTATTATACAAGGAATATTCTGAGGATAGAATAGTCATTTAGATGATAATCCAGAAGCTGCTAATTGGGATTATGTTCATAACAAGGAACCTAATTTGTTGGCTTCGGATTAGGGAATGAAATTGAATCTAGTTATATTATTTTTTATATTGAAAATAAAGACAATTTTTTCCCTAGTCTTGAACTACATACAAGTGTCTCATAAATGGTCTTCCCAATATAATCTCATATGAGGTAAAATGTCAAAATTCCATTATTGCAAACTTGTGTTCAATTTAAATGCCATGAGTTTTTGTTATCACTATATCCCGCAATCCTTGGGGTTTTTCAATGTAACCTCATTTGAGTAGTTATGAGTCTAGGTGCACCCCATTATTGCAATTTCTTTTAGTTCATGATAGCTACTCCTGCTCCACTATCCAATATAGTAGACACTTTCTTTCCTTCAAATTATATTGAAAGTAGAGTATCTCCTTCCTCTCCCTCACAATATCCTACAATTCTCACAATATCCTTCAATCCTCACAATATCCTCTCCCGCACAATATCCTCCAATTCTAATTCCTCCATCTTCTTGGCCCACTTTATTTTTTTCCTTGCTCTTTTATTTTTGGAGGAAATATTTTTCTTAGTATTTTTTTTATAGGTACTTCCAAAATTTCTTCACCTTCTATATTTTCTTGCATTGATTTAACCTTACCTTGAGCCCTTCCCAACACCTTAATAGACACAATTTCATGTTGTTCAGTACCAAAATTGGAGAAAATGTCTACAAACTTTAGTGGAATTTGATTATGAGAAACTTGCATATGAGGGTTTTTGGGACAATCCATAATAAAATTTTGTCTTCCACAGTCTTTGCAAGAAGCAGCTTCTGCTCACAAAGCTAGAGGTTGGGTATAATCCCTTACAAATTATTTTCCCCCACACCTACAACAAGTTACCTTTTGAGTGGGCTTGAATTGAGGCTTTGAATTTGTTATATAGTTGTTGGTAACTTACATGAACATTGTAGTATCCATGTTAAGGGACTTATTGTGATATTCCTCCAAGGGAATGGAATAAATTACAAAATGAAGAAGATTTAAAAATTTTTCTAAAGCCCCAAATCATGAGTGATTCTTAATTATGGGCATATGGTCCAGGACATATAATTGCTTCCAACAATATTTCTCTTTAGAAAAGAAGATTGTGTAAATGAAAAAGCAATTAGAGGATGAGAGGTATTGGGAAGACCATTAATAAGCCAATTGAATATAGTTCGAGACTAGGGGAAAAATTACCTCTATTTGCAATATCAAGATAACACAACTAGAGTCAGAGACTTATTATGATATTCCTCCAAGGGAATGGAATAAAGTACATAATGAAGAAGATGCTATTGAAAATTATTTTGAAGCCATAACTTGATGAGAGTGATGCTCATCAAGTTTTCAATGATGAAGAATTCGAACCTTATGGTTGGACACACATATTGCCTACATTAGATGTATCAAATGAAGAAAGTGTGGGAATTAACTTTCATAATGAGCATGGATATGAAATCTTTCATATAGCCTTAAGAATGGTTAAGGTATAGGGGAATGAGGAAGAAATGGAAGAGAAAGTTGAAAAAGGTGAAGTTCAAGAAGGAAGTGAGGAAGAATTAGTAGAAGAGTGAAGTTATTTGATAATGGATAAAACTTTATATTTTGAGAATACAGGAGCTAAGTATTTAGTGAAGGATAAAATTTCTAGAAAACATAGGAATTGAAACATAGAGAGGAACAAATGGAAAACAAGGAAAGAAAGAAAGGAATTAAGAGAAATGGGATAATTTACGATAAAAAATGAGGAGAAGAAGATTGATGTACCATTGAACTTTAAGAAATATGAAGTTGAATAAAGATTTATATTGGATTTTAAACCACAAAGATAAAAGAGAAAAGGTGAATCATATGATAATTAGGGAGATACTATAGGACAGGAGAGGGTGAGTCCACTCTCAATAGAACTAGTGCAAGCTGAAGCTTCCATAGCTTGCTTCGACTGGAGCATCCCTACTGTAAACGATTGATTGTCCAAGACATTGTGAGGAGCTAAGGCTTCGTAATCAACTTGAATCACTATCCTCAGGAGCTAAGGCTTTGTAATCGGCTTGCATCACCCTCCTTAGTATATCCTCTCTCTATGTGAAATCAAGCATGAACTTAGATGAGTGTAAGGTCAAGCTTCCATCAAGAGAGACACTCAATCATCAATCCTTTGTGCACAATAAAATGCAAATCAGGACTAGACAACATGCCATTTTGTCAGTTGATTCAAATCTTCCTCTACATAGTAGATTCCAAAGGGTTTCCTATATGACATCATGAGTGATTTTCTCAGAGAGAGAGAGAGAGAGAGAGAGAGAGAGAGAGAGAGAGAGAGAGAGAGAGAGAGAGAGAGAGAGAGAGAGAGAGAGAGAGAGAGAGAGAGAGAGAGAGAGCATGCTAGCATTCCTCATTTGGTGATCCTTGGATGTGGCGGGCGACAGAAGATTTCAAAAGCTTCGATCATTGACATCATTAGTGATGCATTGAGCATATCAACAATTTGTTTTCAGTAAACCTTTCCATTTTTTGGTTCGCTTAGTCCACCCTTCCGGTTCAATTGGATGCCACTGAACTACTGACTTAATTGCTATTTCAGCTTGTTTTCCATGTCAAGATAACTAAAATCATCAAAACTAATCGACTTGCTACATAGCCTAGCACTCGTTAGCTAGTGTCCCTTGTCTTCTGTTGATCTCACATGTGCATCTTGTGCTTGACATACTTGACTTAATGATTCAAGAGTTAGTGACCTACATTATACCTTGACTAAGCATAAGAACTACTATTCAATTCTCTAACAATAATTTTCTTTGGGTGAATACTCTTACAACAACATATCTCCATTACTTGACCCTTAACTTTTCTACAGAATTTGGCACTCCTCCTAAGGAGACTTTGTAATTTTTCCAAGGGTCTAAATCTCAGTTGATCTACCATTATTTGGCACCCTTTGGCACTAAGTGCCCTCCCTAGTTTTGTAAAAAACATAATAAGAAAGAGAAGTACTGTGTGTGTGCCTTGGTAGGCTACTCTAAGCCTGCAAGTGTGACCTTCTTTGTGTGCAACAGGCTATCCTAAGCCCTCTCTTAGCATTGCATCGTCTCAATTTTTGTGCCAAGCATAGGGCTACTCTAAGCCTCCCCTCTCTCCAAGGTGTCTCTCTCGTCAAAAGTGTAGGGCTATTCTAAGCCCGCCCTCTCCCCCTAGAGGGTTTCCATTTTGGTGCCAAGGCTACTCTAATCCTTCCAATCTTTTCCAAAGTTTGCGGATATTTTTTCAAGTGATGTTTTCTGCACAAAACTTGTCTTTGGCATGTGTTATTCAACACTTTTAAACTGCCATTTTCTCACTTGAAGGCATATGTGAATGTGCTTTTTATCATTTCTCCATCTCCTATCTTTTCAAGAAGTGTTTTTCAACACTTGGCACTCATTCTTGCAACCTTTCAAGCATAAGTTCAAGTATTCAAGCTTTGAAGATTACCCCAAGTTTACGATGTCAAAGGGAGAAGCAAGTTCTTCATCAATGGCAAATTATTTACCTTCTATTATTCCCATGGTTATGCCTAAGGAAGAACGCTTAGATGTCCAAGCTTATAATCTTTGGAAAGATATTATGCATGCATATTTGTACACAAATCTTCTCCATGAAGCTGTCGACGGGTCAGAACCTGAACCAGATAGGGTAAAATATGTAGAATCTTGGAATATATGGAATGTCAAAGATAAAAGGGCATTCTCCTTGCATGTGATGAATTGATAAAGGGTCACATCACTCCATGTAAGACTTCAAAAGAATCTTGGGATACTTTAGCAAATCTATATGAAGATAAAACACCTTCCAAGATTTATGTCTTAAAGGCCGAATTTCACAATCTCACTATTCGACCTCAAGATACCATCACAAAGGTGATAGCCCAATTCAAAGATTACCAAAGAAAATTGGCACTTTGAGGATGCAAGATCTCAAGTGAAGACATGGCCATTAGGTTATTCAAGAAGCTTCCTCGGTCTTATGAGACCTTTGTGACCACTCTATACAACAGAGGTCAAGAACTCACTTGGGAAGAAGTTAGAAGACATTTGCTTCTTCATGACTCTAGGCAAAAGACCCAAGCAACACAAGAAACAACTATGAAGGCCAAGGATACTTTCAACAAGAACAAAGTTCAAAAAGGCACTCAAGAGTCTAAGGACAAGGGCAAGAAAAATTTTACTTGCAATTTTTGTGGCAAGTCTGGACACATCGAAAAGTATTGCTTCAAGAAGAAGAACAAGGATAAGTTAGTCTAATCCAAAGACCAAAGATCAATCTCACTGCGCAAGTGAAGATCTCTTTCTCACAATTGAAGACAAGGCACTTTTTGCATCCACTCCTAGCAAAGAATGGATTTTTGATAGTGGGCCTTAATCTCACATGTGCAATGACAATGATGATTTTCATGAGTTTGAAGGGCACAAAGGTGAAGTTTATCTTGGACACAACAAGTGCATTAAGATCCAAGGAAGAGGCAAGGTTCAAGTCACAAACTCTGAAGGTGAGACCAAGTCACTCAAAGATGTTCTTTATGTACCAAGCCTTTGTAAGAACCTTCTCTCAATGAAGGCCATTACAAAGTGCAATGTGACAGTGCAATTCGGTCACAACAAAGTTCAAGTCATTGATCGTGACTCCAATGAAGTGACAGCTCAAGGATTTGAAGACAAAACTCTCTAAAAGCTTTCAAGTTTCATATCCAAGGACTCAAGCCTTAGCCTATGGCATTGCATATTTGGACACACCTCTTGCCTAGTAAAGATCTCTTCCAATCATCTTGTGAAGGGATTACCCAGGATTGCACAAGTGGAATTAAACTGCCAAGCATGTGCAAAGCAAACATCTACCACTTTTCTATATTAGCATCCATTTCTTCATCTAAACTCTTAGCATTAGTCCATGCCAATATTTGTGGACCTATGCATACACCTTCTCTAAGTGGGTCAATTTACTTCTTCTTGATAGTAGATGACCACTAGATACACTTGGGTTTATTCACTAAAGCATAAAGAGGATGCTCTTTCCACGTTCAAGGAGTGGACACAAATAGTTCAAGAATACTTCCAACTTCTTTGAAGATCATCCGATCTGATGGAGACAATAGCTTTGTCAATCATAACTTTTCCAAGTATTTGATGCAACACGAAATTAAGTATCAAGCAACACAAGATACTCAACAAGGTATTGCCTTACATAAGATTCAAAGTGTGATCCAGATGACCAAGATTATGCTTAGTCAAAAGAAAATTGCACTAAACTTTTGGGGTGAAGCAGTACAGATTGTAGTTCATATTCTGAACAGAGGGTTCTCAAATGTCTTGAAGAAGCAAACACCATTTGAGGCTTACTTTTAGAAAAGGCCCAGTGTGAGCTATTTTTGTGTCTTTGGTAGTGATGCCTATGTCCAAGGCCATGATGATGATTGGCTTAAACAATACATTTTCATCGGTTACAATGAACGACAGAAGGCACAAACTCTATGACCCAAAAAGTCACTCAGTTATAGTAGACAAAGATGGCACCTTTGATGAATACTCTAAGTATTCATCCATTTTGGATTCATATCAGGATCTGAATCCTCTCATTTTCACTTCAGAGGGGGATCATTCCAGTTTTGGATAGTCACACTATGTGAATCATGCTCTCTTTGTTCATGAATTTACAGATCATGATATAGTTTTGGAGCATTAGAAATTAGTATACAATCTCAGCTTATACCTTAGATGGTTACACCTCCTATTATACCATCAAAGGTTTACATTTCCCCTCATATTGAGTTTGGCATTACTCCAGGATCAATGAATCATCATTCTCCATTCCTATCTTTGAGAGTCCTTTTATCTCATCTACAACAACATTCTGAGTGTGTAGTGTTCCATACATGGAGTCCAACATCTCTTCATTTTCCACAAGATACTCTTGCATCTAATTGGATTCATCACTCAGTTGGATATCTGTCTGAGCCAGCTTCTCAGTACAAAGGGGTCTTTCATGGTCCTACCGATACACATTAGGACTTTGTACACTCCATGGAGGACTACAACATAGAGATGTACTACCATGTGATTATGATTTCATGCTTTATGCTTTATATTTCATTCTTGTAGGACCTACTTCTTGGTGATACACATCTCCTAGTGGATATTGTCAAAGCTTTGGAGATTCCCACATACCACATGGAGTGATCCTATCTATCTCCCATGGTGGTGATCTCGTCCAGTGAGATCTTGTTTCATTCCTATACCTTGTTGGTGGTGTACCTATGGAGCATCTACTTGATCCATCTGGTGTACATCTTATGGAATACCTGGAAATCCTGCATGGTTGATACCACTTGGAGGCTATGGACTTCCACATGGAGAATTTCTTGTTGGTGCTCGTGCTGCTACTGCTACACTCTTGGTGGACCTTTCTCTCATACCCTAGCAGCCTCCATACTCTATAAAATGGAGCTACAGAGGTGCTGTTGAGAATATGAGAGTGCATATCCCTTTTGTATCTTGAATTCACTCTATTTCTATTCCATTTCCATTCCATTTCCATTTTATATTTTATCCTTTGTATTTGGGTATCTAGCCATTTGCTTCTACCGTTGTATTCATTCTTCTTTTAAGGGAATTATCCCACATGATACATACTTTGGAGAGCCCCTCCCAAATCTATATAAGGAGGGCCTCTCTCCCCATTTGTACTTGGTTAGAATCTTGAGGAGCTACTCCATGCTCTTGGCAAGCTCATTTCTAATCCATGTGAGTTTACCCATTTCTTGATCTAATCACTTTGAGTCTCTCACACTCTTTCCTTTGTGAGTAACCCCTTCTTTTCATTTTGCTTCCATGCATGTACTCTCCATACTATCCTCAATCTCTCAGCTTTATTGATATGGAATTTTACGCACTTATGCACATACTCTAGGATGTCCTTATGAAGTCTAGGCTAGTAAAATTGCATCTTAATAAGATCATAAGTCTTGTTAAATCCTTGGTGTCCCACATTAGGTGTGTCATGACTCTCAAGCAATATATGATGTCTCATCTCTAAATCTCTTGAGACACACACCTTACCTTTATACAACAGATATCCGTCATGGAAATTATAATTCTTCCACTTGAATCCTTTTTGAGTATCCATGAATACAACCTCCTCATTGGAAAATCATGTGTCTAGATCCCCTTTCTCAATGGCTTCCCCAATCTCAGAGTATGTTAGTCCTACATTTCTCTGAGTAAAACTGAATCCATTGATCATAGGCACATGGCTAAGTGAATCAGCCACTATTGGAGTTCAAGGATTGCAGAAGCACGCAAACAATACAAGGAAGATGAAGAAGCTTGGAGCACAACACACAATATTGAGCGTATTATCACTAGAATGTACAAAGATAAGTAACCCATTAGGGCAATAGGCGTATATACAAGCCAGGGCAAAGAAGCCTCCTAAGGAGGGAAAAAAGCACCCTAGCAGTATTAGTGTGTTCACACACATCACTACCTAATTATATCAACAAATCCCCCTTGGGAGTGATGTGGTGAACAAGGAGCTGGCACTCATATATAAGGAAGTGCCAAGATATGTGGAATCAATCCACAAAAGAAAGTAAGCCCAAAGCTTTGCAGAAAGGTTCAAACTTCTCCCTAGGTAGAGCCTTCATAAAAAGGTCTTCAATGTTCTCTTGCCTGGGCACATATGCCAAGCTGATCTCTCTAGCAGAGAACATCTCCTTGACAGAATGATAATGCACCTCAATGTGCTTAGTGTGAGCATGGAACACAGGGTTCCTCACAACTTCCAACGTGCTCTGATTGTTAGTGAAGATTGTTGTGGTAGAAGACTGACCAACACCCAAATCAGCCATAAGGCATCTGAGCCACACACACACTCAATAATCATAGTGAAAGTTGTCCTATACTCAGCTTCACAACTAGAAGTGGCCATAGTAGGCCGCTTCTTACTCAACCAAGATATACATGAGCTACCAAGCATGAAGCAAAATCCACTAGTGGACACATGAGTGTCATAGCAACTAGCATAGTCAAAGTCAGAAAAAGCATGTAAATCTAGCGGTAGTGATCCCCCCTTGGGATAAACCAAACCAAGTAGCCAGGTACCACTCAAGTAGCGAAAGATGTGCGTAACCGCCTACAAATGCTTGACACTTGGGAAATGCATAAACTTGCTCATATGTGAGACAACAAAGTGAATATCTGGTCGAGTAATGCATAATTAAATCAAGCATCCAATAGCCTGCTAATAGAGAACAACATCAAATGCATCTCCCGCATCATGAAGACTCAATCATAAACCTGTCTCCATAGGAGTGGCAATAGGTTTACAATCTTCAAGGCCACAACATCTAATTAACTTAGATAGTTACCAATCATGAGTTATTTCAATAAAAAAGATCAACTTTACACTGAGAATGATGCTTAGCAAGTTGAAGGACTATCCCGATATTTTTGGGGTGCTACAATATGCATACCAGTGAGCAAAAATGTGAAGATATCTCAAGATTGAGAAAAGCAATGCTAGTGAAACTTTGTAGCTGTGAAATAGATAGTGTGCTGAATCTATAGCACTTTAAATCACATTAAATGATCAACTATGCATTGAGAACAAGCTCTCAAAAGTTCACTATTTTGAGATGATCATAGCAGAGAAGTGAAGTAGAGATATGATCAATGTGTATGTATTAAATCACATAGAAATACAAATACATTGGCAATGCATAATTGCAAAATGTGAGAGTAGTGAAGTGGCTATAGAATGAGCTCACTAATCACACAAATTCCTCTCAATTGATCTCACTAATCACACAAATCCCTCTCAATTGATCTCACTAATCACACAAATCCCTCTCAATTGATCTCACTAATCGGGCTCACATTTCATGCGAGTTTTGTCCCACTTGTATCGTTAAAGTTGGAGCCAAGCTTTGAATTCAAATTCAAATTCTCACCATAAAGTGAGTCCTAGACTTTAGTCTTTATTATCTCATCTATTATCCATCAAGAATTCGAGATTTGATTCCTCCTAACTCCATGTGGGGCTAATGCAATTATCATATGCACTTTTACAAGGATAAAAAGTAATTGAATTTTACAAGGGAATAGCCATATGTGACTATATGAGATACATGCTAATTGTCCAAGTATGTAGGCGTGAGCTCATTTGCATAAACATGGTTTTTTTTTCTTAATAAAAATCTCTTTTTTCCCCATGACTACACGTTTCTTGAACTTAGTGGGGCTAGCTAGTTTGAGGAGGTGACTTGTCTCCATAATTGTAGAGTTGAGGATACTTTGGGCATTTCTTCCATTTCAAGATATTTCAACCTACCACCTTTTTATATTGGATTGTGTATGGGAAGGATAACAACAAGGACAATGCATCTGGGAAAAGGAGGAGCTCTTGATTTATACAAGTTACTTCATATTGCAATAGGATGTGGGTAGTCTTCCTCGATAGGGTCCATGTGGGCGACTCTTAGTCCTAAAGGGCTTGGGGCCACCCTTGGGCAATCATCACCCTAAAGGGCTTGGTAGTCCCTCGCTCTAAAGGGCTTGGTGACTCCTCTCCTTAAAGGGCTTGGTGACCCCTCACCCTAAGGGGCATGGAGGGGGGCAGCCTTGGGCGATCCGTCACCCTTAAGGGCTTGGGGGGCCACCCTTGTGTGACCCCTCACCTTGAAAGGCTTGGGGGGCCACCCTTGTGTGACCCCTCACCTTGAAAGGCTTGGGAGGCCACTCTTGGGCGACCCTCAGCCTAGGGGTCAACCTTGGCATGAAGGAGGCATGGAGGGAAGTCTCCCCCCCACAATCTCAAGGCAAATGGACGGCAATAAATTCTGAGGCATAAGCAATGGCTAGAAGGCCTCAAAGCCTGAGTAGAGAAGGAATCAAGCAAAAGGCATCAAAACCTAGGCATATGAGAAATGGTAGAAGGTATCACCTCTTTTGGAGCTCAACAACAACCGAGGCAACCCAATTAAAGTAGTCAAACAATAGGCCAAGCAACAATTGGAATACTCTACATGGAGACATATTTAGGGAATTGAGGATGCATACTCCACCCATCTCCACCACTTGGGTGCCTACTCCACCCATCTCCAACTTGGATGCCTACTCCACCCATCTCCACCACTTGCCTGCCTACTCCACCCATCTCAAACTTTTGCACCTACTCACTCCATCTCCACTACTTGGGAACCTACTCCACCCATCTCCAACTTGGGCGTCTAATCCACCCATCTCCATGAAGTACCTTGTAGGCCATGCACCATAATGAAATCTCCTTTTGGAGAGCTCCACGATGACACCCTCAGGGTAGAAAATTTAGCTCTAGGCATTGCACATAGTACTTCGCACAAAGGCTACAGAATACATAGAAAATAAAGTACACAAGGAGCATGATGATAGATTTCTTAGGTGTTACAAACGCGGTCCAACTTATAGTATGTGCCTGACTAGGCCACTATATGTTTTATTAAAGAACATATACAAAAAGTGTCCAATGACCATTTGGCCTTTCACATGGACACTAACGATAACAATCTCCCACTAAAGGCCAATATGGCCAAAGTGACTATGGGAGAAAAATAAAGAATGATAAAGAATACCTGAGTGTAAGTGTACAAACTATAACTCCCACCTAATGGGCATGTAATACAATATCAAGTAACTATGTATGGTCATGAATCAAGTAATCCCCATCAAATGCCAACAATGTCAAAAGCTATCTTGTGGTAGAGCTTTAGTCAAAGCATCTCTAACATTATCTTGAGTATGAACCCTTTCAAGGATAATGAGCTCAGTGGCTAAGAAGTCTCTAATGAAGTGATACCACACCTCAATGTGCTTGGTCTTTCCATAATAGAACGGATTCTTAGCCAATGCAGTGGCACTCTGACTATCACTGAGCAAAAAAGGTACATGCTGAGGTAAACCCACATCACAAGCAAGAAGAGAAAGCCACAATGCTTCCTTACATGCCTAACTTGCTACACCATATGCTTCTCTAGTGAAAAAAACTATACATTCTTGAAGACAAGATCGCCAAGAGGTAGCACCTCCATTGAAATAAAAAATGTACCCTGATGTAGACTTAGGATTGTCTGCACAACCAGCATAATCAAAATCTGTGTAACCAATAATGGATGCTTTCCCTCTACCCAAGCGTAGACACTTGTCCATAGTGCCACTCAAATATCTCAAAATCATCTTGACCACTTTTGATTGCTTCTTGCCAGGATTCGACATATATCTTCTCACAACTCCCACTGTAAATGCAATGTCTAGTCTCATAGCTACCATAGCATACATGACACTACCAATAGTAGACTAATAAGGAATTTTGGTCACGAATTCCTTTTCCTCATCTGATTTGGGGCAATCATCCTTGCTCAATTTCACATATGTGGGTAAAGGTGTACTCAATTCCTTTCCACCTTGCTTATGGAACCTATGAAAAGGCTCACCAACATTTGTTAGCATAACAAAATCCAAACGTGGAACATATCTATCAGGTGGATGTGAGACACGTGCAGAGCATCTCAATGGTTGTTGAACTGGAACATTTGTAGACTGATATGATCCGAGAGTCTCATGAAAATCCCTATGTGCAACATTTTTATGCAGGCTAACTAGAGGATCCTCAAACACCACTCTTCTCACTTCAACCTACTTTTATGCATCTTAGACTCATTGAAAATGACATCACTAATTCTGATCACTAACTGTGTTTCAAGATCCCATAAGTGATATCCAAATTGCCCTTCTCAACCATATCCAAGAAAAATGCATTCCTTTGACTTATGGTCCATCTTTTGTCTAAGGTTCTTGGGTATATGAACATATGCTTCACACCCAAAAACTCAAAGATGATCATAATATGGTGGCTTCCCTGTCCGTAACTCTTGTGCCACTTTCAAACCTTTGGCAGAACTAGGTGAAAGGTTAATCACATGAACTACAGTTAATATTGCTTTTTCCTAAAAGCCTTGTGAAAGGTTTGCATGATGTAGCATAGAAACTACTCTATCATGAATTATTCTATTCATCATTTCATCTATACCATTTTGTATTGGGGTATAAGGAGTTGTAAGCTCTCTACAAATTCCTCTAGATTGAAAAAAAAGGTTGAATTCATATGCGGTATAATTACTCCCATTATCTGAATGTAAAGCCTTAAGCTTAGTTCCCTTTTCAGTCTCAACTAAAGCAAGCCTTTTTGAAAGTAAGGAATACATCATCCTTCACTTTGATGGGATATACCCAAAATTTTCTAGTAGCATCATCTATGAAAGTGACAAAGTAAAGACAATCACCTAATGACCTTATGGGCATAGGTCCATGCACATCTGTATGAACAAGATCTAAAGGTTGAATTGAAGAGTCAATGTGCATCTTGTGCACATTCCTAGTTTGCTTTCCATATCGACAATGCTGATAAAATGAAAAATTTGAGAAAGACAACATAGGTAAGTAGCCATAATGAGAAATATTTTCCATTCCAGTACATGATATATGGACCAAATGGCCATGCCAAATACAAGCCATAGGTTGTTCAGTAACAACTAACAAGTGTTCTTTCTATGATACAAATGAAGGATAAAGTGAGCCAACTTTTCTTCCCTTTTCAATAACCATATTGCCCTTTGATACGCGAAAGGACTGAGCAGAGAAGACCACCTTGTAACCAAAGTCATCAAGTTGACCAACTAACATCAAACTGCATGATAACTGAGGTACATGGCATACATTATGCATAATAAATTTTGAACCATCAATGAACTATGCAACCACATTTCCAATCCCAACAACATCACACTAGTAAGAAACAACAAGTCTCACAGTACTAATAGACTTTGCTACATAAGTAGAGAACCATCCTCTATGTGGTGTCACATGGAAAGAAGCACCATAATATAACAGCCATGTGTGGGAAAGAGAACAAGCCATAAGAGCCTCAATAGGCATAGTACTGTCAAGTGTCAACACATCAACATCATCAGAAACAACATTGATTTCTTCAGTCTTCATAGTCAAGGTAGATGGTGTAAGTAGCTGTTGAACATGCCCATCAACATTTTTCCCTTTACCTTTAGCATTCTTTAATGCATAGTAGTATTTCTTCATGTGTCCTTTCTTATCACAATAATGGCATTCAATATCGCTCTTCCTTGATTTACTTCTACTCTTATTTCATTGAACATTCTTTTCCTTGTTCTTACTCCTACCACATTGCTGATTCTTTCCTTGGTAAGAATCATGAACATTATATGCATCTCCACTCTGAGTGCCAATAATGTATAGTAAATATTACCTACTAGGTGCAATTGAATGCTAGACCTAGCCATTTCATCCAACTCATCCCAATCATCTTCATCCATGTTAGCACGCTTCTTTGAGATTCCATTTACTAGCTTCCATTGCCTCAATACATCTTTAATCTGATTCTTCCATAGAGCAAAGTTTGTGCCATCAAATTTTTTGGATCTCAAAATGGTCTTTGCCTTGGAAGTTATAGCTCCTTCAGGAATAGTGGCATTAAACCATGATTCGCCAGATGTTCTTGAGATCTCTCATGCTATGATGATCGAGAATTGACCAGACTAATAATGGAGCTAGAAGAATCCAAACACCACTAAGGCTCAAAAAAGGGATGACCAAGTGTTAAATTCTAGGAAATTAACAGAGTATCCCTAGAGAAATGGATTAATGAACAACAATGAAAAACCACAAGGATTATGTAAGAATATATGTGCTCACACCAATAAATGTATCAAGGAGTAAATCGACCAACGTATCGTTGACAAAACAAAAAATATGGAAAAAATTTTTGAGAGTCTCCTCTACAATATGAGCATATGACCAATGTGAACTGCTCATAAAACTGCAAGTCTTGACATGTAAACCTACATAGGCAATCACTGGGTCCACTACATATAATTAGTTAACTAAAAGAAGCCAACTTGGCTTATCGAGCACCTATGAACAACTGGCATACATCTTCTATGGTGAGGCTAGGTAAGTCTTCCACCTACATCACCAAAGAGGCCGTGACATCTAGGTGTCTCCTAGTTAAAAAAACCTCACCATGACCCTCTTTATCAATGTCAAAGGCTTTATACAAAAACATAACCGCTATATCAATGACCACACGGACATACATAAACGGTATCCACAGAAGCGTACACAGTGTGTATGTGCTCAATATATGCAGTAAAGTGGCACTTAAAGGATGAATTCAAAGCCCAAACACTAGCCAACAAAACTCGTAGGTTTCTATCAACTCTATTCTTTTGGCTCAAAAACATGCATAAACTTGCGATGGTTGCTCCCACCACAACTAAAACCTTTCAAGAAACCTGTAGATTTACTAGTGTGGCTGAAAAACAGAGCCCCAAAGGTAATATTCATTGTTGAAGAAGTACAAAGACCACTCTTGTGGATGTTCTTGAAGCTGTGTAAAGAGAACTATGCACAAAAGTACTTCAAAATGGCTCCAAGAATCACCCCAAAAATGCTTCAAAATAGGCTTTGAAAGCAAAGAATGAAGCTTTGAGGGACAAAACATGTTCAAGATAATGTTAACCTTAGTCTTTCCCCTTCTCTAGACACCACAAGAGTGTAGTTAAGTGGCAAGAGAGCTTGTCGGTTGAAAAATGTGTGGCTTGGATGCATTACCATTGGAAAAAGGCACTCATCTTTGTGGGCCATTAGATTAAGCTCCTCATCCAATGGAGGAGATTTAAAACGGAATGGGAAGGCGCCTTTTATCATCAACCCTTGGATTGATGCTAGATCCAATGGCTCACATTGTTTCCTTCTCATCAAATGTGCCTTTCAATGTAGGCCTTTGGATGGAGGATTTGATCAGATAGTGCAAAAATGAATTCCACCTTTTCATGCTTTGAAATCTCTCTCCTCCCTTTGATTGGAGTCTGATCAGATGGTCATTGTCTCCTCTAAAAGAAGATTAACGCCATTTGCACTCCACCATTGGATGGTGGACAAATCGAACACTCCAAAACTCTGTAGAGAGTGTGCACAAGGGGCCACGATAATTTTTGCATTAAATGCTTATCCTACATCCGTTTGAATGCTAACCATCCATTTGAAGGATCGCAGGGCCACCATTTCATGTGTTTGAAGAGTCGCTTCAAGAGTTTGAATAAACATTTATTTATTCTAAAAAATTACTAATGTTTGGATATCTCCTTAATCATCTTTTAATCCCTAAAAATTAGGGATCCTTACAAGGCCAATCTAGGGCTCACTTTTTCCCCTTATGGGGCTTTGAGGGGGAACAAAGTGGGATGGGTGACCTCCCAGGAAGTGTCGGGAACCTCTGTCCTCCTTGATCATTGAGGTTCTCCCTTGCACACAGCCAATGGCACCAACGGTGACTTCGATGACTCGGATGACAAGGTATGCCAAGGTCTATGCTTTGATCACTGCTAGCTTGCTCGTGGCCATTGACGAAGCCTATGACAGGGCAAGAACTTCACTAAAATTTCAACCTACTCGCCCTCAGGAGAATACACAAGAGGTGAATATTGAAGAAATTATGAAGGGGATTCACCAAAAGGTTAGTTTATACCAACTCATAAAAATGGATGTAAAGTTGAGAAATGATTTACCAAAATTCATATAGTCTGCTTACCTGAGCCCAACACCACGTTTAGATGGGTTCGTGGTGGATTTTCCCCCTATGTCACTAGTAGACTACTAGATCTCCAGATCATATGTTACCATTAAAAAGTGAAATTTGATAGGTGTTATTGTAGATGGTGGCTCTGTTATCAATTTGATGCCTACCATGGAGAAATTAAATTTGGACCTCATGAAGGAAACCTGTTTCACTAGGAGACTAGTAGATCATCATGGAGTCATACCATTGGGCATCATTGAAAAGATACTCAAGAGTTCAAGGTTGCCAATTTCTCTTGGATTTTGTGGTTATTGCCTTGCCCTAGGAGACCTCTTATCCTCTGCCCTGGGAAGGCCTTGACTAAGGCAAGTCAAACATTAAAGGATTGGGGAAGGAATAGGCTACACATCTCCACAAAGGCCAATAATTAGTTGCATATACACTTGGAGGAAGGATGTGACACTACCAAGGCAATCGGGTATACAGTATACACTCAGATAACGACTTCCCTACCTCATGAAGATGATAATGTGTTAGATTAGATCATGGGCAGTGCAAAGTGTTTCATAGTTGAAATAAGTGAAATAAATGAAGAAATAGCTTGAAACAAATCATGCTTAACCTCTATACATAAAAATGAAGTTTCTGCAAAGGAAGCATAGGGAGGCCAAAAAGAGGCCAAAAGAGGTAATTTGCACTTGATCAGTAAGGAAAGAGGTAAATCAAGTGATTGCAAGGAACTAGTTGTAGAAGTCAAAATAGGGCCACATGTGGCCCAAGTTGGGCACCTCTCCTAGAGTAGCCAAAGTGGGCAAGATTTCTCAAGTAGCCAACGTGGCCAATTTAGGCACCTAAATTTTGCTGGTCAAGATGAGAAATTCGAGCGACTAATTTTTATGCAAGACAAACGTGGGTGAATAAATTTTGGCACCCCTCAAGAAATCAAGCATCTAATTTTTGGTGATTATTATGGAGTTGGGCAACTACATCTTGAAGGTCCACCACAAATTAGACACCTAGCAAATATCGAGCAAGTAGGCAAGCTACCTTCCATTGGAAAAAATGGGACAATTTTCTCTCTAGAACTGCTCCTCTTGTAGAGAAAGGTGGACAAGCTCATTTTTTGCAAGCACCTCCTGGAAGGAAGACACCTTCAATTGGGCTACTTAACCAACGTGGCCAAATTTTTTCAAAAGGAACCTCTGCATTGGTGTGCCAAAAAGAATTAGGTAATCAAGCCAAATTGAGCAGTTGTATGGATGCAAGCCTACAAGATGTAGATTGAGTTTAGACACCTTAGGCCACATCTTATGGTCCAATAGTACCAAAGGATGTCCTATTTCCAAAAATCTCATCCAAGTGGACCAATGTAAGTGACAGGAGTGACCAAGCTTGATTCAATAGACAAGGGAGTCTCAAAGAAGAATTCCAATGAGAAGGACAAGGCTCGGAGATGGGACTAAGTAAGCAAGGCAATCAACAAAGATCTATCAAAGAATAGGCCTATCAAATTTTCAAACATACTTTTCATCAGACAATGATTTTTATCACTACACATCATTGTAAATACCTGTTTTCGGTAGTTTAAAATACATTCTATGCAAGTCAAGGATTCCTCAAGCTTGATGAGTACATCAAAGAACTTACATTTCAATTTTCATAAAAATTTGGAGCTCATTTAAGCCCTCAAAATAACATACAAATCTATTTTTGAGCTAGGTTGGACACTAGGTTTGAAATTGGCCAAAACTAGTCAAAAAACTATAAAAAAATATTGAGAGATCATTTTTGGGTTAGCTAGTTGGATATTGAGCTTGTTCATGGGCTTTGTAATGATTTCTTGAGTTAATGAGTAGAGGATTCTGTTGTTCTACTCTTTGATCTTGCCTTGTATGCATGTGATTCTTTGAGAGCTTTGCACTCACATGCTTGTGCATTGCTATCACTCACGATTGTCATACCATCCTCACATCTCCAGAGATTGACATTTATGAGGTGGATCTTCACCACAATGGTACTTTCATTGTGCTAGAGTGACACCAAATTTGGTGTGGTTGTTGGGGAATGTGATTTTAGGATCAACATGTGATGGTAAGACGTACAGTCTTAACATTGGAAGTAGTGGGAAGTAGGTATTTTTTCTATATTCTTTAATTTTTTTCATCTCAATCATCATCTCCACCATCTCTATTCTCCATCTCCTTACATTTCCATCATTGCCAAAAGTTTTAGTTTTTGTTCATATCCCAACCTTCCCCATTCATTCTACATTTCACTTGTGAGAGAAAGCTAAAGAGAGCTTGCACGCTTGTTGCATTTTGTTTGTTTTTTAGTATTTTCTATAGTAATCTAATCTACCATCAGCTACAATAGCATCAACATGTATGAAAAAACTTTGCATGTTGGCTTAAGATGATAGCCTCTAGCTATCATGATAGATAGAAAAGTTTGGTATTTCTTGTTTGCATCATAGGCATGGTAGACGCATCACTATGAGCATCCCAAAACAATACTTGCATTTGGAAAATTACCATTTTTTTAGTCTATTGCGATAGACATTGTCTAGTGTTATAGATAGAAACCATGATAAACACCCATCTATCATGATAGATGCATCTATCATGAAAAACCAATGTATACCAATAGACATTGTCTATCATGATAGATAGACCCCTGTGATAGAGACCCTCTATTATGACAGACATGTCTATTGAGATAGATAGGCTCCACAACATATGATAGAGACCATATATTGGGATAGTCTTGTCTATCATGACAAATAGACCCATCCATCATGACAAACACATGCCTATCACAATTGATACACTTTACAATAGACGATAGACCGACTATATGATAGACGATAGATGATAGATGATAGATATTGTCTATCAAGATAGACACATCTATCACAACAGATACATCTATCATGATAGACAGGTATTTGGGACACATCCATTTATCACGATCGATATTGTCTATTGTGAATGACAAGATTTTCAACAATTTTTGTCTACAAATTATATTTTTGTCAAATTGAGGCTAATTTTTTGGGATTTTTTTATGGATTTGGAGCTAATTAAGTGGAAATCTAAGGTGTTAGTGCGAAGCAAAGACTGGAAAGAGCATCTTGAGCATCAAAACTAATTCAGAGTTATGAGACTTGAAGTTGGAAGGCTACTCAATCCCCTCGATCATTTTTTAGCTTAGGTTGATTGTGCTTAGGTGGCATTGATAATTAGGGAAATGATAAGATTTGATCAAATGAAGAAACCCTAACTCTCTCAAGTTCAAGAGCTAAGTAGAGTAAGATCAAGACAACCATTGGGAAATTAACATAATCAAGAAAATCAATGATAAGTATCGACAAATGCAAAGTACTTTTGACAATGTGATTGTAAAAACAAGATTTTTCAAGAAACAAGATTAAAAAGGAACAAGCAGTTAATACACAAAGAACCGTGCAACGTGGTTGTACTTTGACATTAGGAAAGTAAGTAGATCATATGAACCTTATGTCAGGTAGCCACATAGGAAAAACTGATTGACAAGGTGTCAGTTCATCTGAGGCTAGCGTCAATCACAGTACTAGGTCTTGGGATCAACACTTGAGTGATTACCCTTATGTATTGAGCTCAGAAACAAGCGATTATGAGATTTCCTTTAGCATGAAAATACCTTATATAGAAATTTCAAGATTAGTATATTTACATACCTTAGAAGGTCCCTATAAGACTCAATTGGAATACATTCAAACCAACCGCTTAGGTGCCCTCATCTATGAGGATGGTTTGAGACTTTTGGTGATCCAACTTAGGAACCTAGAACAACCCTTTGTATTGAGCACCCAATGGCCAAATTGAAGAGGGGTCCTATATAGATAACCAAGGAACCATTTATGTGGTGACCAGCTTACCGGATAGGACAGACAAATTTGGATCCATAGTGCTTGAGTCAGAAATAGGAGACCTGTAATTAGAGAACCAAGAGAGAGATCCTAGAACCCCTAGAGGTAAATCTATTCTATCTAGGATCATAACACCATAATGGATTCCCCAAGATAACAGGAGTATAGAACTCTTTGTTAACAAAGAAATTGATGAAGCATTTTGGAGAATTAAACCTAACAAACCTAGTGAAGTAGATGGAGTGATTAGATATGAGTAGAAGAATCTTGATGTTCCAAGAACGTTTATCTACTTGGATAACACTTCTGAAAGACTATTTGTAGTCACATAGCATAATAGACATGCGTACACTTGGAAGGGTGAACCAATTTTCCCTTCACACAAGTCTACTAATCTTCTCAGCCAACATGGAGTAGGATCTTCTCATGTCTTAGAAGCACAAAAGGAGAAATCCAATGAACCAAAAGTAAGCTTTGTGCACACTATGGGAAGAGAAAGATCAAGGCTAGAGACAGACAAAAATGAATGAGAATGAGCATGAGGGCATAGGAATTAGTGAGGCATGGATAAATTTACTCTACCTAGACCAAGAGAGTACCGTAGAATCTTGAGGCCTACCTAGTTGGTGAAAGCCATGAAGAACTATTTCGATGGCATGAGAGATCCTTATGACCACGTAACCAAATTTAAGCAGGTATTGAGAGCATAATAGGTTGATGATCTTTTCATTCAATATCAAGATTTTTGGCTTACCTTGAAAAATACATACTACCCTCACATGGTTTCAATCATTATGACAAGAGTAGTTTAGGAATATCACTAAGTTATTTGATACCTTCATAGCTAAATTCTCCAAGGGCAAAATTAGAAACAATACTTCATCCTTGATCATAGCTTCAAACAGACACCATATGAAATGGTCAGGTTAGCAAGATGTTGGTTTATGCAATATATTGAGAGATGTCCAATCCCAGAGTTACCTACTCAAGCTAAGCAAGTCTCTCTATTTTTAGATGGACTGTTGAGTGAAAAGTTAAGGTCATATGTCTGTATAAAGGAAATCCAAACCATCAAGCAATTCCTAAGAATGTGTATTGATATTGAGGATAATTTGGGTGATAAATTTGAACTCTCTAAACTCTATAAGGATTCGGATTGTTCCACTAGTTTCACATCCAAACCCACGACATCAATAGATGAATTCAGAACAAATGGCCCAAAGGTTAGCAGTGCCAAATAGATAAGCCTCTAGAATGGTCTTAGTGAAGTGCTTCTACACTTGTAGATGAGATCACATGGCCAATGTGTGTCAGATGCAAACGCAAAACCCAAGAAACCTGAATGCCTAGTATTGTATGATAGAGAGAAAGTACACACCCCACACTGCACAAGATTGCCCATCAAGCAGTTAGGAAAAACTACCATTAGCTATACCAAAAATAGGGTATTATATCAAAATCTGTATCAACAACAAACATATTATAGGCCACAACAACAATATAAACCACAATATCGGACACACCCCAAACCTCAACTGATACTAGGAAAACAACCACCACCCCTTGCTAATGTAATTTCAGTCAAATATGCTATGGAAGAGGATAACATAAATAGGGCATTAGTGCCAACATCTCCATTGATCTCAGATAATGATACTTATGCACAAAGTTTTGACTCAAGGCATATAGATAGACCACTGACTTACTACACAAAATTCCTTGAGCATAACGAGATATATCAATACAAAGCACCAATGTTAGAACCGAATTGGGAGCCCAAATATTCCAATGTGATGTACACAAACCCAAAGTCCAAGCTCCAATTGGGATAGATGAGACCTCAAGTCCCTATAGGAACATGCTACAGAGGTCAAGGGAGGTCACTTTATTTGTGATTATCCATTTCTTCCACCAGGACAACCTCAATCCCTCTTGATTCAAGGTTTTTGCCCTGATTGAGGAAGGGAATATCTCCTTAGTGATTGTACTAAAAATCTATCCGATGTTCAAAAGATTACTCCGATCAATGTAATGGTTTCGTAATAGAATCCAATGGGAGTTTGGCTAATGTTGCCACTATATAGGTAGTCACTAGAGCATAGGATCCTTAGAACACATTAGACATAGACCAAGAAAAAAAGTATGAGGCTAGTGAATTAGAAAGCACTAATAAGAAGAGGACCAAGTCATGGAAGGATAGCCATGAAAGAATGAAAAAAAAATGGGATAGAAAACTAACTGAATTAGAAGAAATTCATAAAGAAACCAAAACAAAGATAATAGAACTCACATCTCAAACTCCCTCTCTGACACCACTACCATTCAAACCACTATCGGAATCCCAAGGAGGATCAATTTTGGCAGATCCTACTCCAAAGGGCTTGGACATGATGCTTAAGGCCTATTAGGCTCAACTTCAAGAAAGGAAAAATGTAGTTGAGTTTGATAAGCGCTATCCCAAAGAGGACTTAGAGATTAAAAGGACCAAACTATGTGCTAAGATGATAGAAGTATCTCAAGCTATGTTTGATGCAAGTCATCTTTTCAATCAAACAAACTTAGCAAAACCAGAGTTGCATTTCCAAGGACTCATGAAAAGATTTGCAATTGGTAGCTAAACCCAAGACTTTAGCTACTCCAGAGGCTCAAGATTGTGGAAGTGAAAAGAAAAGCTTACCTCCACAAGCAGATTTTTCTCCTAGTTCTATGGATGATGGAATCTCTTCCACTATAAATTGATATTCCCAAGATTTATTAAGAGATATAGAAGGGGAGAAATGGGCCAAGGAGGGAGAGAGAGAGAGAGAGGGAGTGAGGGAGGGAGGGAGGGAGGGAGAGAGAGAGAGAGAAAGGGAGAGGGAGAGGGAGAGGGGAGAGAGAGAGAGAGAGAGAGAGAGAGAGAGAGAGAGAGAGAGAGAGAGAGAGAGAGAGAGAGAGAGAGAGAGAGAGAGAGAGGATCCTCCTCCAATTCAATAAGTGGATGATCTTCATGATCAATTCCTTCAAAACATTCCGGCCTCGATCTATGGAGAGCACGAAGATGTGCGATCAAGTGAACTATTAGACCTCAAATTTAATTCCCTATAGGAATTGCCTCATTTCATAGGCCCCTAGGAACATAAGTCTATTCAAATGAGATTTCCCAGAATGATGGTTAGAAATGAAGAATCTATTCTACCTAGGAACACAGAAGTAGTTAAGAACACTAAAGTGCAGTGACACCTCATTTTAGAACAGCTATTTAGAATCAAACCTGATTTGTGGAAGCATGTAGCAAACCAATTTTTTAAAGTTTCTAATTCCCACTCTCTGGTAGGAACTCAAAAGAAAGTACCATAGATACATAAAGATGAGATAAGAGATATGAACGAAGGAGAAGAAGGAAACACATATCTATTTATCATGTACCAAGGATACACAACAAAAGCCATCCTAGATTTAGGCACATGAGTTGCCATTATCACCACTTCCTTATGGAAACAATGGGGCAAGCCTGCTCTAGGACCTATGAGGAGGAAGTTGTAAATGGCAGACAAACACATAAAGAAGCTCCTAGGATTGCTAGAATGCTGACCTTGGGTAGACAATTCATGAGACAATTGTGGATAGTGCAAGATTAGTGAAAACATTCCTTGTACTTATAGAACTTAGGGGTAACAACCAAGGTCAATCTCAAAGACTAATCTCATAGAGATGTACCACCTTTGCAATGGAACACTATCCATAGGACATAAGAAGAGACTAAATCCATGCACTCCATAGGATAAGATCCTTCATGGATGGATGAGGATACACAATTATGGATGTGTAAGTTTCAATGGAAGAGGAGAACATATTAGAAGCAAGAAAGTTAGGTGTTATGGGAAACCCTATATCAATTCAAGACCCAACCTACACACCTATGATCTTTCCAGATGATGAACTTGAACCCCAAGGTTGGGAAGAAATCTTAGCAACAATGGACATAGCAATAAATGAAGACAATGGACCCCCATTGTGACTAAGATGACTATGACATCTAGATGTTCATGTGCAAAGCTATCCTTTAAAAATATGAGTGCATTATAGATGTACAAGAGGAAGCAAGCAACTCGAAATTAGAATCCATCCTTATGGATCCCTTTTGTGCTTCCAAAGAAGATTAACTATACTCGATGGAAGCTAACACCCAAAAATATGAAGAGTGTAAGCATGATGTGATGTTAGCTACACACATAGACCTAGAGGGTAAAAAGAACAAAAGAAAGAAGAATTTCCCCATACAAGAATAGGAAGAGTTCTTATTTGAAGTACCAAAAAACTTCAAGAAGTATGAAGTAGAATATAGAAAGATAATGGTAAGGATGCCAAAAAGAGAAGCTCTAATGGGAGAAGCATATGACAATAAGGAACAAACCAAGAAGATTGTAGTAACAATTGAAGAAGGAGAAGAGGGATGCATTTATATTGGACATGATCTAACTGAAGAGAAAGAGAAAGAATTGATACATCTACTGAGAGAGTATAGAGATGTGTTCTCTTGGAACTACAAGGAATTGAAAGGATTGGATCCAAGCATATGTGCCCATAGTATCCCTATGACCTTAAAAGCGAAGCCAAACAAATAGAAGTCTTACACTTATATTGATACTTATGCAACCAAGATAAAAGAAGAGATAGATCAATTGAAAGAAGCTAAATTCATCTACAAAATTGAGCATATGGAATGGATATCCCCTATTTTTGTAGTGCCCAAAAATAATGGAAAACTGTGTGTGTGCATTAACTTGAAGAAAGTTAATGTCACCGCTATTTGAGCCAAGTATCCGCTTCCAATCACTCAACATCTCTTAGAGCAAGTAGCAAGCAAGGAAGTTTATGATGGAGAGTGTTAATCTCCAAAAAAAACAAGTTATCCTTGATGTTAGAGCACCTCTATATCAAGAACAATTGAAAACCTCAACCAATTTTGGAAGACCAATGCCAATTTACCAATCTTTGCACTAACTATGAAGAGAGTGATTATACAAAAAAGTTTCTTGCAGTTAATTCACTCAGTGTAAAATTTTCAATGAAAATTTGTATGACATGTTGCCTAGTGTTTATGCACCTCCTCCAAGTTAAACTTTCTCAAAAGGTTTAGTAAATCTTAAGATTTACTCAAAACAATTCACCTATGTCTAAAACTATACTTTTGTACAATCGACTTTGACACCTACAACTTCTAATGCATAGTTCTCTTAAAATACAACCCATTTATTCAAATGCTTTTAGCCATAGGTATCTTACCTTCCAACGTAAAGAATGAGTGCTTGCTTTCTCAAAAGTCTACACTGTGGAAGGAGAACTAACCAAAACATTATCATCAAATTTGCACCTGCTGCAGTCTTCTCTTCTTCACATTTACACATGTAAATGTTCCTACTCTCAATTCGCTCAGCTTGATCACAATTAGGATCTGAGAATTTGTATAGAGGTCACTCAAATATAGACTTAGAGTTTTGCAAAAGCATTTCATAAAAGAATAAACACAAAAGGAGCACTGAGCAAAATATCAGGTGCAATTTTTCTTCTATTCAGGAAAACATTACATCTAATTGATAAGCCATATTCTCATCACTTCTAAAGTGTCTAATGGCTCTTACAACTTGTCTTTCATCATCTCTCTCTTTTATTCTCGGACTTTCTACTTGTATATATAGGCATATATGTACAAACTTATATATGAACCCATCATCACTTGCTTTAACAAGCAAGCTACTATCTGCTTTAGACACTTGGAAACCAAGTTCTTTCAAGAACTTCATAAGTCTATAATTCCATGACCTTGGGCCCAACTTCAAACCATACAAAGCTCTCTTGAGCTTACGTACATATGCTACATACCTTTTATCTTTGAACCCTTCTGGTTGCTCCATGAAAACATGATCTGAAATGTAACCATTAAGAAAAGCATTCTTCACATCTAATTTACATATCTTCCAACCTTTACATGCAGCAATAGCTATGAGAGTCCTTATAGTTGTCATTTTTGCCACAGGACTATAAGTCTCATCATAATCAATACCATATGTTTGAGCATACCCCATCACAACAAGACTAGCTTTATATCTAGACACGCTTCCATCTGCATACCTCTTTGTCTTATAGACACATTTGCATCCAATGATCTTCTGACTATTTGGTTTGGGAACCGAATTCCATGTTTCATTCTCCATGAAAGCATCATACTCTTCCTGCATAGCTTTCTTCCAATTTTCCTTACTTTTCCCTCTTCATATGTAGAAGGGTCTTCCTCTGCTTTCACCATATAAGCATAATCTTTAGTGGTTAGAAATAAAGTATCATAACTATACCTTGTAGGTTGCCATTTGTGCCTTGATGACCTTCTAAGTTTTCCACTTCTTGAAGTTTCTGGTTCATCACATTCTGGATCAAACCTTGGCACTTCTTCAACTTCAACTTGTACTTCATTATTCTCTTCTTCATCAAATACTTGAACCTTTGATTTATCTTTCTTCTTATTCAAAACTTCTTCATCACCTGCATGAATATTAGTTGTATGTGCATACCACAACCTATAGCCCATCTGCTCATCATCATAACCAATGAACACATACGTTTCAACTTTAGGTTCCAATTTATGCCTCAACAGAGATGGCGCACATGCATAAGCCAAACATCCAAATACTTTGCAATGATCTAAGGTACGTCTCTTACCCCACCAAGCTTCATATGGTGTCATACCCTACAAAGCTTTACATGGTAGCCTATTAACCAAGTATGTGGTTGTATTTACAGCCTCAACCCACAAATAGTTCGGACAATTTTTCTCCTTCATCATTGACCTTGCAAACTCAACAAGAGTTCTATTTCTCCTTTCTGCTACACCATTTTGTTGAGGAGAATACTTGCAAGTAACTTCTCTTTTTATACTTGCATTCCATAAGTAATCACTGAAATTGTTAGAGAAATACTCTCCCCCTCCATCTAATCTTAGTCTCTTGAATTTTTGACCTGTGATTCTCTCTGCATACACATGATAATGTTTAAATGTATTGAATACCTCTGATTTATCTTTGATCACATATATGGTGATCCACCTGGTAGCATCATCAACATAAATCACATAATATCTTGAACCATTAATACTGAAATCATTTGATGGCCCCCATTAAGGTCAGATGGAGGGGGAGAGTATTTCTCTAATGAGTTCAGTGATTACTTGTGGAATGCAGGTATAAAAAGGGAAATTACTTTTAGGTACTCTCCTCAAAAAAATGGTGTAGCAGAAAGGAGGAATAGAACTCTTGTTGAGTTTGCAAGATCCATGATGAAGGAGAAAAATTGCCCAAATTATTTGTGGGCTGAGGCTGTAAATACATCCACATATTTGCTCAATAGATTACCATGTAAAGCTTTGCAGGGCATGACACCATATGAGGCATGGTGGGGTAAGAGACCTACTCTAGATCATTGCAAAGTATTTGGATGTTTGACATATGAATATGTGCCATCTCAATTAAGGCACAAATTGGAACCTAAAGCTGAAAAGTATGTGTTCATTGGATATGATGATAAGCAAATGGGATATAGGTTGTGGAGTCCATCCACAAAACAATTCCTTGTATCAAAGGATGTTACATTTGATGAGCAAGGTACTTGGTATGCAGGTACAATCAATATTTATGCAAGTAATGAAGAAGTTGTGAATCAAAAGAAAGGTAGATCAAAGGTTCAAATATTTGATGAAGAGGAGAACAATGAAGTATAGGTTGAAGTTGAAGAAGTGGCAAGGTTTGATCCAGAGTGTGATGTACCAGAAACCTCAAGAAGTGGAGAACTCAGAAGGTCATCAAGACACAAATGGCAACCTACAAGGTATAGTTATGATACTTCTTTTTTAGCTACCAAAGATTATGCTTATATGTTAAAGGCAGATGAAGACCCTTCTACATATGAAGAGGCAAAAGGTAAGGAAAATTGGGAGAAAGCTATGGAGGAAGAGTATGATGCATTGATGGAAAATCAGACATGGGATTTGGTTCCTAAACCAAATAGTCAGAAGATCATTGGACGCAAATGGGTCTACAATACAAAGAGGTTTGCAGATGGAAGTGTGTCTAGGTATAAAGCTAGACTTGTTGTGAAAGGGTTTGCTCAGACATTTGGTATAGATTATGATGAGAATTGTAGTCCTGTGGCAAAGATGACAACCATCAGGACACTCATAGCCATTGTTGCATGTAAAGGTTGCAAATTATGTCAATTAGATGTGAAGAATGCTTTTTTAAATGGTTACATTTCAGATGATGTTTTCATGGAGCAACCACAAGGATTCAAAAATGAAAGGTATCCAGATCATGTATGTAAGCTCAAAAGAGCTTTGTATGGTTTGAAGCAGGCCCCAAGGGCATGGAATTATAGACTTGTGAAGTTCTTGAAAGAACTTGGTTTTCAAGTATCTAAAGCAGATAATAGCTTGCTTGTCAAAGCAAGTGATGGGTTCATTTACATGTGCATATATGTTGATGATATAATTCTTACAGGTACAAATGAGAAAGATATTCAAAGCCTAAAGAAGCAAATGGAGAAAGAGTTCAAGATTAGTGACTTGGGAGACTTGTCATATTTCTTGGGCATGGAGATCTCATACACTCAACATGGAGTGTATGTAACTCAAGAAAGGTATTTGAAAAACTTGTTGGTCAAGTTTAAAATGGATGATTGCAGGGTAGCACCTACTCCAATGGAGGTGAATCACAAATTGAGTAGATATGGAGGAGAAGAGTTCAAGGACATGAAGCTATATCAAAGTTTGGTTGGTAGTCTGATCTATGCTACATTAACTAGGCCTGACTTGTCATATGCAGTTGGAGTATTATCTCAACTCATGCATTGTCCTAGGAAAGAACATTGGATTGCAGGACAAAGAGTGTTGAGGTACATTAAGGGTACACTCAAAGAAGGTTTGTATTATGGTTTTACATCTGATACAAACATCAAGATTTATAGTGGCACAGATTGAGCAGGTAATCCTCATGATAGGAGATCAACTTATGGATACTTGTGTTATGTGGGAGATAAGTTAATTTCATGGTGTTCAAAGAAGCAACACACAGTTGCTTTATCATCCACAGAGGCTGAATACAAAGGTATGGTTGAAGCTGCAAAGGAAGTGATATGGCTTAAGACCCTTATGAAGAGTTTTGACATCATTCAGAGTACACCCACTATTCATGGAGATAACATGAGTTCATTGTATTTAGCTGCTAATCCTGTTTTTCATGCCAGGACTAAACACATTGAGATTCAGTATCATTTTCTAAGAGAGAAGGTGATGGATAAAGAGATTGAAGTTCTACATACTTCAACAAAAGATCAGATAGCTGATATGCAAACTAAAAGCTTGGATGGACCAAAGCTACAGAGATTCAAAGACATGGCAGGCATAAAGAAGATAGAGAAAACCTCAATTGATGATTGAGGGGGAGCTGTTGGTGCAAGGTAATCAACAATTGAAGTTTCAATGAATTTTTGAAGTCAAGGATTGAAGAAAAGATCAAGACATGAAGCATGAAGAAAGTACATGTTCAGAGAATGAAGATGTGTATACATATGTACATTAATTAGAGCTTAGTTTACTTATACTTTTGTATGGTGATGAACTTGTACATATTTGCCTATATATACAAGGAAAAATATCAGGGCAAATATGATAGAGCATGTGATTAGAGAATTTAGAGGTTGTATGAGTCATTAGACACTTTAGAAGTGAGTAAGATCTCTCTCATCACTCAGATGTAAAGTTTTCCAGAAATGAAGAAAAATTGCACCCGATATTTATGAGAGTTCTCTTTCTGTGTTGAGTCTTTTGTGAAATGCTTTTGTACAAGCCTAAGTCTATAGTTGATTGACCTCTGTACAAATT
Organism: Ceratopteris richardii; assembly: GCA_020310875.1. Lineage (NCBI taxonomy): Eukaryota > Viridiplantae > Streptophyta > Polypodiopsida > Polypodiales > Pteridaceae > Ceratopteris > Ceratopteris richardii. The sequence continues at coordinate 137,533,893 of CM035428.1, read as the reverse complement.
TTCAGTGTCTAATTGTGATCAGCCTAAGAGAATTGAGTGTAGGAACATTTACATGTGTAAATGTAAAGAAGAGATGTTGCAAGAGGTGCAAAATCCGATGCTAATGTTTTGGTCAGTTCTCCTTCCACAGTGTAAATTTTTCAACAAGCAAGCACTCATTCTTTAAGTTGGAAGGTAAGGTACCTATGGCTAAAATCATTTGATTAAACGGATTCTAATTTGAGAGAACCAAGCCTTAGAAGTTACAGGTGTCAAAGTCGATTGTAAATAACTATAGTTTTAGACATAGGTGACTTGTTAAGATCATTTCTCAAGATCTACTAAGTCTTTTGGAATGATTTAACTTGGAGGAGGTTTGCAAACTATAGGTGACACCTTATGCAAAGTTTTATAAAAAATGTTACACATTTGATAAGTCAATGAGTGAGTTATGTGCAACAGACTTTCTGTGTAGTCACCTTCTTCACAGTTTGTTCAAGATTTTGGAAATTGAGTATTGATCCTCCAAATTGGTGAAGGTTTTAAGTTACTCTTGATATAGAGGTGCTCTAACTTCAAGAGTAGCTTGTTCTTTTGGAGATTAACACTCTCCATCAGAAATCTCTACCTGCATTTCTTCCAAAGTAACCTCTACTACCTGTACTTCTGAAATTACCTCTTTGGTTTCTACCATCTCTTCCTCTTGAATTAAAGTTCTGATTATATTCTCCATTATTCTGATTATTATTCCAACATTCATGAGCTAAATGATTAGTCTTACCACAAATCGAGTAAGCTTTCACTCCATCTTTATTGCTTCTGCCTCTTCCTCTAGCTTTGCCACCTCCTCTTCCGCTTAGGAAGTTAGCTTGACTAGTTGTACCTTCATCTTCATTCATTTGTTGCTTGCCTTTGTTAATCTTCTTCTTGTCCTTTGAATACATTTCTTCACCTGTACTCTTATCAACATCACCTTTGACATCCTGCTCAAAAGTTAGCATATGTCCTAGCAACTGATTCAAATCAGGAGTAAATTGATATAGTGACAATTCAGTAGATAAAATGGATGGCTTCCATTTCTCATCTCCTCTCAAACTTGTGAGTATTTGCCTTACCAATTTATCCTCCTCAATATCTTCATCAACTACTCGTAATGCATCTGCAATGTCCTTCATCCTTGTTATATAATTAGAAATGGATTGAGAAGCCTTCTTCTTGAATGTGGTAAACTCTACCCATAAAGATGCCTTCCTTGACTTTGAAGTGTTTTGGAAATGCTCTTCCAAAGCATTCCATATATAACTTGCACTTTCAAGTCCTCTAATATGAGGTAGCAAGTAGTCATTGACTCCCATGTAAATAATGCTCCTTGCTTGAGCATCCTTCTTCATCCATGTCTTCAAATCTGTGAGCTCCTCCCTAGTTGGAACACTAGGATCTTTGAATTATGGTTCGTCTTCTTCACCTGTAATGTATCCTATCAAGTCTTTGCTCATAAGATGAGCTTTCATCCTCATTGACCAAGTTGGATAGTTTTCTCTATCCAATTTCTCTATCTGAAGAGAATCTACCATCCTTTCTTCACCTCTGTATTAAATTCTTTAGGCTTTATGAGAAATAAGTGTACCTTTACTTTGAATGTAGTTCCGTTTGATCTTCTTGATAGTTTTAGGCCTCCTTCTCTAGCTTTCACTTTAAACTTTCACCTTTTGAACCTTCAAATGTTGATTTCTGTATAACTTCAACAGTCGGGGCCCTCCTTTCTTCAATTTTGATTACTCCTGCTCTAATACCATTGATGGAGAGTGTTAATCTCCAAAAGAACAAGTTATCCCTGATGTTAGAGCACCTCTATATTAAGAACAACTCAAAACCTCAACCAATTTTGGAAGTGTTAGAGTATGATCAATGTCTACCCCTCATGATTGTATGCACATTTTGTAAGGCCCCCTTTATGAGGAGAAGCCAAGCGTGCATTACCCAATTGATGGGAATCCCAACTTGAATGTTGGATGAAGGTCATATTGGACCATGTAAGATATTATAAGGAAAGGGAGTTACCAGGGTCCCCAATTGTGGGGTCCGGGGCAGCCCCGGCTAGGGGGTCCAAGGGGGCCAGCGGGCCCCCTGGCTGGGGGGTCCCAGGGGGCCAGCGGGCCCCCTGGTGGGGGTCCGGGGGCAGCGCCCCCGGCGCGACGGTAAAGGGAATATTCCATGGAATATTCCCTGTCGGAGTCAAAAATCACTTATATTTGTTAGGTCGGTTCAACCAGTCTAAGCCGTGTATGGCAATTACGCGGGCGGTGGCCGCCCACGCTCTACCGCCCATGTATAGCCGTCCATGGCAGGCCACCCATGATCCTATATATACATGACTTCTGCACTACCTAAGACATAGAGTTGAGCCAGCATACCTCTACCTTGTATCTCCCTATCTAGAGTTGTCTAGATCACCATTTAAGCTCTACCTTGAGAGCGCACGGGTGGACAACGCCATCATCTTTGTACTTGCTGCTAGTAGAAAATTGTTGAGATTCTCCTATGTATGTTATCTTCTCTGCTATTGCTCCTGTGTTATATTGCGTAACTATTGTTTTACATGGTATCAGAGCTGTAAGGTTCGAATAGCTTGAGAAGTATCATTATTTTAGCCTACTAGCAGACTAGAATATCAGTAGATTATTCTAGTGATTACATGATGGCTTCATCGTCGAACACTAGTCTTGGTGCTTCACCTAATGTTAATGCTGCACCTATTCGAATTCGTCCACCTGCATTCACTGAAGGGAAGCTGGATGGAACCAACTATACACTCTGGAAGTTCAAAATTTCTGCAATTTTGGACTCCTATGAATTACTTGACACTGTCATGGGACCGATGGGATTGGATCCAGAGCCTATACCAGTTGAAGATCCAGCAAATTCAAGATTGATGATTCAGCCAGATCCAGATCTTCTACGAGCTTGGAAGAGGCGGAATGCTGATGCATTATGTGCGATTGTCACTAGTGTAAGTGATTCTGTGCTTACTTTAGTTCAACATACTACTAAAGCACATGAGGCTTGGGGCATATTGGCTCGACAATATGAGACCAAGAACCACACTAGGATACAGAATTTAGAAAATCAGTTGGCAAATGAAAAGCATTCTGATTCTGAAAAGGCTGAAGATTTTATCAAACGGATAAAGCATCTTCAAGATCAATTGGCTGCAGTTGGTGTTGTTATAACACCAGAAGAGCTAGCTCGAAGATCTGTACGTGTTCTTCCAGCAAAGTATGATGGATTAGTAACAGCCCTTAACACTCAGGTAAGGCCAACTCCTCTTACATTTGAAGAGTTTTGTGCCATGCTTTTAGAAGAAGAGATGCGGCTGAAGAATCGGCAAAGTACAACTGATGCTGCATTCTCAGCAAATGCAAAAGGTAAAGGCTCTTCAGAGGGATCAAAGAAGAAGCCAAAGAAGAAAAAGTTCACAGGAAGTTGCTTCTATTGTGAAAAGAAAGGCCATGCCATCAAGGATTGCAGAAAGAAGCAAGCTGATGAACGGAATGGGACTGTAAAATCATCATGGAAGAACAAAGAGTCTGCAAACAACACAGAGCTGGAACTTTGGGTAGCTATTGAAGAGGTATGTTCATCTGCTCAAGCTCGTGTTGATGAGCCATGGATTTTAGATAGTGGAGCTTCTCGCCATATGACTAGTAAAAAGGATTGGTATAGTTCCCTAGTGCCTCTGCGGGAATCCATCAATGTAGTGGTGGGAAACGACTCCAAGTGTCCAGCTGAAGGAACTGGAACCATCTCTTTTATCACTTCTCCAGGTGTTGAGAAAAAGTTATCCGATGTTCTCTATGTACCTACACTCAAAAGAAATTTGTTGTCAGTTTCTGCAATAACAGATCGTGGACTCGAAGTTCACTTCAATAAGAGTGGTGCGGAAATCATGGATTCATCAGGTAATGTTGTAGGTAAAGGCACACGACGGGATAACTTGTATGAGTTAAGTGCTTTAACTGCTACAGAAGATAAAGATGTAAGCAGGTTATGGCACCAACGATTTGGGCATCTCGGATTTGTAGTTTTGAAGGAGATGCAACGAACAGGGATGGTTGCTCATTTGCCTGCATTTTCAGAGTTGCAGGAACCTTGTGAAGCTTGTATGATGGGCAAGCAACAACGAAAGGCATTTCCAAGAGAGACCAGCAATCGATCTCAAGCTCCTCTAGAGTTGGTACATGCTGATCTCTGCGGTAAAATGTCTACACCTGCTTTAGGAGGATCTTTCTACTTCTTGCTGTTAGTCGACGATTATAGTAGAAAGATGTGGGTTTATTTCATTCGAGAGAAGGCTGATGCTTTTGAAAAATTTAAAGCGTGGCATAAGTATGTAGAAAGTGAATCAGGAAGGAAACTGAAGAAATTTAGAACAGATAGAGGAGGTGAATTCTTGTCAACAGAATTCAACAATTACTGTAAGGAGCATGGTGTGAAAAGGCAACTTACCATAGCTCATACACCTCAACAAAATGGCGTTGTTGAGCGCAGGAACAGGACAGTAGTTGAAATGGCTCGTTGTATGTTAAAGGCTCAAGACATGCCTGATTCATTCTGGGCAGAAGCAGTCAATACAGCAGTCTACATCCTCAATCGAAGCTACACAAAAGCTCTGAAGGGGATGACTCCTCAAGAAGCATATTCTGGTAAAAAGCCTTCAGTTTTGCATTTCAGAATTTTTGGTTGTTTCTGTTATGCACATATTCCTGATTCAACAAGATCAAAGTTGGATTCAAAAAGCAAAAAGTGTGTCTTCCTAGGATATAGTGAAGAGTCTAAAGCATACAGGTTATGGGATCCTGAGGCAAGGAAGATTTTTGTCAGCCGAGATGTGGTGTTTGATGAACGACCACACTTAGTAGAAGATAAAGGTAAATCTACTATCTCATCAAACGGAGAAATATCTCACCTTGTGCCTATCAAAAGACAGGTTAAAGTTGAGGAGGAGGAAACATCTGATGGAGAAATTTCCTCAATAAAAAGCCAACCAATTGTAGATGCACAGCGTAAGCCACTACCGAAGTGGGCACAACAGCTCTTTGATGATCACAATCCACATGTAGATGCACCAGAATCATCATCGGATGGATTACGAAGATCAAAGAGAATAGAGGAGCAAAGAAGAGCCTCAGAACACATTGTTAACATGGCTCTAATGGCAGATATCATGGGTTCGATAAAGGAACCTACCACCATTGAAGAAGCCATTGATGATCCAGATTGGAGAGCGGCAATGCAGTCTGAGTATGATAGTATACTCAAAAATGATACATGGGATCTAGTCGACTTGCCGCCAAAGAAGAAGGTAATAGGTACTAAATGGATTTGGAAAGCTAAGTATAAAGCTGATGGAACATTAGAAAAGTATAAGGCACGATTAGTTGCACAGGGTTTTTCACAGATTGAAGGATTTGATGTTCAAGAAACTTTTGCACCAACAGCACGCATGACAACTATTCGGACGGTACTTGCAGTAGCTGCACAAAAGTCTTGGCCCATTTTCCAGATGGATGTCAAATCTGCATTTTTGAATGGTCACCCCAAGGAGGAGGTATATGTATCTCAACCACCAGGTTTTGAGGTGCCCAATTCAGAAAATAAAGTTTGCAGGTTGAAGAAAGCTTTGTATGGACTTAAGCAAGCTCCACGGGCTTGGTACCAACGAATTGATCATTTTTTCAAAAATATGGGTTTTGAAAGAAGTACTTCTGATGCTAACTTGTATGTAACGAAAAGGGATAGCAAGCTAGTTGTTGTCATTGTATATGTAGATGATTTGATCATTACAGGAGATCATCAGGAACTCATCAATCAAACTCGGATCAGCTTGGGAACTGAGTTTGAAATGACAGACTTAGGTCTACTCCATTTTTGTCTGGGAATTGAAGTATGGCAAAGGAAGGATGGCATTTTCATCTCACAACAAAAATATTCCAAAGAAATTCTCAAGGCATTTGGAATGATGGACTGCAAACCAACTAGCACACCTATGGAGGTAAATCATAAGCTATCTATGGATGATAACATGCCTGATGTAGATGCTAAGAAGTATAGGAAGCTCGTTGGAAGTCTTATTTTTCTGTGCAACACTAGACAAGACATTTGCTATGCTGTTGGAGTGTTAAGCAGGTTTTCCAACAAACCTAAGGAGAGTCACTGGAATGCTGGAATGCGAATTCTAAGGTACATTGCAGGAACCTTGGATTTTGGTATTTTGTATACCACAGGTGATACACTCCAAGGATATTGTGATTCAGATTGGGCTGGAGATTGTGATTCTAGAAAATCAGTTTCTGGATATTGTTTCTCACTTGGTTCAGGAATATTTTCTTGGGTAAGTAGGAAGCAACCAACTCTCGCACTCTCCTCCACTGAAGCAGAGTACAAAGCAGCTTGTTTTGCTTCTTGTGAGGCAGTCTGGTTAAGGAGAATTCTTGCAGATATAGGCTTTCCATCAAATATGCCAATTGTACTCAAGTGTGATAATCAAAGTTGTATGGCTATTGCAAAGAACCCAGTATTTCATGCTCGCACCAAGCACATAGAAGTACAGTACCATTACATTCGTGAGCTAATTGAAGATGAAATTGTGGAGCTAGAATATTGCCAAACAGAGGCAAATTGTGCTGACATATTCACTAAAGCACTTGGAAGAGAGCAGCTCAACAAGCATCTTCAACAGATGGGCATAGGACCGAGACCTACTTGATTTATCATCGGTAAACATTGAGGGGGGGTGTTAGAGTATGATCAATGTCTACCCCTCATGATTGTATGCACATTTTGTAAGGCCCCCTTTATGAGGAGAAGCCAAGCGTGCATTACCCAATTGATGGGAATCCCAACTTGAATGTTGGATGAAGGTCATATTGGACCATGTAAGATATTATAAGGAAAGGGAGTTACCAGGCCACCCATGATCCTATATATACATGACTTCTGCACTACCTAAGACATAGAGTTGAGCCAGCATACCTCTACCTTGTATCTCCCTATCTAGAGTTGTCTAGATCACCATTTAAGCTCTACCTTGAGAGCGCACGGGTGGACAACGCCATCATCTTTGTACTTGCTGCTAGTAGAAAATTGTTGAGATTCTCCTATATCTGTTATCTTCTCTGCTATTGCTCCTGTGTTATATTGCGTAACTATTGTTTTACAGGAAGACCAATGCCAATTTACCAATCTTTGCACTAACTATGAAGAGATTGATTATATAGAAAAGTTTGTTGCACTTAATTCACTTATTGAGTGTCCAAATGTGTAACATTTTCAATGAAAATTTGTATGAGGTGTTTGCTAGTTTTTGCGCACATCCGCCAAGTTAAAAGTTCTCAAAAGGTTTAGTAAATCTTGAGATTTAGGCCAAACATCTCACCTATGTCCAAAACTATACTTATGTACAGTCGACTTTGACACCTGCAACTTCTAATGCATAGTTCTCTCAAATTACAACCCGTTTATTCAAATTCTTTTAGCCATAGGTAGGTTACCTTCCAAATTAAAGAATGAGTGCTTGCTTGCTCAAAACTTTACACTTTCAAAGGAGAACTGACCAAAACATTATCATCAAATTTGCACCTACTGCAGTCTTCTCTTCTTCACATTTGCGCATGTAAATGTTCCTACTGTCAATTCTCTCAGCCTGATCACAATTAGGATTTTAAAACTTGTATATAGGCTTAGAGTTGTACAAAAGCATTTCACAAAAGAATAAACACAGAAGGAGCACTGAGCAAAATATCGGGTGCAACTTGTCTTCCATTTAGGAAAGCATTACATCTAATTGATGAGCCATATTCTCATCACTTCTAAAGTGTCTAATGACTCTTACAACTTGTCTTTCATCATCTCTCTCTTTTTATGCCCGAACTTTCTACTTGTATATATAGGCATATATGTACAAACTTGTGACCATTACAAAAATATAAGTGTGGGATGCACTTGAAGCTTTCTTTTATTCAAGTACTAAAGCTAGGAAGCATCAACTATGGATGGATTTCACAACTCTCAAGAAGGCTCCCAAACAAAATGTGACTGATTTTGTCACAAAGCTCAAGGACATAGCGGATCAGTTGGGAAGCATTGGAGAGGTAATAGATGAAGAGAAAATTGTAAGGCAGGTGATCAATGGCTTGAAGGCAGATGACAAGTGGGAATCATTCACCATAGCTATGGATTTGTACATGGACATGCATGTACCTGATTTCATTACACTCATTGGACAACTACTTACTCAAGAGGCAAAGCTTATCAAAAATGGAGAAATCTCTAAAGGTAATCAATCTTCAGCTTTATACACGGATAAAAGCAAGTCTAAAGATAACAAAGGAAAGGCAAAGAAAGTGGATGATGAAGCAGGTACATATCAAGCTAACTATGCAGGTAGAGGAAGACATGGCAGAGGTAGAGGAAGAGGAGGTAGACAAGGCAGGGGGAGATCCCAAGACTCCAACTCATGTTCTATTTGTGGATTAACTAATCATACAACTGAAAATTGCTTTAGGAATTCCAGGAATCAAAGAGGCAGAGGATACAATAGAGGAAGTTATGGCTACTCAAGAGGAAGGTTCAACAACTACCATGGCAACTACAACAAATACAATCATTCAAACTATCAAGGAGGCTACAAAGGAAGGAGAGACTACAATAACTACACAGAAGACTCAAACAAAGAGGATTCATTATTGATCATGAACATGGCTATGCCACAAGGTAAATCTGATGAGCATGTTTTCTACATAGACTCAGGTTGTTCAAATCATGTGGCAGGAAATGTGGCACTCTGATATTAGAAGATCCAAGGAATAAGCATGAGGTACAAACAGGAGATGATACAAAACATCCAGTGGAGAAAATAGGCAATGTCAAAGCACCTGATGGAAACATCAACCTACTCAGTAAGGTACTCTATGTCCCTACCATTACAAAGAATTTGATAAGTGTTGGGCAGATAGTAGAGAAAGGGTTGCAAGTCAGGTTCACAAAAGCAGGAGCATTTGTTGAAGATCCAAGTCAAGGATTCAGAAGAATTGCAAAAGGTGAAAAGACAGGTAGATTGTTCACATTTGAATTACAGGACACTAGAAACATTGCTCTCTTTAATTATGGTAGTCAGACACTCACAGAATTGGAAGTATGGCACAAAAGGTTAGCACATATTGGTGAAAGGTCATTAAAGCAAATTTGCAAGGAACAAAGTGTACTTGGACTCCCTAATTTGTCAAAACAACATATGATTTATAAGTGTAGTGCATGTCAATTTGGAAAGTCTCACAGGTTACCATTCATGAAGAAAGGTTATATGCATGGAGATCTCTTAGAGTTGGTTCATACAGATGTATGGGGACCTAGCAAGGAAGCTTCAATATCTGGATCAAGGTATTATGTTTCCTTTATTGATGATTGCAGCAGATGGACTATCCTATTCTTTATGAAACACAAAGATGAAGTTTTTTCATGTTTCAAAAGATATTTGGCTCTTGTGGAGAATCAAACAGGTAAATCACTAAAAAGGCTAAGGTCAGATGGAGGGGGAGAATACTTCTCCCATGAGTTTGATTCTTTTCTTCAAGAAAGAGGAATCAAAAGAGAGGTAACTACAAGGTACACTCTTGAGCAAAATGGAGTGGCAGAAAGGAGGAATAGGACAATTGTTGAAGCTGCAAGGTCTATGTTAAATGAAAAGCATTTACCTAATTACTTATGGACTGAGGCTGTATCTACAGCCACTTACTTGATTAACAGGTTGCCTTCAAAATCCCTTGATGGGATGACTCCATATGAGGCTTGGAATGGAAGAAGACCAAGCTTAGATCATTGTAAAATTTTTGGATGTATTGCTTTTGCTCATGTTCCTTCATAGGTTAGAGGCAAGATGGATCCAAAGGCAGAAAGGTGTGTATTTATTGGATATGACAACAATCAAAAGGGCTACAGGTTATACAACCCTACCAACAAAGGATTCTTGGTAAGTAGAGATGTAGTTTTTGATGAGAACAATTCATGGTATGAAGATTCATGCAGGAAGGTCAATTTACCATATAATCTTGAAGAAGATTTTCCAAAGCTTGGTAGAGAACAATCAAAGATTCAAGAACAAGACACCTCAGAGGATGATGAAGAATCTCACATGGAAAAGATCAAAGCATGGAAGTCTAAAGGTAAAGCAAAATTGCAGGAACTTGGACATGAGGCAGAATCATCACATCATGGCCTAAGAAGATCTATGAGGGAAAAGAAAAAACCAGAAAGGTATGGGTTTGACACCTCATTAGTAACTAAACATTCTATCTACATAGCACAGGACATAAACCAAGAGGAGCCATCATCATTCGAAGAGGCCAAAGCAAAAACAGAATGGAAGCATGCAATGAAGGAAGAGATTGAAGCACTTGAGGAAAACAACACTTGGGATTTGGTGCCCAAGACTTCATCCATGAAGGTAATAGGCTCAAGATGGGTCTATAAACTCAAGAAGAATTCTGATGGTTCAATTAACAGGTATAAGGCAAGGCTTGTAGCAAAAGGCTTTGCACAAACTCAGGGAATTGATTATGAGGAGACCTTCTCTCCTGTGGCAAATATGCCTACTATTAGGGTTTTGCTTAGTATTGCCTCTTCCAAAAATTGGAAGATACTTCAACTAGATGTAAAGAATGCATTTTTGAATGGTTGGATAACAGAAGAGGTATATATGGCACAACCACCTGGTTTTGAGAACCAAGTTTATCTTGATTATGTGTGTAAACTTAACAAAGCATTGTATGGTCTCAAGCAAGCTCCAAGAGCTTGGAATTTTAGGCTTGTTTCATTCTTGCAGGACAAAGGCTTTCAACCAAGCAAGGCAGATCCTTCACTCTTTATTAAAAAGAGTAATTCTGAGATCATCTATCTATGTGTATATGTAGATGATATTATATTGACAGGAAATGATGCAGATGGTATGAAGAAGATCAAAGATCAGATGAGAGAAGAGTTCAAGATAAGTGATTTGGGTTCACTTACCTACTTCCTAGGTTTGGAAGCTGTCTACAAAGATCATGGTTTGTTTCTCACTCAAAGAAAGTACATTAAGGACATGTTGGCAAAATTCAAGATGCAAGATTGTAAGATTGCAGGTACTCCAATGGAGGTCAATCACAAATTGAGCTCACATGAAGGTGAACTCATAGAGGACATCACATCATATCAAAGTCTAGTGGGTAGTCTCAACTATGCCACATTGACAAGAGTAGATATATGTTACAGTGTGAGTGTGCTAAGTCAATTTATGCACACACCAAGGAAACCACATATGGATGCTACCAAAAGGATTCTCAAGTATCTCAAAGGAACCATAAATGAAGGACTTTATTATCCTTATGTATCTGATTTAGGGTTGAAGCTATTTTCTGATGCAGATTGGGCTGGCTCCAAGGAAGATAGAAGGAGCACTTCAGGTTATCTTACCTTTGCAGGTTCAAAGCTTATTTCATGGTCATCCAAGAAGCAACCCACAGTTGCTCTCTCTTCTACTGAAGCTGAATATAGAGGTCTTGCCATAGCTACTCAGGAAGCTATGTGGATGAAGACATTATTCAAAGATCTTGGATTGGAGTTTGGAACTCCAACTATTTTTGGTGACAATATGAGTTCTATTCATTTGGCTGCTAATCCTATTTTTCATGCAAGGACTAAACATATTGAAGTTCATTATCACTATGTACGAGAGAAGGTTCTCAGCAAAGAGATTCAAATATCATATGTGTCCACTCATCAACAATGTGCAGATATTCTAACCAAAGCATTGGATGGTACAAAGCTTTGCAAATTCAAGGCTATGATTGGTTTGCAGGTAATCTTGGAAGATTGAAGACCTCAAGCATACTTGGCTTGAGGGGGAGCTGTCGGAGCAAGTCTATGACAAGCCTAAGTATTGGCTTGAGTCCCACAAAGTCATAGAAAAAACCTTAAAATGAAGACTATGTAAAGTTCACTTGTGAACTACCTCTTGTAACTTTTGAAGAGTTTACTTAATGTAAAAGTGAAAGAATCTTAAGTGGTTGAGTCCACTTGATCAAGAATGGAAAGAGGAGCCACGAATTCGTGATTTGTGGTAGGTAGAGAATCAAATCAATCATTGATTGATTGGAGAGTGATTGAGGGAAGTTAGCCTCCCAAACTCAACTATAAATAGATGGCAGTTTTAGTCGTGGTTAGAGAGACCTATGTGAAGACCTCCAAGAGCTGAGCTTTATGCCATATCAAGGTGTCATTACAAGGCACACATATGTATCAGTAAGTCCATTGTATTGTACAAGCAATATACTTTCATTTTCATGATTATTTGAGTTCATCTTTCCATGTTCTTGTGAAGTGTACTACTCACTGCCATTACTCTCAGTTTTCTTAGTCAGCTTGCAGAGATGTTTTCTCTGAGCTTGGTGCATCATTTTTAGTGATTTAACTTGTTAAAGTTAGCTCTATAAGTCTACTATATGCTCACAAATTTTCATGTCATTTGGATGTTGCAATCTTCAGTTCTGTTCATTTGAAGTCAACAGGGTCTGTTCATCTTCACTTCTCTGTCAGGTACCCGGCTTTTTCACTCATGTTGTCAGAGCCATTTCTCAGTGGTTACTCATCCAAATTCAGTGATTTAAAGCTTGTTGGATTCCGCTTACTGTCTAGTATAACCATACAAATTTTCATAATCATTGGATTCCTAAATTTTGAGTTATGTTTATTTTTCTGCTCACTAGTCTCAAACTATAGCAGCCCGTGAAAATCGAGATGATGTCATCACTTGTTAAAACTCATTATGAGATTACTCTTGAAAGTTAGCTCTTTAAGTTACCTAGACTTCCCCAAGAGGAATTAAGCTAATTGATGCTGTGCTCAGAGAATTATGTAAAACACTGGACAGGTGTATGAACAAAGAATAGCAAGTTTTCACCTCTGAGCTAACTCCAACTTATGTGTTTTGATCTATCTTTTTGAGAGTGATCTTCCAAGGTACATAGGGTGTCTAATACATCCATTGGCAAGCTAAAAGGGCCCACCATATACTCCTGGAGTTCATTTAGCTGGTGTAGATCAAGGATTTTGCAACACCTCTTCATCTTCAAGCACATACCTATCCATCTCTTCACACATGGGTCCTACATAGATAAGCAAGGAACCATCTATGTGGTGAACAACTTACCTAATAGGAAAGATGAATTTGGATCCATTGTACCTGAGTCAAATATGGGTGACCTAGATCATGAAAAAACCTAAAACTTCTTGAGGTAAGCCAGTCCTTTCTAGGATTATCAAACCTAACTAGATATCCCAAGACAACATGAGCATATAACTCTTTGTTAATAGTTCAATATCCTCTTACATTTGAAGGACAAGGGAAAGTTCTCCGACCAAAGACTATTCTATGACATGAAGGTAAGGTTCTTAAGCATGATGAGTTCACATGTAGGTATCTCATTAATCTCAAAAATTAATGAGGTACACGGAATCCAATTAATGGATAAAAGACCCTTGAAGATGAATATAATCACTCTTCAAGAGAGCAATCAATATACTTGTATCTTAATCTAAAATGAAGAGAATTTTTCTTTTCTCTTTCTCAAATTGCTTAATTTTCCTTCCATTTTAAGTGAAACATCCAAAGGCCTAAATATTTATGCATACAAAGAGATCATACTTGAAGCAAAGGTCTCTCTTCCAAGTGCCAAATAAATTTGTAATCTATTATGGAAGTCTGATAAGAGACATAGCTAAGACATATTTGCAGTACCTTTGTCTCCATAGCACCAAGTAGATTGCTCAACTACTCTGAAATGATGTTGATTGTATAAAAATGGATTCCCTATTCCAAACAAAAAAGAATACCAATCCTTCCTCTCATTATTCATTATTCAAGGATAACTATAATTTTCAAGGAGATGTAATGTCATGCATATTGTTTTCTTGAATTATTCCAAGGTATTTCTCCTAGTCAAGGATAAGCATCTTTCCAAAAGAGGAAGAATCAAAGAAACTAAGGTCAAAAGACATAAATGAGAAAAGGTAAATATTAATATTTTAAAAGAGACCAAAAAGGAACCTAGGTTTAGTTCCACTAAGAGCTCCAAAAGAAGTATGTAATCATGGGAAATAGAGGGAAGGATTGGCCCAAAAATTAGAGATGGAGCTTGGAAATACATAGGAACATTTTCCAAATTAAAAGTGAAGAAATGAGGAGAGAAATATAAAAAAATACCATCATTCATTCCCTTAGAATAAGGAAAACTTCATAAAATAAGGAGAGTTTTCCTATCTTTTAATGAAACAAAAATAGGATTCCAAAATCATGTTGAAGCATCATGATGTCCATAGAGAGATTGATCCTCTATGCCACAACACACATTCTTGTCTTTGAATTGAATCTCTGTAAAGGCCATAAGGGATTTTCCTTCTCTAGAATTGAGTTCCTTTAGAAATCATCTAGAAACAAAACATCCATATTGCTTATAACAATAGGATTTAAAATTTTCACATATAATTCAAAAATCTCTTCCATTACTTCATGTTTCTATGCAAATCCTCGAGGTCCCCCCATATCTTCCTGTTGCATTAACATAAGTTCCATGGAATCCTCCATCTCCCCCATAAAAAATCTTCTTCTTTGTTGGCCTCTTTTGAAATCTCTTGGGATTTGCTTCAAGAAAGAACCAAAAAATATATGTTTAATAAGATGAATCTTGTCCTAGTGTGAATATGAGAAATATCCCTCATAAGATCATTTGAAATCTCACATAAGTGATATGATGAAAGCATTATCATTTGTGTGATGTACTTGATGTAGTCTATGGGAATACAAGTTATGTATGGACCTAGTTAATTGACTTTGAATTTCAATAAGTATTTTAGCATGTATGTTTGGACTTCCTAAAAGTCTTCTAGATGTAGAGTAAGGGTTTTATCGACGTCGATCTAAATTTCAAAAATTTACATGTAATCTTTCATATTTATATTGATCACTGTCAAAATCTCACCTAATGTTAGTTTGATGGGTGTCATTTATTTACAATGTTATCGATTCTTATCATTACTGTGTATGTGAAAGGAAAAATTATCATCAGACACACTTGTATATATACATTCTAATAAAACATTTAGTGGCTTGGTCAATTCCATATTGTATTGAGATTACCCATTTTTGAAACCTACATACAGTGAATTCATGCTCTTTGTTTCTTTGTTTTCTCCATTTTTATGTAGATATACACATATACATGTAGTTGAGGAAGTTTTGTAGATGTACAGAAGGAGTATGCCATGTTGGAGTCCCATCACTTTGATGAGGTCTCTAGACCCAAGGGAAAGTGTCTGACACACACTTAGGTTTTGCCCAATTTCCGTACACTTTGTCACCTTTTGTCACTTTAAGCCCATGATTGCATTCAAATATGGTCGTGAACTGGGATGAATGGGAACCAAAATGTTCATGCCCACAAAGATCCAATCTACAAGGATTACTTCTTGTGATTTTCCTTCCCTATCTCTCTCTGCTCTCACATGCTTATTACACACACCCAAAATTTCCAACCTGTTCTATTTGTGCAAGCTCATATGAACATACTCATTAACCATACAACAATTATTGCTATCACAAGCCTTGATTAGGATACATAGTTTGAGTAGATGAAGAACTCACATATGAATGAACATTGATACGATCTTGGTATACATATATGTTGGAACGCATATACACCCCATAACCAACCTTGCACATATGAATGTGGATTGTATGGGCTTTGGAATAGATGCAGTTTCTAGTAAGGGCTAGGGTGTATCATATTCCAATCTACACATAGGAATAGTGTGCTACCGACTCCAACATAAACATCTACTCGCAATATATACGTGCATATCTCACATTGAACTACTATTCCAACACTGCATGGGTATGATCAGCAAATGCACAAGCAAGAGGAATACAAAGGCAAATGTCATTTGTTCCTTCGGTAATTCATACACATCAATACAGAATGATGCCAATCATGGGCAGTTGTGATTAGATTACTTCCTCACATCCTCATTGTTTCGATCCCTACAGCCCACAAGTAGCCACCTCAAAAAGAAAGTCACCTAACTTTTGTGTTGCCAAAAATGTGGAGGAAGAGCACATTACAATGTACAGCAAGCAACCAATTACATGCATGGACCCAAATGATAGATACATCAAACAGATAATCCTTCACAAGCTTCTGTCAAATGCACATTGGTTCTCAAAGAAAAACCTGTTTTAATGTAGTTTGGAACCCATCGATTGTGTCCTGCCCGAAATAATAGAAAGCTCCATAACTTGTTCCTCATGAATGCCGCACTTCAAGTCCATCGTAGCACACTCGTTCCCAACTAATGTAAAATACGACATCGAGGTGTTTGGAAGTGTTGCTCTGGAGAACTGCCCTATAAACTTGCTCTAAAAAATATGACCCTTATCATCAATCTTGTTCTCTGCAATCTTCTCGAGAAGCGATAGAGTAAAGGAATCATGACTTCAATCAGACCCCCTATTCAGCGGCTGAAAGGTCTCCCATCCTCCCTTCATGGAACTGCACACACCATGTACATGCGAATTGTTTGCCCTCTGAATCCCCGATCGCCTGCTGCTTGCTTCTGCTCGACCACAGATGGCCCTCCATGCACACAGAGCCACTTCTCTTTGAAACCGTGGCACCTCCGTGTTAGTACACGTCCATCCCAAGAGAGAAAGCTCCAAACGATATGACTCACCCTCTTTTGATGAGGAAAACCTCCCACAATAGCTACTGGAATGAGCTTTTCAGCACCGATCTTCTGCCAACTTTCCCTTTTGATCAAAGAATACCCGCTCCCAAAGACATCCACACTCCTCCTCTAATCTCTCCGAATATCAGAGTTTCCCCACTGCTCACTAATCATAGAGGAAGAAGAACGAAGGGTGTCTCCCTTGCTTGTTTGCCCGATAGAGCACAATCCTTGAAAAACAAAAGAGAAAGAAAAACCCTTCCCTCTACTCTTGCAGGCTTTCCCCCAGCCAGTGTTGTATCTCTCTGAGTCGACTTCCTCCCCTGCAGACGAGATGTTTCTCCCCCTTTTTCAAGCACTTGAGTAGTGAACTCTCTTCAGTTGCCCATTGCTCTGCGAGAACCAACCCGCCCCCAAACAGTAGCTCCACCCCGTGGAAGAGACACGCCCCCAAAGAATTTTGCGCAGACTGCCCGTGAAGAAGAAGCTCCTCCTCGATTTCCCCCCCCCTTAAGTCAGCAGCGCACGAAGAAAAACATCCAAAAAACGGACCTCCCTTTCCTTTTTGTCAGATCTGCGGCCCCCATTTTCTTGCTATGGTGCTAAAAAATTGGCCGTTACCCTTTTTTGTTGTAATCCTCCCCTGTTGCTACTAAGATCCTTTTTTCAGATCTGCAAAGAAAATGGAGTGGAACAGAAAAAAAAATTGGCCTATTACATCTCGTTCAGCCTTTTCTTTAAAAGGGGAACTTCTTCATCATCAACATCAAGGAAAAAGATCCTTCTAAACTGCTTTTCAGATCCCATAATAGATGTTTTACAATCTGCAGTTTGATTTGTGAGCAACGGTAAGCTATCACCCAAAACTACAAGAAGGCGATTCTCAAGGTTTCTATGATTGGCAGCTTTTCCATCAATTCATCGTAAAATGCTTGACAATGCTAGGCTTTTATTGAACAAGATCACAATTAACTATCAAAGAAACCCACCCTATGGTCCTAGGGTGAATCTACTCGTGGCCCCAAAGCACATTTCTATTCAATCAGATCCTAGCACCATGCCCATCAGGATTAAACTGAACCGATTCCTAACTCTCTAGGGGCCAACACCAACAAGCATCTTCATAAAATCAGCACCACATATTACAAAAAATGGTACACCAGCTTTCCCTGCTTTTGGTTTCGAAACAAACTTGGATGTCAACAAGCGTTCAGGACATGAACAAAAGTGCTAAAATCGGAATGGATCCCCTCAAACTGCATCAAGATATCATCATGTAGTTTGCAAATATCCCCCTTCGACCATTTGAAATTCTTTAAATTCCTGCAATCAAATATATTTCTTTTCCAAATAGAACATGTTAGTGCAATGAAATCAATGGTTTCATGAGCTAACATACTCCCCTCTTCTAGTTGCGAAGTCGTCCTCGACGAGCCACTCTATGCTGCAATATAATCCAAACAGCCATGAACATGTCAGTTTACAACTTAGTTGCATACCTTTTTTATCGAGCCATCATTCCCACTGGACCTGCACTCATTGAAGCTATTAGTGCTCAAAAAAGTCACTCATGAATACATACAAATCACTCTCTTCCAAAATGATCCAAGAACATGCACATATATGCAACTCCATATTCCCACATGCATCAAATTGCTCATGCATTCCATTATGAAAATAGTCTCCTCCAAAATAACACATGCATACCTTTCCATGTTTTACACATGCAACTATGATTGCGAAAAAACAGAAATGAAAATACCGAAATAAACAACAACAACTGAAATGAATCCAACCGGGGATGCAACATACCCAAAATGCATACCCCATTATTGCACCTGTTATTCGCTATGTACAATTATTCCATGACTAGACACTCCCGAAGAATCCCATCGTCGTCCTACAAAAGCCATCGAGACTCGAGTACAATTCAAGACCTACATAAAAACCCTAGAGTGTCCCACACACTGGAAAACCCTCGGATAGAGCACACAAGTTATAAAGCAAGACCGTTGCATTACCTCGCTAAAGGTCTCATCTATAAGTACATATACAGTATCCATGCCTTTGAGAATATTGATTCAGAGTAAGCTGATCTGTCACAAGCCACCATATCAATCACACAACCAAATAACGTTCCCTTCCAGGCGATCATCGCCCTCTCCTCTCTCTCTCTTCCCCTCATGAGTGGGGAATAATTTCATATGTAAATTTTATTTATATTCACACGTTGGCCTACGTTGACATTGGATGCGATTCGTGGCCCTGACCACCCGGCCAGGTTGATTCCACCCATCTACCAATGCAACGCAGCGCACAACACACAAACACATAATGATAGACAAGTAACATAAATCAGCTAGCCCATAACGAAGCTGGATGCGGCTCGTGGTCATGACTACCCAGCCATGATGGCTCCACCTACCTACCAACCCGTTATGGCGCGTAGCTAAGACACAAACATGTACATCCCAAGCCTATGGTGAAACTAGCTGCGGCTCGTGGTCCTAACCACCCGGCTAGGATAACTCCACCCACCTACTAGCCCACTATAGCGCATTGGTTCAACAACAACACAAAATTTTTTTCTTTTCTCTTTTTTTTTCTTTTGTTTTTTCCTCTTTTTTTTCATAGTTAATTAATTTGCCCCAGTCTTGAGAATTAGGGAGAGGAAGAAAGGGTTGCCCCCCACTTTTCCCACACATGCATGCAAACATACACACTCTAGCCTTTGACAGATCAATCACCTCTTCACTCCATTCTCTCAATTACAGACACTACATATGTATTCATCGATTTCACTTTTCACTAGGTAACTACAACCGACTATGCCTTGGTCCCTCATATACCTATCCTTAGATGATCTAGAATGTGGGTCTCCTGGATGTCTCATATAGCCTCACCTCGTACTCATATCTCGACGACTTCCCTAGGGCGAGTCAGGCTCAACTTCAGGAGCTCCGTCGTCGCTACCTATCGTTAACAGATCTGCCCAAGCCCAATAGATATCATTTACCTCGTTAGGCAATTCCATCGTGCTATCGTAGTAGAAGTACCGATCCTTGGCATATCCAGCCCAACTAAGTAGATACGCTTCGAATTTGGGAAATGGAAAGTCAATGTCCATACCTTGATTCCAAAAGCGTACAAGCCAGTGTGCCTCCTCCACATCATAGTTTGTTTGCAAGCTCTCAGCCGATATCTCCCTGCTTTCTAACGCTTGATCTGAAAAATATACGACAAGGTCGAACAGAGCTCTCTGGTATACTTGATCAGCCATCGGTCGCCTAGTCCTCAGTGATCCTGCATAGTAACACACTTGGTTTACCAGTTTTTGCAATTCTAGCAAACAAAAGGTAAATTGAATGAACAAGTAGAGAAAGGCCTTCTCGCTTCGTCCTCGTATCCAACCACACATCTCTCGTAAGAACACCCAAATCACACAAAAAAGTGCCATCATCCAACGGCTCACTCGAAGTCCTTTCCATGCACATTCACTTATCGATCCTTGTACGTTCTGCTTGCTATCCTGACATCCAATCCAATCAAACTTCCTTCGAATAGCTCTGGCATGCTCAGCATGAACCAATCCTGATTTCTTTAGGCTATCGTCATTCCTACACGTATTCTTTGCATGAAGCACTTTACTCATTGTACTCTCTTCTGACGCATTTCTTGATGCAGGTCCTTTCTCCCATCTTTCATGTCTAAAAAACCTCTCTTCGCCACCATCTTGGTTCTCCTTATCTCTTCCTTTCAAGAGGTTCTCCTTTCGATCCACTAATTCCTTACTAGAACTGTCGCGATCCACACACTACTTTTCTCTCTTTGATCTACCTTTGCCCTCGTGCTCTCCTTTGCATGTACCCTTGCCAGAGGACAACTGATTGTCTTGGTTCCTTGTCAACTTTTGATGAGATCCTTGATCACAAGTTCCGGAAGAGCATTTCCCATTCTTCGAAGAGTTTTCTCTCCTTGCATGAAGATCCGCCACCTGACTCATTTTCTTCTCTTTCTCCACTGGGTCGATGTGCATTGTATAGCACTCAGCATCGCCTGTACTTGCCAACCATCCTAGCAGTTCCTGATCAGAATCGTCTTTATAGATCAATGGATTTTGATATTCTCCCATCTTTGTATCTTGATTCTTAGAGAGCTGCAAGTTGAACCCATCTTGAAGCAGATTCTTGTAGGTGTCTGTTTTCAAAGAAAACCTAGCTCGTGCCATCTCTTGCCTTACTTTGTTCTTTTCTTGCTTTTCCATCTCATCGACTATTATTGTCTTCTTCTTGTCGATTGAGTTTGGGGATACTTGGATTTGAATCCGATCAGACTTTGGCCCTATAGAAATAAAACCTGTGTGCCACTCATGCACACAATTGGCTTGCACAAGCCATGGCCATCCAAGTAAGATCGAGAAGGTGGCCTCTGAGGTCCTTGGTCTTACTATCAGATAATCAACTTTAAATTCTAAACCGCCCACAACTGTGCTTACATTCTTCAAAAGACCCGCAGGCTTCACTTGCCTTTGATCTGCCATCCTCAAAGACATTGGAGTTTCTTCCATGTGGTTGAGGCCCAAAGCTTTCATCATGTACTCAGTCATTAAGTTGACTGCGGCTCCACTATCTAACTGAGCACCAGGGACTGCATACCCTTTAATCTCGAGTGTCACAGCTGGAGCATTCGAACCAATTTGCATCGTAATAATTTGAATGATCCCTTGGACATCTTTATCTTGTCTCTTTTTATCTCAAGCTTTCCTCGGATTCTTAATATATTCGTGGTAGAATTGTTTCCTATATGCAGGTGAACATTTCAGCAACGTGCCAATGTCCAGCGTGACTTCCGTGTCAGCGAGCAGCTTTACGATGTCCACTTCCTCCAAACTTTGTCTTTCCTTCCTACACTTTGGAGCCCTTAATCTTTCAGGAATGGTGCTATGCCTGGCATAAACTCCTTGGTCACTGGTGGAAGAATCTCTATCTCTTCCCCATCCTCAAGCTCTTGCTGCTCAGCAAATCCTCCAACTTGGTTTTCTACCTCTCCATATTCGGGTATTTTCTCCTGGCTAGCTTTTTCGCTTTCACCTTCTGGATGTTTCTTTAAATACTCTTGAGTCCTTGTGACTACTGCCACAGTTGGCTCTTTATGCGGTTTCTTGGTCTGGTAAGCATCCACAAAGTGCATTGACGAGCTAGAGCCTTCTTGAGGGTTCGGTGTCTTGAACACTACTCCGATCGTAGGAACTGACTCTTGAGCTCTCGATGTGGAATGCGTCTGAGTCTCAACATAATTTGAGGATCCTATTGGCCCCTTATCCTTGCTAGTGGCAGCTCTTCGTTTTGGACAATCTTCATCAAAGTGGCCCTCTCCACTACAGTACCTACACAGCGGGGTATAATCAACTGGTTTCTTTTCGTTTGGACATCTAGATTGAGTATGGCCAAAGCCATGGCATCTCCAGCACTGGATTGGACCATCTCTCCTTTGATCACGTGCGACTCCTCTCGGATAGTCTCCTCCCTGACCCTGAGCACCATATCCATAAGTTTGTCAATTTTCCCAACGAGATGTAGGCGGGACACTTTGAGCAGGCAATCCCATGTAGGACCGTTCTCTTGTATCTCCCGATTTCATGGTCCGCTCTTCATAGGCCCTCTTGTTGTAACATCGGTCTTCCGTGTGATTGGTCCTTCCGCAAAAATTGCAACGCATTCTAGGTGGCGATCTATCTGAGAATACTCTCGAGACTGTAGGGCATTCTGAAGCCAAATGGCCGTAACCATGGCACTTTCCACACCATGTATTCGATCTAAACACTTGATTCGGGTTTGTAGTTACCTCTGGTTTTACTGTGTATGTTTCCTGGGTCATTGTGACAGCTTTTATAGCTTGGGTGACCAACTCCAATATTCGTTCTTTAGTCAATGTAGGTTTCACCTCGCCTAGCGTGCTAGTGGCAGCTACAAAAGCTGGGGTCGTCAATGCGGGACTTCCTTGGCCATGATCTTTCATCGGTATGTTTCCTGGGCCTCCCATTGGCTCGTATAAGAGCTCCATCTTCCTCTGTTGACATAATTGTACTTCCTCCCAAAGCCTTGCTTGTTCCTTAGCATCTATTAAAAATGCAGGTCTTGTCAGGCTGATATGCTGCTGCGCCGTAGGATCTCTCAATCCCTCAATGAATCTTCTCTTCAATGTCTCATCGTTCGGGGCATTCGCGCCCATCTTTCTTACCAAGGTTTCCATTCTCTGAATGTAGCTATCGATGCTCTCATTGACTCCCTGTCGTAGATAATCCATCTGTTGGGCCAATCTATCTTGGAAGCCTTGTCGTCAAAACTTTGCCAAGAACGCTTCCTTGAGCATCTGATAAGTTCCACGCTCGTGGTGTCAGATTCCCATACCAATTGGCTGCCTCATCACGGAGAATAGCCGGAAAAATCCTCAACCTTTGACCTTGGTCAACTACCTCATTGGCCTCACAAGTAACCTCAAACAGCTGGATAAAACTATCCGGATCCTCGTCCCAAGCACTTGAGAACTTGGTAAAGTCCCCCAAATGAACGGAAATCCGTTGAGCCATTTCGAACAGAGGTGTGATGTCAATATCACTTCGATCCCAGAAATTTAGAGCACGTGGCCTCAGGATCCCTCCTTCAAACTTTTGCACTTGATTCGCAACTCTCCTACGGGAATACACGTTTTTGGTAGATTTCTTCGAGCTAGTCAAGGTCGACTCACCTTGCGACTCCCACCTCTTCCTTTCTCTTTCAAGGGCTCTTCTCTGAGCGCGTTCCTCTCTTTGCGTTTGTGTTGCTCCTGAGGATGAGCTCCCCTCGCTCATGTACTAGATCTCGAGTCCGCAAGCTCGGCCAACATGTGGCGCTAGGCGAACCTATGGCACTCTCTTATAGAGACGTGCCAAGCTATTCCCGGCAAACGCACCAAAATGATGAGGTCTCTAGACCCAAGGGAAAGTGTCTGACACACACTTAGGTTTTGCCCAATTTCCGTACACTTTGTCACCTTTTGTCACTTTAAGCCCATGATTGCATTCAAATATGGTCGTGAACTGGGATGAATGGGAACCGAAATGTTCATGCCCACAAAGACCCAATCTACAAGGATTACTTCTCGTGATTTTCCTTCCCTATCTCTCTCTGCTCTCACATGCTTATCACACACACCCACAATTTCCAACCTGTTCTATCTGTGCAAGCATGAACATACTCATTAACCGTACAACAATTATTGCTATCACAAGCCTTGATTAGGATACATAGTTTGAGTAGACGATGAGGAAGTCACATATGAATGAACATTGATACGATCTTGGTTTATGTTGGAACGCATATACATCCCATAACCAACCTTGCGCATATGAATGTGGATTGTATGGGCTTTGGAATAGATGCAGTTTCCAGTAAGGGCTAGGGTGTATCATATTCCAATCTACACATAGGAATAGTGTGCTACCGACTCCAACATAAACATCTACTTGCAATATATACGTGCATATCTCACATTGAACTACTATTCCAACACTGCATGGGTATGATCAGCAAATGCACAAGCAAGAGGAGTACAAAGGCAAATGTCATTTGTTCCTTCGGTAATTCATACACATCAATACAGATTCATACACATCAATACAGAATGATGCCAATCATGGGCAGTTATGATTAGATTACTTCCTCACATCCTCATTGTTTCGATCCCTACAGCCCACAAGTAGCCACATCAAAAAGAAAGTCCCCTAACTTTTGTGCTGCCAAAAATGTGGAGGAAGAGCACATTACAATGTATAGCAAGCAACCAATTAGATGCATGGACCCAAATGATAGATACATCAAACAGATAATCCTTCACAAGCTACTGTCAAATGCACATTGGTTCTCAAAGAAAAACTTGTTTTAATGTAGTTTGGAACCCATCGATTGTGTCCTGCCCGAAATAATAGAAAGCTCCATAACTTGTTCCTCATGAACGCCGCACTTCAAGTCCATCGTAGCACACTCGTTCCCAACTAATGTAAAATACGACATCGAGGTCTTTGGAAGTGTTGCTCTGGAGAACTGCCCTATAAACTTGCTCTAAAAAATATGACCCTTATCATCAATCTTGTTCTCTGCAATCCTTCTCGAGAAGCGATAGAGTAAAGGAATCATTACTTCAATCAGACCCCCTATTCAGCAGCTGAAAGGTCTCCCATCCTCCCTTCATGGAACTGCACACACCATGTACATGTGAATTGTTTGCCCTCCGAATCCCTGATCGCCTGCTACTTGCTTCTGCTCGACCACAGATGGCCCTCCGTGCACACAGAGCCACTTCTCTTTGAAACCGTGGCACCTCCGTGTTAGTACACGTCGAGCCCACGAGAGAAAGCTCCAAACGATATGACTCACCCTCTTTTGATGAGGAAAACCTCCCACAATAGCTACTGGAATGAGCTTTTCAGCACCGATCTTCTGCCAACTTTCCCTTTTGATCAAAGAATACCCGCTCCCAAAGACATCCACACTCCTCCTCTGATCTCTCCGAATATCAGAGTTTCCCCACTGCTCACTAATCGTAGAGGAAGAAGAATGAAGGGTGTCTCCCTTGCTTGTTTGCCCGATACAACACAATCCTTGAAAAACAAAAGAGAAAGAAAAACCCTTCCCTCTACTCTTGCAGACTTTCCCCCAGCCAGTGTTGTATCTCTCTGAGTCGACTTCCTCCCCTGCAGACGAGATGTTTCTCCCCCTTTTTCAAGCACTTGAGTAGTGAACTCTCTTCAGTTGCCCATTGCTCTGCGAGAACCAACCCGCCCCCAAACAGTAGCTCCACCCCGTGGAAGAGACACGCCCCAAAGAATTTTGCGCGGACCGCCCGTGAAGAAGAAGCTCCTCCTCGATTTCCCCCCCCTTAAGTCAGCAGCGCACGAAGAAAAACATCCAAAAAACGGACCTCCTTTTCCTTTTTGTTAGATCTGCGGCCCCCATTTTCTTGCTATGGTGCTATAAAAATTGGCCGTTACCCTTTTTTGTTGTAATCCTCCCCTGTTGCTACTAAGACCCTTTTTTCATATCTACAAAGAAAACGGAGTGGAACAGAAAAAAAATTTGGCCTATTACATCTCGTTCAGCCTTTTCTTTAAAAGGGGAACTTCTTCATCATCAACATCAAGGAAAAGATCCTTCTAAACTGCTTTTCAGATCCCATAATAGATGTTTTACAATCTGCAGTTTGATTTGTGAGCAACGGTAAGCTATCACCCAAAACTACAAGAAGGCGATTCTCAAGGTTTCTATGATTGGTAGCTTTTCCATCAATTCATCGTAAAATGCTTGATAATGCTAGGCTTTTATTGAACAAGATCACAATTAACTAACAAAGAAAACCACCCTATGGTCCTAGGGTGAATCTACTCGTGGCTCCAAAGCACATTTCTGTTCAATCAGATCCTAGCACCATGCCCATCAGGATTAAACTGAACCGATTCCTAACTCTTGAGGGGCCAACACCAACAAGCATCTTCATAAAATCAGCGCCACATATTACAAAAAATGGTACACCAGCTTTCCCTGCTTTTGGTTTTGAAACAAACTTGGATGTCAACAAACGTTCAGGACATGAACAAAAGTGCTAAAATCGGAATGGATCCCCTCAAACTGCATCAAGATATTGTCATGTAGTTTGAAAATATCCCCCTTCGACCGTTTGAAATACTTTAAATTCCTGCAATCAAATATATTTCTTTGCCAAATAGAACATGTTAGTGCAATAAAATCAACGGTTTCATGAGCTAACACACTTCCCTTCACTAGTATTAGAGTAGTTTCACATGCAAACATAAAGGTTGTTGAAAGTCTACACAATGGCTTGTGACAAGAGTGGCAATTAAGGAATAGACCTTGGCATACACTATCATTTCCTTGTCATATTTTCACTAAATTGATTTCTAGTGCCATTGGCTATGCATGAGGGAGGACCTCAATGATCAAGAAAGAAAAAGGTACCTCTTGAAAGGTCAACCATCCTAGTATTGTCTTCCTTGAAGCTCGCTTCACTGGACATTTCTCATCACTAAGCTACATCCAATTGGTGATTTGGAGGGAGAAAGAGTAATATTGGCCTTATCTTGAGAGAAATTAGGTTCTTCAAAGTTCCCTTTTTGGCCTTGTGAAGCATATGAAAATTAATCTTTTGAGTCATTTTTTGCAACCATCTTGAAGTTCCTTCATGCATAGTCTTCTTTATACAGGTTTAATAACTTCAAGAAGTCTATTGTTGGTGCTTCATACAGAGGGAATCATCAACTTTATGTCCCTTTTTTTATCCATATCAATGTCCTTAAAAGTTTCTTTAAGGGGTATTCGATGTGGTGGAAGTAGCCACCACCCATTGACAGTTCATCGGCACTTGTCATCTTTCTTTGTAGGAGTGCATTGATCCTTGCATAAGGCTGATCATGGATTGCTTTTGTTCTCTTTAGCTCATCTATACTTGTTCATTGCTTGCATATATTGGTTGATCACACACTATGTATGACTTTGTGGACACCACCTATGTACATTCATGTGGTATGACACAATAGCTACATTTTTCATAAGGATTTTACATTTGTAAAATGGGAGTTGTGGTGAGGTTTTATTAGTTGGAAAATGCCCATATGTTACGATCTCTTCGGTGATGTAGGTAGAAGACATACCATATCCTTGATATAAGAGATATATGTTATTGGAATTTTTTTAAAAGGGGAAGTTCGGCCTAGTCCTAATCCCCCTTGCTTGAATTAATAAAATAACAATTATATAGTGAATGGGCTTAGTGCCCTTGGAATCCTCTGTATCCCACAAGGTAGGGGTAGGATGGCCTAGAGGCATAATAGCTATGACTATGATGGTCCAAAACTGGTAGGAGACCTAAGACTCAGTGGATGAATAACAATTTAAAGTGAGTTATAGAGAAGGTTAATGATTTTTTTGTAGCCCTCATGAGAAAAACACATTCTTTTAATCTTGTTGTTTTCCAAGACAAACATTTGTGACATTTGTGACATGCACCTTGTTTACTGATATTGCACTTGCTAAGAATATGTTCTATCATACAAATACCAAGCACATTGAGTTGTAGTATCAATTTATTCATGATTGCTTAGCCACACAATGCATCTTACTTGAGAAGGTTCCTACTCAAGAAAATGCAAGAGATCTTCAACAAAAAAATTACCATAAGATAGCTTTAGACACTATTTCCACTTGATGGAGATCACTTGATCTTTTTTTGCATAGTTCCTTGCACATTGTGTAACATTCCCATCAAGTCGGAGGGTACAGGTCATATATTCATAGACTCATACTCAGATATTATTTTTTATTCTTTATTTTTCTCCCTTGTCCATATCATCCATATTGATCTTTAGTGGGATATTTTTATTTATTGTTAACAATAATGTGTATGTGAAAGGTGCAACTACAATACCAGCTCATGAATGAATGTGTACTCACCTCCCAACCATATGCCTCTATATATAGCTGTTTGAATCGACGAGGACCATAAACGTAACTAAAGTCCACAAGTGCATGTGCAATCTCCTCCACTCCTTTGATACCTTCCACTAGAGTCTACTAGTGGCTGGAGTGATCTCGTCCACTACTTTAGTACCTTCCACTAGAGTCCACTAGTGGTGGTTGTACTCGCCACTCGAGTTAAGTCTCTCAAGACTCAAGTTAACTTGAGTTAGAAAGGCTCTAGAGCTTCAAGGGCAAAACTCTCTCCCCATGCTCCTCATGGGGATTGAACCCAAGACCTTCTCCTTCACAACCTTGAGACTTAACCACTAGGCTAAGTGGATCACTTGAATATGAGAGCACATGAACATATGCTTGAGTCTATTCTTGAGATCTTTGGTCCTACAGACGAGTGACCAAACGGTATCCGATTTCAGATCTTTCTGAAGCAGTCGGATCCCTGGGACCATAGACTTACTTTATTACATTCTTCCCCCCTTGGGAAAGATTTTCTTCCTCGAAAATAAAGCTATAGATAGTATCCGTAGGCAACCCCTGAGCCTCATGTTCTAATGTCGGAAGAACATGAGCATTCATTCGTTCAATAATCTACTTAGAACTTGAAAGTAGAAAACTTTATCGTTCGTTGACCAACTTAAAACTAGAAAGTCGGAAAACATCGCTGGATTATAGAAACTTTTCCCCATGTTGAATTTTCTTCAGTTCCATCCTTCCATTTTACTAAGCACTCTTCGTACAAATGACTCCTTGTATGTTTATCTTGGGTGCGAAGTATCCTTTCAGGTTCATGAGGAACTATTTCACTTATGGGAAGTGGAAGAATAACTTGTTGTCCAACCAGATTATCTAAATCTATTAGACTCTTCCTAAGTCGGCTAACATGGAACACTGGATGAATCCAACTATCTTCTGGAAGTTGTAATTCATAAGCCCATAAGCCAACTTTCTTGGTGATTGGAAAAAGACCACAATATCTAGGCGACAACTTGGCACATTGACCAGTCTTAAACTTTTTCGACCTTTCAGGGACACGAAGATAAACTTGATCGCCAACCTGAAAAGTAATATTTCTTTGCTTAGGATCGGCATAAGTTTTTGCACGATCTTGAGCTTTCTTTAAGTTTTCTCTAGCTATCTTTAACTTAAAGTTCATATCTTGAAGGAATTCTTGAGCTGCTTGAACTCGTTCATTTTGAGGTCCTACTGCATATGGAGACCTAGGCTAGAACCCATACATCAACATAAATGGACTAATTTTAGTTGATGAATTCTTGGCACTATTATAGGCAAATTTAGCTAAAGGTAAATAGTCTTCCCAATTAGCCTATTTGGAAGTAACATAAGCTCTGAGTATGTCTTCCAAAATTTGATTGACTTTTTCGGTCTGTCCATCCATCTGGGGATGTTCGGTCATACTTAAGCTTAGTTTATTTTCAAGTCTACTAAAGACTGCTCACCAAAAATGACTTGTAAATCGAGCATCTCGGTTAGAAACTATGTCTACTGGAAGACCATAGGGTCT
The DNA here is from genome assembly GCA_020310875.1 of Ceratopteris richardii. Lineage (NCBI taxonomy): Eukaryota > Viridiplantae > Streptophyta > Polypodiopsida > Polypodiales > Pteridaceae > Ceratopteris > Ceratopteris richardii. Next base: position 137,504,055 of record CM035428.1, on the reverse strand, counting down.
GTAAAGCTGATTTACAAATATTTTGGCAAGTTCTGGAGTCTTATATGTAGTCTTGACTGGAATAAACTGAGCAAGTTTAGTCAATCGATCAACTACAGCCCAGACTGAATCAAAGCCTTTTTGAGTGCGGGGTAACCCTAAAATGAAATCCATGGAGATACTTTTCCATTTACCTTTGGGAATCTCCAAAGGATGCAACAATCCTCCAACTTTAAGTCGATCAAACTTATTGACTTGACATTTATGGCACTTGGATACATAGCTTTGCACATCCCAATGTAAACTAGGCCAATAAAACTATCGTTTAACTAACTCACAGGTTCGGGCAATGTAAGGAATTGAACTCACAACCTCTTGGTTAGGAATGTGATGGGCTAACCACTTGCCCCAAAACCATGGTTGAGGATTACTTCCTAATCCTCTCTCTTAGGGTGTAGTTCAACCATCTCCTGTCTGTCAAGGGTGTGGTTCAATCATCTCCTTCCTATCACTTTATTACATTCTTCCCCCCTTGCTCAATCATTTTCCTCAATGATCTGCTCTTGTATCCCTCTAGCCTCGGTTATTAGCCCCTTGAACTCCCTAGGTACCCTTGAATTTGTGTCCTCAACCTCGCACAGTTTCTTGAACCTTGTTCGCAACCTTGGTCTCTTGAACCCTTGCTCTCAACCTTGGTGTCTTGAACCTTCTTGTTCGCAACCTTGGTGTCTTGGGCCCTTGTTCTCAACCTCATTCTTGAACCTTGTTCTCACCCATCTTTGGTATCTTGAACACTCAATCAAGTGCCACCCATGGTTTCCCAAGGGATTCACACTTTCTACCTATCATATTTGTGAAGTTCGTTTCGAGAGCTTTCCAATGGCATTTTACATGCCTCAATCTGACCTACGGATTGAGAGATACACCTCAATCTTTGTTAGTCTAACTTGTGAAAGTGACACGTGCAACTTTGTAACCTTTCATATAGAGGATGCCCAAGCGCCTTTTTTAGAGGCCATTAGGTCAATCCACATTTACCAAGCCTATTTCCTAGGCTCTGATACCAATGTAAGGAATTGAACTCACAACCTCTTGGTTAGGAATGTGATGGGCTAACCACTTGCCCCAAAACCATGGCTTTTGGGTTAACTGGTTAGCCCATCACATTCCTAACCAAGAGGTTGTGAGTTCAATTCCTTACAAAAGGCATGCCACTGAACACGCCTTTATATGTATATTATAATGTAACATATAGAGGCATGGTCATCCACATATTGTATTGAGACCTTCCATTTGTGAAACTTGCATACAATGAATTCGAGCTCTTTGATTCTCTATTTTCTATGTCTTTTTTTCGGTCTACACAAACGGGTGCAAGTGAGGAAGTACATCGTGTTGGAGTGTCATCACTTCCCTTCATATAATAACTATGATGAGTTTTTAAAATCTCTCATATAAGCTTTGTAAAACGTGAAATAAAAATAAATTCCATTGAATTTTATACATCACCATTTTGTTTCTTATCTATTTCATTCTTGATAATTCCTTTGAATTCACAAAAGAATAATTTAAAATAATAATCACGTATTCTTAATTATAAATGGTGATTAGAAAATGAAAAAACTATCTCAAATTCTTAGTGCGATTTTATGTTAAGTTATTATGAGGAACTCATTTATTTGTGTAGAAAAGATCTCTCCTTTTGCTTGAGTGTGGCAATTTCATTAAGAGAGAAATCAAATCTATCTCCTCATCCATATATTATCATGTATTCTCTTAAAGCTTTGAGAAAGCACACATCATCCATGTTGATTTCATGTTAGTTTCCATCTTCTCAACAAATGTGAACATCTATTTGTTCAGAGATGCATGAAGTAGATTCTAATGCTTCCTAACATAGACATCAATCTCCACCATTTGTATGGGAAGACAAAGAATGCTTGTTGCTTATTGGGATTATACCAAAAACGATTTCATCAACAACATAGCACTTGATTGTGTCTCCTATGTGCTCCACTATTTTCTCTCCATGATGCCAAGAGAAACCTATCCAATGTCACATGTCCTTTTTTCATTCGCATCATGGGTGTGTAGTGAATATTTCTTGCATAGAAGATGAACACAAAAAAATCCATAGGCAAGACAAAAGACATTATGTCCTTATATAGGCCATACATGCACTATATGGATTCTTATATCTCCATCTTCATACCTCGAATTGTGAGAGAGTTTGTATCATTATTAAAAATCATCCACTCAAGGTTACGAAAATCTAGAGAAGGTGGCATCTCCATTATGTCGTGTCCACTTGAAGGAACCATCTAAATGCATCTATAGAAAAAAATGCCCCTCCAAAAATATTGGGAAGTATTTACACTTACATACACCAAATTCCATATATCATCATGCATCATTATAAAAATCCCCATCAATGCTTCTAGAATTTCCTATCTATCGATGTTTTGTAGAAAACATCTAAAAAGTGATATCCAACACCAAAATTTTTAAGAAATATCAAATTTAGGTTAATGAATTGCTACTTATGGTTTGATTGATGGCTTGCCATTGCATTACCATCAAGTTTCATTTTTTATGCCTTTAAATATGTTGAAATTTAATGATTCTCTCCTCTGTGCTTTCTTGATATAAAAAAATGCACCACATCCATTGGTACCTAATCTATTTGATGTGGTCTATTGGAAATGTTTGGCTCTCTAGTGTCGGATATCATTGTAATCCACATATCCCTCTTGAACACGTGGGTGCTCCAACTTCTATCATCTTGGAAGAGTGCTCTACTAAAAGAATTAATCTTGGAGCTATACTTTTTTTTTTACATGATGTATATATCTTTATATATTTTGACGTATTATGCACACGTTCAACTCTACAAATCTATATTGTAAAAGCTAGCACATAGTAAATAGATCTTTTAAAAATTCAAATTAGGAGACCAACACTCAAATCAAAGAAATCTAAAGAAAATGTATAGATCTACAAGTGTCATGGACTCCAAGAAGACCAAAAAATCATTGTAGATTTCATGGGAGTTTTCCATATCTCATAATTGATGAAGAATCTGAAGGATCTACTAGAATCATCTTGTTTAGATTCCACCCAAACCCTAAGAATGATTGTCTATATGCCCTAATTCAATATCTAGCGACCCTATTTTCCTTTCTGATATCATCATACATAATTATCTTATACAAACATCCTACAACACATATATAAGGAGGAGTTGAACATATAAATCCTCAGTCTTACCAATGCCAGTCTTGGGAGCTCAAGAATTCACAATCTCCAAGCAATTACTTTCAAGTTCCAGTCCTTAATCTTATCTGGCCCCTTGTTCTAGTCTTTTGTATTCTAGTTTCTAGAAATCTTGTATTTTCATATTGTAATATCTTAGTATGAGGTCCAATCTAGTTTTATCTTGTATCCAATGAATTTCCATCAAGGGAGATCTTGTGATTTTGATAATGCGTTTCATACATATAGTTTGAGGTTGTGGGATCTCCTATATCTTGGCTAGTCTAACTATTCATACCTATTAGTCTCATGTTGTGGGATTTCATGAATCAATTGTATGTACTCTTATGATTTCTCTTGCTTGGGAAATCTTATAATCATAAACATTTTTTAATAATTTTTTCTAGTCAAGTCAAAGGGCACAATCTAGCGCTCCCTTCTTATTTTGACAAGACTGCCATACTAAGTTCATGTCCAACACCACGGATTCCCTAGGTAAAGAAATTCAATGTTCTATAAGGGTTTTTATAGAATAACTAAAAGGTTTGAGAAGATTGTTACAACAAGGTGTTTAATCATTTTCAACCTATTCCTTGTGACCGTTCCTCATAGAACTCGTCACTTAAGGGAGAGATAATGTCATTAACATCAAGGAAACCAACTCAAAATCATTTTAGATTTCATGAGAGTTTTCCATGTCTCAAAATTAATGAAGCATTTGAAGGGTCTAATAGTATCATCTTGTTTAGAATGTGCCAAAACCCTAACAATGACTATCTATTTACTCTATTTTGATACCTAGAGGCCATGTTTTGCCTCTTTGATACCATCATTCATGATCACCTTATACAACCACCGTAGAACACATATATGAGGATGGGTTGGACATAGATATGTTTGGCTTTGCCAATGCTAGACTTGGGAGCTCAAGAATTTGATGTCTCCAAGTAGGTACTTTCAAGTTCCAATTCTTGTTCTTGTCTAGCTTGTTTGTTCTAGTCTTTTCTAGTCCAATTTCTAAAATATCTAGTCTTGCCATCTTGTAATCTTGTTTTTGGTCTAGTTCTATCTTGTATCTAGTTAATCCCCATTGAGGGAGATCTTGTAATTCTGATATTTTGTTTCATACCTACAGTGTCAAGCTGTATGATCTCATGTATCCTATCTACACCAGTTATTCATATCTATTGGTCCTGAGTTGTGGGACTTCTTTTATCAGTTGAATATTCTTGTATCATTTACCTTGCATGGACAATACTTTTATCAAAAACATATTTTAATAATCTTGTCTAGTCTAATCAGAGGGGACACTCTATTGCTCCCTTGACACATTGTACCTTCTTAAAGAAATGGAGCTAGACTAAATACCAAAGAGAACAAGGTTTTGACATGAAAAAATGTGAATGACTGTAGAAGAATGGTTAGAAAATCATTGTCAAAAGTAGAGAGAGAATAAAATACAAGATTTGAAAAAAGAGAAAAGATACAAATTTATAGGTTTTTTAGAAGGAAAAAAATTATTTAAATCTTGTAAGGGGCAAAGATGTGAAGGTTCTCTGAAGCACTTTGTACAAAAACTGTGGAAAAGTTACTTTGAAAAATAAGTACAAGCGGATGTGAAAATCAAAATTTCAGCATCCTAAAAGAAGACATAAATGGTGGGTTAAAGTGAGCTTTCTTTGCACTAAATGTATGCAAAATAACCTACTTTACTAAATGTAACTTCACAAGCTTTGTTGTTTGTCTCAAGACCTATTGGCAAAAGCATTTTCTTCCTAGAAAGACAAGAAAAATATATACGCTCTCATGTGCTTATATTGGGGTAGGATCCTAAAAGGCTCACACACTACCAAATGGTCCAAAGGATTATAATCCATTCTTTAGATTTAGCTCAACCATATCAAGAGATGAGAGCATAGCAAAGGGGTTTTTTAGAGAGGATTTACTGTACCTCTATTTAATTATCTTGTACTTTTCTCCTTTTTTAATTTAAAGCTTTGTTGTAGAAAAAAAAAGGTATTATTGTTGTGTTGTTGTGGCACAACTTAGGTCTAAGAATGTGGATAGACACTAGAGTTGGGATTTTTGAAGGTGAGAATGGCTTGGTGTGAAGGATGAAAAAAAAAGAAAAAATTAGGCTACCTACTTTCTCATGTCTCTAAAACATCAAAATGTGAAAACTTTAAAGAGAGGCAAAAGAGAAATCACTTCGAGATGTACCATATTACTGGAGGTGATATGTCTAAGAGCCATAAGATGCAGTTCTCTCAAGCTCATGTGATTCCTAATAAATGCAACTGATCTAGTGTATCTTTTGGTTCAATAGCTGTTTTTTTTTTTTTCAAGCAAGCTTTGAATTATAAACAAGTATTAATACAAGAAGATTAGGCAGAATTACAAAGAAGATTATTAACCTTCTCATCCCCTTCGTGGGGATCCGCTTGTTTTTTAGCTTGTTATCTCAAATAACACCCTGTGGTGCCTAAAAGGGAGAGACTTCTTATAATATGGATCCTTCTACCTAAAACTCCAAGAGACTTCTCAATAGATCACTCTTTGTGTTGATTGCTGAAGTTGAACATGCATCTCTCCTTCCAAATCTTCCAAAATGTTTTACCCCTGATGGCATTCCATAGTGCAGACGAGCACTAGATCGCTTCCCCAAGAAGGGCTTGCTTCTAGTTAGCTTGATTTGGCAAGAAAAGAGCTTTGCTAAAGTGTTGGCGAACTAGAAGGATCCGAGGGCAAGAGAAGAAATGGTGACCCAAGGCTTCTCTACCACTCACGGAATGCTTGCACAAAGGGGAAGCACCAAAAACTTTATTGGTATTGGCATTGGTCCATATCCCTCTTTTGAAGAACCTGCAACATTATCACTACCTTTTCATTCTCAGTAAGGGCATACCATAAGTCCTTGAACTTGAATTCCCATCTGATCCACCATCAATTCACACATCACTTTTTGCTAAGAGAGTGATGAAAGTCCAAGTTTCTTTTGATTCTCGAGATATCCTCCAACTTGTTACCACACGTCCACCACAAAGCCTCCAACCGGAGGGGTTTTGGCTGCCAACATGAGGCGAGCCAAAGAGACACCCCATGCATTGATTTTGTTACTAAACAGGCACACAATCTTCAAAGTCAACATGAAGCAAATCAATGAGGTGTCAATTCTATGAAGTGAATCAATGACCTCAAACATGATCCAATTCCTTCTATCTTGTTACCAAAGGTGCTTCTATATGCAGAAACCTTTACTCCAAAGCTTCTTAGCTCTTCGAAGGTTCTCAGGCTCAACACCCATACCCATGATAGGAAAGCAAATAGAATCGTTCTGCCTAATCTCAGCAGCCCACTTCCAATCGTGACTAATCGTGTAAAAAGGTCTCGTATGGTTCCAACCTTTCCAAAAGGAACACACAAGATTAGATCCTTGCAGGACAATCTAAGATGGAGATAACAAGAGAGTAATTAGATCGAGTCCTTTCCACCTGGGAATCCCAGCAAGGGAAAGACTGCTACTGTAGTTTGTAAATAATTATGTGTTTATGAGCTCGGTAGAGGGTTGTTAGGCTTCAAAGGAATACTTCCAATGTTGAAAATGGTAGGTGTGGCCCATCTTTGAAGACCAGGGTTCTGAGAAGAGGATGTCCCAAGCTCTTATATGGAGTCCCCAAACTTCAACATCCTTATGCCATGGATAGAGCAAAAAAAGGTCTGGGAGCCATATCCCTCTAACTAGACACCGCTCCATATGTTGCATAAGGAAACTATTAAAAGAAAATAACATTGGGGACTTTCCTCCCCTGTAATCCTCAATTTCTCTCCTGACTTTTAAGCAATACACGTGTTTCCCCCAGAAAAAACAACACACATTTATTTATCAGCTTCATACTGGTGTCCGGTAATTTCATGAAGGATGTGAATGGTTGTAAAAGCACAAGTAACTCCAGTGTCTCTCTTCAAGAGAGTTTTGTACTTCATGTTTAGCTCGCTGCTCACTATCCTGCTCTGACACGGAATACATAAATAACCAACGTTAATGTAATAAGGGAGGCAAATTGAGCGATCTTGGCTTATATTAAGAATAAAGCCGGTTAAGAAAACACAGGCAATTCCAGTGCCTCATTTTCTTCAAGAAGACTTCAAACACAGGCAATTCCAGTGCCTCATTTTCTTCAAGAAGGCTTTGCACCCGTGCATATATATCACATTCACTTGCTCAGGTAGGGGATCAACATAGGCATTGCACTCAGCGTATCACACCTTCAAATTATAGAAACTTAACCCTACAACCGATGGTGTAGGTTGGAGGAGAAACTTCAAATTGGAAAATTTTTGGTATAAACACCCTGTATTGCTTATTTTTACCTGTAATCTTGATTGAAAAGAATATTGTCCTTCGCAGCCAACAATCATGTAACCTCATCTACTCCATTTCAGTACGATTAATTGAACCTCAGAATGTCACAAAAAAACAACTTGTTCATCTTGGTTATGAAATCCGGTTGCAGCTCAAAAGCTAAAAACGCATGACCACAAATTGAAATAGCCCCTAAAACTCCCTATTGATGTTGATTTCCCAAAAAAAAAGGACCCTCAATTATAACACTTCTTTTGCTCAATCATTTTTTCACTGAGGATTGCACTTCTAATGCCACAATAACTAGCTTGGTACATCTTGGTGGTAAGTTCTGAGTTACTCAGGAAGCCACATATGCAAGGCACAAGAATCAACACAGCCTCAACTCTTTCCCTTCCCTTTTGTCTAGTCACATCCCCCAAATAACAGTTGACCTTGAAACAGCAGAAATGCTCATCAACATCAACAAGTCCTGAAGACAGGCAAGGACAAAACATTTAAAATAAGTATCCGCTCAACTCAAGGAGGCCACAAATTCCCTGATTCTAGATTCCACACCCATCCACTCTTTCCATCCATGGCAGTGTTTCAAGCAAGACTTACTCAGAACTGTCTTCCATTTTCTTTATGCATGTTGGCTTACATGACCAGTTCTATTAGAACCTGCAATGACCCTCACATCAATCCTCCGAATACATGCATGACACTTTCAAACAAGAGCTACATCATAGAAATTAGTAACACCTCGGCATACATTCCCTTGATCTACCCCGACAAAATAGGCATTTTCATCACCAAGTAAATACTTCATAATTGGATGAAGAAGCTTCTATGAAACTGTAGCAAAGTGACATTGAAACTGTGGCAAGGTGACATTGATTATATATTATAGAAAAAAAATTACATATCAACATAAACTATTTGGTGGTTTCTAATGCCGCAAAAAATCTACTTAGTTCAGCAGTACAAATTTCAAACATGACTAATCTCAATTCCGTGTATATGTTCTAAGTTACAAAAATATCAGCCTTTCGCAGGGGAAGCACCTCATACCCAGAGTCGTAGAGCCTAAAGGCACATTGGCCCTAAGCCATACATACATGATACAGCAGGGAAGTCATCCTCATGTTGCTTTTGAATTTGAAATCAGGGAAGCTCTCTGCCCTAAACCTTACATAATTAAATATGCTGTGCATCACCAGCAAAGCTATCAGTCCTGCAAATCTGGGGGTAATGATAAACAGCCTATTTTCCAGAAATTCAACAAATTCACTAAGCAACAAAGATTTCTCTCTGGTGCAGCAAGTATCGATTATCTTTTCTAGTGACATGAGAATCATATGCTGTATTGGGCCACAGGCATGAAGAGACTGCCAGTCATATCCAGTAACTGGCAAATTCTTGTTTAAATGGTCCAATCCAACATATGAATGACTGATACCCATTTCTGGGAAAGTACAGTCGCAGTAAATACAGTGAAATAGGTAGAACTAAGAATCTGAAGTATGTAGATACAGAACAGCACCCAACTGTGTCATATGTTGGATCATCAGCCCAAGGACTCAAAGCTGCCCAGCATATTTAGTTGAAAAGTGCTCACGGACAATCACTCCATTCAGAAATATACAGCAATAAGCCCCACTGATAGAGGTGTAGGAATAAACTTCAACATAGCACGTTGAAGTGGGTGAAAAGTATTAACTAGCATAAAGACCTGCACGGATCTGAATTGCATCGCTGCAATCTCATAACCGTCCGATGGGATGTTGCTGAACGAGACCGATTGAATCCAGTGTCACCCTTCAGTACTTGAAAGTGCTTGCCAGAGCCATGAAATGACAGCCTGCCCACTTCAAGAATTCCCTTGAGCAACTCCTCATCACTCTGCCTCGTGTCTTTCAAAGATGTTGATTGATCATAACCTAGCAAGATTACAGCACCAAAAGGCTGTGGAGATAATGGCTTACTTCTCTTGGACTTGAAGATGTTCCAAAAGCGTTTACCATCTTCAACTGAATGCAGAGAGGAAATACTCTTCTCCAACAGCTGAGGAAGAGCTATGCTGTAGTTTTCCTTACCAAGACCAATATCAAACCTATTCAGATATGGTTGCCCCCACTTTACGTCAGAGATTCCTGGCATACCTTGACATTTCTCCGGATCAAATGCATTGTGAAGGTTATCAGAGAGATCTTGCTGCTTTCCATCATCATCTCTGACAACTCCAGAATGTACACTGAGCTCAGCATTCTCTTCCTCAAAAGAGTTCACTGCCATGTTCCTACACGAAGGCAATGCAGCTCTGTGTGATTGACCAGATTTGGTGGTGGAAGCACATACTGGAACATTTCTGTTCTCGCTAGCTGCAGCCAATAAACTATTAGCTTTTTTATCTGCCAGTCGAGAAGAGTCTGAATTTACTGATGTAGAACATGATTCGTCATACAGATGGGCAGTTCTATGTTGCTGAAGTGACCTAGATTGCTGATAAATACTCTCTTCTGATGCTTTTATAATTACTTGTGTAGTATCACAAGGACGCACTGGATGGCTTGCCCCATCTTTTAAAGACATATGACAGTCTTCTCTGTTGAGGCTTAAACATCTCTCTGGAACAAAGGTCACATATGAAGCACAGTTAGGTTGCAATCTCTCACCATCCCGGCATAGCCAGGTCTCTGGCACTACTTCCACTGAGATCTTCATATCCTTCTTGGCGTGTGCACCACAATGAAGTGATGGCAACTCTTCGTACTTCAACCTATGCTTTGTAGCTGCTGTTTTCCCATCAATATGATCTTCATTCGCAGAATCAGCAAGCTGACAGGGCTCAAGGTCTGCTGGTTGGTGTCTAAAACCGTGCCCTCTCTCACTCAGCAAAGAAGTGCTAGAAATTTCACGGGCATTAACTCCTGGAACATTGTAGTAGCTATTGCTATCCTGGGCCGGAGATAATGTACGTCTATCTGGCTTTTCACTGGCTTCTGTGCATGAGCGGACGCAATTATCAGAACAAGTCCCTTCTTCTCCTGGAGCATTCATGCGTGACTGCGTTGCATTCGGATTGCAAAAACTGCCCATATCGCCGTACTCGTTAAACACATTGAGAGATCTCGCAAGAAAAGCACAAGTTTTATCTTTATGGAAGGCAGAGCGAGACTCAAAGGGCCAACCGAAGCAAGAAGCCTCGCCTTCGCCATATCCAGATGAGCTTGGCGTTGCAGCACCAGAATCCTTCCGTGACCCAAACAAAGAACCCCACTTGCCAGATCTTCCGGGACTGGTGAAAAACCTTGCAGGAGACATAGAACCAGGCCTTGACTGATAACCCTTCTTCTTGGTGGCATCTGCGAAGGAGTCTTTCTCCTTTTTGTAGGGTATCACCTGACCAATGCAAGAGACCTTGGGTGAAGTTGGCTCCTCACCTTCCATATTTCCTTTCCCTCTGTTCTGAATAGAAAAGATAGACCTCTGCCGGAATTTCTTTTTCGTAGGTTGATTAGTCTTTTCGCGTGCAGGACTGAGCAGAGGCGAATGAACTGGAGAAAACCATATTAGCTTATCGTTTGCTGGTTTGCCTTGAGGCTTTTTGCTGGCGAAAAAGGAAGACCACTGCTCTGACACCGGGGTGTCTGTGCGCACCACTCTGGTCGAAGATCTACCATGCGACAGGTTATTCTCAGCTGCCATGCCGAGAGGATATTGAGACAGGCTGTATGTGCGAATCGTGACGTATTATGTGCTTATATGTTTTCTGTCCAAGTAAGAAACACCAGTAATTAACCTTCGATGGCTGACTCAGAGGATCACTCTTGAAGCGGGGGGAGGAGGGGGGGGTGCCCCTGTGAGTATGTGCATGTTCGTCTGTACAACCTTCTGTACAGAAGTGTCGCGGCTAGCGCGGACACACACGCGACTGGTATACGAATGGACAACAAACTACGCTTGGGTTCACAGGGAACACGCCTAATCTAACAGTGTACAGAATTACACTGCCGCCAGATCATGCGGATCCATCAACTTGAAGAGCAGCAACACAATCAGACAGATGGAAAGTAACTGCAGAACGAAAAGATGGATAGCCCAAATTCGACGAAGGGAAATCAGACACAGAGAAAAACAGGGATGGATCGACATTCGGCAAGACGACTAGCTTTAAACACCAGCATTGCACACAGGCACATAAGTCACTCGTTCACTCCAGTAGCATGCGTGAGAGACGGCAACTGTTGGGGGTGCGTGTAGGAGGGTAGTTTGTGTTGTGTTGAAGACGACCCGGCACGAACCGTGTGGAGAGAGAGAGAGAGAGAGAGAGAGATGCAGCTGCCTTGAAAGATACCCCTACCGTCCTTGTGACCTTTGCCTCCCCGCTTCGTTTTAATGACCCACCAAAATTGACCTCCTACTCCTTCCTCCTCTTTCAATTCAAGCTTTGCTTTGCACAGACTTGGTGATGGTCTAAGCAGTCAAGCTTGGAATTTGGAAGCTATGGGTTCTATATCTCAACTGTAATTGACATTCAAACCTGACAGGCTGGACCTGCGTTTCGATATGCCCTTTACTTCTTGCCCGAAGCCAAAAGAGGATATGGCTCTTCTCATCAGGCAAACAGGAAGCCGCATTGATGAGGAAGAAAGTGATTCAGTAAACGCCATAGGCCATACACAAAAAGGAAGTAGGGATGGATCATGGCACATGCCCAACATGTGTGACACCATTGCCCGAAGGTCAAAAAGCTAGGGGGTAGATCTTCCATGGGCCCTATCAGATTTGGTAATAGCCCTTAATGAAAGTTCTTACAAAATCTATGGTTGTACATCATTCTCATAAGATGCAATTCAACATTGATTCTTCACTAATGCTCACCATTACAGTGCCACAAAGATTATGGGGAGCCTGGATTGAACGGCGGTCACAACTACCGCGGGAATGGTCAAACGATGGCCAACAGCCACATACAACAGTTTCTGGAATTCATATGTCCCTACATGTTGCTGCCAGGGGTTGAACCCTCACCCCCGTTCAATCCAGTCTTGTAAACCCCTGTTCTTGTGGGATAAGGGGGGTCCCATGGGTACTATGCCCTTCCTTGTACAATTGCAATTTCAAAGTTAAAGTCCAGGGGAGTAGGCCTCGGCCGAACCTCCATTTAATAAAAAAAGATTATGGGGAGCCCATTCCCATTGAGGACCTTCATATTGCTCTTCACATTAAGTCCAAAAGAGAGGAGGACATGGCACATGCCCAACATGTGTTTATTGCTCAAAGGTCAATTAAAGGCATGTAGCGTTTTGGAGTGAAGAAAGTGGATAACACGGTAGGATAGTTATACATCATTCTCATGAATAGTACACTTCAACCTTTACTTTTCACTAATGTTCACCATTAAGTAGGGCAAGGATTATGTGGAGTACATTACCATTCCCATTGGTGAGGGACCTTTGTATTGATTCTCTTATAAACAATCTATACACAAACGGTAGGAGAGCAAGGTATATGCCAACATGTATTTCCATTTTGCCCAATATGGCATTAATGGGGAAGAAAAGCATACACGAACACTCTAGAGTTTGTACGAAAGAAGAAAGGTGAGACGGCACAACATTACCCAAAGGTCAAAAAACATGGGGTGGATCTTCCATGGTACTCTTAAAAATTCTAATCAAAAAGCTATTGGCTATGCATCATTGCAAATGAGATGCTTGTCGACCTTTCATGTTCAACGTTATAATGGCACAAGTACTATGTCGCATTGTTCCCAATCCCCTTCCTTATGCCTCTTTATATTGCTCTCCATCCTTCACGAACATGGCTATTGTTTTTTTTTTTTAATGGAGGTTGAGCTGAAGCCTATTCCCTCGAGTTTTAACTTTGAAAGTGTAACTATACAAACGAATGGGCATAGTACTCACAAGACCCCCCATATCCCGCAAAGCATTCAGGATCAATGGCCCAAAGGCATTACACGAAGACACTAGAGCTACCCGAAGACATCTAGGTCCATCGGCCCAAAAACATTACATGGAGAGACTCATCACACTAGCCCAAATATGTCCCATAGCCCGCAGAGGTTGAACACACAACCTCCACCTCCACAGGTCAATACCCAACCACCTCACCTCACAAACTTTTTCATGAAGTCGAAATAAGGCATTCATTTCCACATTGTCTACATCACAAGCTTTTTCATGAAGTCCAAAGAAGACATTAGTTTCCACACTATCTAAATCGCAAGCTTTTTCATTAAGTCCAAACAAGTATGTCGAGACAAGACATTAGTTTCCACACTATCTAAATCAAAAGCTTTTTTCATGAAGTCAAAACAACACACCATGAAATCAAAATAAAAAACATTTTCTACATCGCTCAACATACGCTTCACACTACAATCCATGAAGGAGTTAGGTTTGGAAAACAAATTCATCTAGATGATCTCCACCTACTAGGGCAATGCCAAGGATCAACATTAATGGTAAATTGTCTTTCCTCTTTCCATTTAAATGCTCAATTAGATAAGGTTGTCCCCTTGTTGCGTTCCTCTTTGTTAGTGTTGCAAAAAACCTCATCCACTTTGGGGAAGACTAGGTCCGAAGGGAATCTATTTTGAAGCATCACACTACCCAATGAGAAAGATCATATTGTGCTCATAACGTTTGCACCATGGACACAAAGAGGTTGTACCAAAACAAACGTTCAAGTTCCTTGGCATTTTGATAGATTTCCATACCTCCACTTATCAATGTTGGGAATAGGTCTTAAACAAAGTCGACTATAAAGTTCAATACTAGGAAGGTTATGCAACACAAAGTGGTAGGTAAGGTCATGTTAGTTAAATAGTTTTTTATTCCCTCCATGATTTACTTCCTCTCAAGCTACTCATGATTTCTTAGAAGACATGAACTTCAAGTTGAAGTCTACATAAGAAAACTTAAAAAAAGCTCACGATCAAGCAAGAGCTTATGTTGATCCTATTGGAGTTTGAGGTCTACAAAAGCATGTGAACAGCACAAAAGGAAGAAGAAGAAGCTTGGAGCACAATACACAATACTCAATGGATAGTGAATGTACAAAGATAAGTAAACCGTTAGGGTTATAGGCATATATACAAGCGGGAGGGAAAAAACTCCTAAAGAGGGAAAAAAGTGCCCCAATGATCCTAAGTCTGTTCATGCACATCACTACCAAAATATATCAACAAATCCCCTTGGGAATGATGTGATGAAAAAGGAGCTCGCACTTATGTATAATGAAGTGCCAACCTATGTGGAAAGAGATCAATCCAAAAAAAGGAAGTAAGCCCAACGCTTTGTGGAAAGTTTCAAACTCCTCCCAAGGCCGAACCTTTGTGAAAAGAACTAAAATGTTATCTTGTGTGGGCACATATGCCAAACTGATCTCTCCAATAGAGAACCTCTCCCTGACATAATGATAATGCACCTCAATGTGCTTTGTGCAAGCATGGAACACATGGTTCACTCGCAATTGCCAATGCACTCTAACATTCAATGAAGATGGTGGTGGCAGAAGACTAATCAACACCTAAACCAACCAAAAGGCATCTAAGCCACACACACGTAACAATTGTCAGGCCGTCGGAATATTATTCAGCAGATTAATTGTAATTAGGAAAAGTCATGCACTGAAAAGGTGCCGCGCAAAACATTGTAATGATCTCCTGGTTAATAGAGCAATGTGTGGAAGAGACAACAAATGCGTTGTCGAACTGTGTTGTCTGGGCGATCGGCTGGAGTTAATTCTGTCATAAGTTATTCATCTGTGGTGTCATCTGTATTGGTAAAGATTCAGTATTGAATTGAATAAGGTACTACATTAGCATCCTAGTGTTTCATGAGTGAAGTGTGATTATAACAGTGATATTAAATAAACAGTAGAAGTTCTACGTATGTGGTTGCGGTGATCCTTAAGGATTTGTTATGCGCTGGAAGTAGTAGTTATAATCTGTTGAAATTGTCAGAAGTTAATGAGTGATTGGGGAAAATACATAAAGGGCCTCTGTATTACAGACCCCTGACCATCCCAAGAACCCATGTATAGATTGGTTAACAATTTAGATTAACCATAAAGATTAACACTGGCGTCGGCCATGGGGCATGTAATAGACAGTCAGTGCATAGACTAGGTTTGAGAAAGAATCCAATGATATATGCCTGTAAGACGTTTCGGAGAATCATACCCGAAGTACAGAAGGGATCAGCACCCCTGGAAAGTTCCTAGCGCATTGGGAACACCTCGGGGTAGTAGCGGTAACGGACAATCGTCGAAAGGAAAGTGAGAAATCTGGGCTAGTGGGGTGCCACCTCAGCATTTCCTTGTGCAAGGATTACAGGGTATACCAGAAGTGCAACCAACCCCATCCACGGAAAGTAAGGTTGGTGAAGTAAGCACTGGTTCTCGTGATAGTGTGGAAATTTTCGGTAGCAGTTTGTGGAATTTTGGTGGTACTTTGGATAATTCCGGGGTCGGTTTGCAAAATTTTGGTGATAGCTCTGCTTTGGGTTCTGATTTTGAAGAAACCAGTGTATTGTTGGATGAAAGTCTTGGTGGAAAGTTCACTTCAAAAGTCAACTACGAGGAATGGCAGTTGGGAGTAGGCGTGTGTGATCGACTTAACAATATCAAATTACCGGAGAATGTGCAAGACGACGAGAGGACACAGTAGCAATTAGGCTTAACTGGTTCAAATTATTTGGTAGTGATACTTCCTCTTGAGATTAAACAACATGAGTGGTTCGCAACAACAACAATAGCAACAACAACATCATCAGCAACAACAACAACAACAACAGCAGAAGCAGGCCATACCACCATGACCGGTACCCGCTAGAGTTACGTATACGAAATTTGGAGGATTTCCCGGTGATGATCCGGATGCACATGTAAGAACTTTTGAAATCAATTATGTTGTACTCAGTTATAAAACCTACAAGGGAACACGAGCAAACAACTTTGACCAACTGTTTTCCCCGATCCAGTACCTGTGGTCCAACAGACAGCACCGAAACTACCACTGGAAGAACCGAGTCTGGTGAAAGGGTCACGTTAGAGTCTACCGAATTCGGTATCGGGTACATCGAATTTTGACTCTGTGTGGAATATTCTATCGTAGGCATCTTTTACAATACCGTTGGGGCAATTGTTAGCCTTGGTTCCTGGTATACGACAACAATTCCAGCAACAACTTTGTCCAGGATCTTCGTGTACACGTGCTACGCCCACTATCAGTCCAGAAACTGATTCGACGGTGGACCATGCTGTTCCTTTAATTACGGTATGGTATAAAAACCACAAAATTACTCAATGTTAATAGATGGAGGATCCGGTGTGAATATTGCTACGGCTCCACTTTGTAAAAAATTAGGATGGACTCAGATCAAACCTATTTAGTTCTTCGTGAGAATGGCAGATCAATCAAGGGTCTATCTAGTGGGCTTGGTGCGAGATATACCCATTACTCTTCAGGGAGCAATGTTCAAAATGACTTTTGTGGTCCTAGAATTACTTGACTCAAGTCTGGATTATAACTTGCTATTCGGGAGGCCCTGACTGAAACAACCCAAAGTGTTGTAGGACTGGTCTGCACACGAACTTATTTTCAAAAGTAATCATCGAAAATATGTAGTACCTTTAGACGAGATGAAGCCTCGCGACCTTCATGCTCGACCTTATGTGGCCGAACCTATGCATATGTTGGATGGACTTTCAGATGATGAAGAAGAAGCTTTTCTCAATGCTAACCAAGATCTGTTAGCCCTGAGTACAGTCGACTTACAAGCAGTTGTAGATAATTGGAATCCGACCTTTTGTACGATAGCTCCGGTTGTTGAAGAAGTGGACCCGGTGCAGGAACAAGTTTTGAATGCCCAGAATTTCCACCAATTATTCTAGTCACCTGAGGAAATAGCCATGCCCCGACAGTTTTATGTACCGAAAGATCAGCTAATCACATGCAATGTGGGAGATGAGGGTACACTACAATCGGTCAAGATCAAGCTTGGGTTACCGAACACTTTTCAAAATGATCTACTTCAGTTGCTGATGGAGTTTCAAGATGTCTTCTCATGGGACTATCGAGATATGAAAGGGTTGGACCCTCGCATCTATCAACACCGTGTGATGCTCAAGCCGGATGTGCGTCCAATCAAACAAGCCAGTTATCGCATGAACCCCAATTATGCTGCTCAAGTGAAAGCTGAATTGGATCATTTGTTGAAAGTAGGTTTTATCGTCCCCATTGAGCATGCAGAATGGATTTCACCCATTGTCATTGTCCCAAAGAAAAATAAGAAGCTGTGTATATGTGTGGATTACCGAAAACTAAATGCGGCGATAGTGCTTGATCCCTTTCCACTTCCCTTTTTGGATACAATGCTCGATGATGTTATAGTGGATATAATCAGGTGCGCATGGTTCTCAGTTGGAATGTTTTCAAAACCATGTGCAATCAAGTAAGCATGTATCTCTTCATACCAAGCACATCGTGCTTGCTTCAAACCATATAATGCCTTTTTCAACCTGCACACTTTGTTTTCATGCCCCTTTTGCACAAAACGAGGGGGCCAAAAATCATACACTTGTTCATGTAGTCACCATTCATAAATGTAGTCTTAATGTCCAACTGATGGACATTCCAATCATGATGGGCTGCAAGTGCACAAATGCTATGAATCGTAGTCATTCAGCATGTGGGTGCAAAAGGTCTCATCAAAATCAATGCCTCTTTCTTGAGCATAACCTTTTGCAACAAGCCTAGCCTTATATGAGTCAATTGGTCCATCAAGCTTACACTTTAGCTTGTAGACCCATTTACTGCGAGTGGCTTTTTTGCCAGGAGGCAAATCACATAAAGACTAGGTATCATTCTTCATAATAGCATCATATTTTGATTGTGTAGTAGCCATCCAATTTTTTGAATTTTGTGCTTCATCAAAAGAAACAGGCTCATTCTCATCACAAAGACTAGAGGCAGCCATTGCATAGAAATCTGATGCAAAAGAAGCACTATGAGATCTTGAATGAGTATGATATGACAGAGTTGCGTCTAATTTGCTATCTTGCACAATTTGCACCATTCATTTAGGCATAATTTTTGCCTCCTTTATATCAAGCATCTCATCAACAAGTGCATCATGTAAATTTTCATCAAAAATGGAATAATTAGCATCATCATGTGGAACTTGTAAAGGCTAAGAAATTGCCTCATTTGGACTAGCACTTGACTGTCCACCTGTAAAAAGAGGCAACAAAGTACCATAGACATCTTTGGAGCTAACTGATGCCTCCTTAGTACATGAAAGTAATGGTTGAATTGCATCTTCCACAAAAACAACATCATGGCTAACCAAAATGTGTTTAATTTATGGATGATACACACTATAGCCTTTGTTTTCAGAATTGTACCCAACAAAAGTAGATTTTGGTACTTTATCATCCAACTTTTTGCATTGTTGTTTAGGCAATAATGCATATGTCAAAAAACCGAAGACATGCAAGTGAGCAATAGATGGCTTGTGGCCATGCCAAGCTTATAATAGCCTTAAGCTAAAAACTATGTGGTAAAGCTTGTCTTTTGACCATACGCCTCACCATCTCCATGGGAGACCTGTTCTTTGTTTCAAAAACTCCATTTTGTTGAGGTGTATATGACATTGTACACTAATGTTTCATCCCACATTTAGCCAAAAATGCATTAAAATCAAAAGACATGTATTCCCCTCTCGATCAAAATGGAGGGTGCCCAATTTACATGCTAACAGATTTTCAACCAAAAACTATTTGAAGCACATAAACACTTCATACTTTGCTTTCAATGGATAGACCCATGCATGCCTAGAGAAGGTGTTTGCATAGGACCACAGACATCACTGTGAACAAGCTGCAATTTTTGAGTAGCTCGAACTGAACCATCTTTTGAGGAGGAAGGTTGCATTTTTCCCAAAATATAGCCTTCACATACATGTTTACAAGGTGCCTTGAGTTTGGGAGAGAGAGCTGTTGAGAGTTCCATGCTTGTCCAAGTTTACATTCATTCTCATGCAAGCACATTTATCCCACATGCAAGGGAATTCTCCCAAACTCCATATAAGCAAGGCCTCCCTTCACTCCTCAGAAGCTCATTCCACTCTAGCTCATTGCCAAGAGTGCACTTCCACTCCTCATGGAGTCACCATGCTCATAGAGCAATCTTTGTAAGTTCATTTCCATTTTAATTCATTCATCATGTTTTTTTATCTTTTGTTCCTTCCTCCTTAGCTTGTTAGATTTGTGAATGTGAGTAGAGTAGGAGTAGTTCTTTGTTATTTCAACATGGTATCAGAGCATAGGTTATTTGTTTTTCCTTTAGAGTTATGTTTTTATCATTAGCACATATCATACTCTTAATCCCTCCCACCCTCCCATATCGTGATAATAAAAGTGCTTTTAAGCACTATCCCATTCTCTACTAATTACGTATCATCTATCATGTGTGTTTTATTATCATAATCTCTCATCTACAGTCCATCATTACCTTTTTATTCATATATGTTAGAGAGTTTCTTTTTATTTGAAATAAAAAGTGTCTTTAAGCACTGTCATAAGCACTGGTGATTAAGTGATTAAGCGCTGTGTGAGCTCTGTCATACGCTATCTGCACCTGCGAAGAAGAACTATAGAAGATAACATCTCAAAAACGAAGGATTGTTGGATTCTTCCTGCAGACCAGATGCATGCACATCAATGCTACACACACGTTCTTGGCAGCCTTTGAAGAAGGCAGCACAAAGCTTCAGCCACAGAGGCTTCAACTACTCAAAAGAGGAGGTTCGCAGCCACAAGAGGCTTCAACTACACAAAGGAGGAGGTTTGTGTCTTGCAAGAGAGAGAAAAGCCAGCTTGAACTGTTAAGACGACAATGGCATCTTCCATACAGCAGCAGCAGCAACCTAGTCCTTCCATAGGTGCTGTGCCCGGATCCCTTCCGATAGGTCCGCCCACTCAATCCTCCTTTAAAAATGCAGAACTGACTCCTGAGAGACAGCTTCCTGATCGCTCTTGAGAAACAAATGAAAGGCTCTTGAGAAACAGCTTCCTGATCGCGTTGCAGGTCTTCAACATTTTGGCGACTACATACTGCTGTGAACCCAACTCACAACTTTTAACTTTCACAGCAGTTTGGCGAACTGTTCGTGATCTTTCCCAATCAGCTACACTTCAAGCAGCTACTCGGAACAACTGCTAAACACAGAGAAATGGTCGCAAAAATGGTAGAAGAAGAAGATAATGATGGTTTCTACATTCATAATGCGTTTTGGTGGTGCTTCTTCAACTTGTCATTGTGACAGTGAGAGCAATCGACAACGAGGGTGATGATACTTGAAACTGGCCTGACTCATTCATATCAGAATCCGTGGCTGTTGCACAACAGTAGAGAATGATGCACATTTGTAGACGTGTGAGTCGCCACTCCATCAGTTGTAGTAAACGATGTTGCGCTGTGGACCCTCCGTGCAGTTGGCATGGCCCTAGCCAGACCGAAGCCCGATCCCCTTAATCCTCTGTGGGTTCTGCTCTGTGGTATCACTTTTGGCATCTTCATGTTCACGATAGTCAGATACGTGATGAGATTCGTGATGGAGAGGGCAGTGAAGCATGGCAAAGTCCCGATTCAACACCCCATTTTCAATGGGTGGTATCTTGATTCCACTTGCGTCCATTGTGGGCCATAACGTTTCAGAGAAAGAAGATACATCACCTATGCCACTACGAGCAATTCATTTGTATCTTCAGTGGATCAGATTGCGACCTTTTTCTACCAATCGTGTTCAATGTATTAAAAGAAGTGGCGCACTCTCTCATATTTTCATGTGATGAATGACTTGTGGCAGACAACTATTCGCTCGTTTTCAAACTGAACTTGGTAGTTCTTTGTCTGCGAACTAAATATACACAAGTTTTGATAAGGTTTGGTGACAAAACCATTCGCTTTTGGAATCAACCAAGTCATGACATGATCACCTATGTCGTAGTACATGTCTTCACTTCAGTTACTCTCATGCATCCAATATGAAAAATTCCTTAAGTGGCTGGCAACAATGATTTTTTAAAAGATCGAGTATGCTTTATAAATTGTTATATGGATGCATAGTTGCATAGGCACCGTTCAGATAATGGCCCACCCATTTGTTATGCTCACTTTGATTGTAATTTGTAAACAATGTGCTTTTGTAAAGGGATTAGACATTGCTCTTTAAAAGGGTAAGACCTTCCCTATGGCTTGCAAATACATAGTTTTTTCAAGCATATGGCAAGGAGGATCAAGCTCTACACATCAAAAGGCTACAAAGCTCAAAACTCAAAAGCTTCATCAACAACAAGAGGATGCTACCAAAGATCCCGTCAATGGATCCAAAGCAACATTCAACATCAAAAAGGCAAAAGGAGTCCACAAGAAGAATATGTAAATAGATCAAAAGCACTACCTACCCCATGATGTAAACCCTTGTACATGTCTAGGGATCCCATATGTCCCTGGATCCCATTAAAAACCTCTTGGATCCAAAATGTTCAAGTATATGTCTTGGGATCCCATATGTCCCAAGATCCTAGGGATGCCATATGTCCAACACTTTGATGCCATATGTCCAAGTTATGTCTAAGGATCCCATATGTCCTTAGATCCTAAAAACCAAATGGACTAAGTGATCCCATATGTCACTAGTCCCCAAACTAAAAACAAAAGGGTCATCACATGGAGGGGGGGTGTTGAGAGTTCCATGCTCCACCCTTTTGTCCAAGTTTACATTCATTCTCATGCAAGCACATTTATCCCACATGCAAGGGAATTCTCCCAAACTCCATATAAGCAAGGCCTCCCTTCACTCCTCACAAGCTCAATCCACTCTAGCTCATTGCCAAGAGTGCATTTCCACTCCTCATGGAGTCACCATGCTCATAGAGCAATCTTCGTAAGTTCATTTCCATTTTAATTCATTCATCATGTTTTTTTATATTTTGTTCCTTCCTCCTTAGCTTGTTAGATTTGTGAATGTGAGTAGAGTAGGAGTAGTTCTTTGTTATTTCAACAAGGACACCATTTTAGATTTCTATAGGCATAGCAAACTAGCATAATTCAAATGACCAAATCATGCATGCCAAAGCTTTGCATTTGAGATAGCCTAAGAATCGTATATTGCACATGATAACCATTCACAGTTTTGCATAGTCTATGTGATTATACATCTCACAACATAAAATGCCAGAAGCAATAATGACATCGCTATTTTATAGATAATGAACTGTACATGTGTTATCAACAAATTTGACAACCAAAACGATCTTGGATAATGGTGAAATCGACAACAAAATTTTCTTGATCCCTAGCATAAATAAAGAATATGAAAATGTGAAAGGACCACCATCAATAATATTCAAAATAATCTTACCAACTCCCATTACAAGATAAGAGGATTTGCTAGCGTATGTGATAGTATTCCCTATAGGGGAAGCTCAAGTGTATTGAAGAAGCTTTGTTGCAAGGTTATATGTTTGGTTGCCCACTATAAAAGTACCAAACATCTGAATCTACTATAGGCATACACTACTTGAAGATGTCTCATAGCTGCATACAGTTGTAAATGCCCATTCTTCATTTTGTATAGGATTTGCAGAATCGGTTTTAGGTGTAGAGGCCTCTACAACAACCATTCAAGCCTCTTTCTTCTTTGCCACATTTGCAGCCCCATTTGGAAAACTCTTTATGACATGATGATCTCCTTTATAGTATTTGCAAAGCTATTTTTGCTTTTATGTTTCCTTCTCATCTTTGTCTTCCTTCTTTGACGTGAAACGTTAGCGGATTTCTTTTTACTAGTAGATGAGCTCCATTTACCTTTGTCCTTTTGATGAGCAAAGTAAGCTTGATCTGTAACACACATAATGGACCTATTATATTTGGACTGATCTTTCCACAACAAAATAGAGACTAACTCCTCAAATGTTAAGGAATTTGGATTACTTTTCATCATCAATCAAAGAGTAGAAGCAAAACTCTTATATGAATCTGGAGGATCATTAAGAATAGTCTGCACAAGTGAATTATCTGGCAAGACTTCACTAGAAAAAATCAATTGTTCCTTCAAATCTTTGATCTTTGTCAAAAGACTATCCATTGGATCTCCTTGATTCATATGCTCACTCTCCAACTATTTTCAGAGGTAAGCAACACGGGCCCCATTTCTTGCCTGGTATAAAGTAGTAAGTGTATCCCAAGCATCCTTTATTGTTTTGCAAGAGCAAATGTGAGGGATAATGGCACATTTGACAGACAAAGTTATCAATGCATGTGCTAGAGTATCTCTGCCATCCCAACAGATTTGCTCTACATTAGGTGCAACAAGAACCACAATAGGAACTTGAACCTGAGGATCATCACCTTCAATGCCATTTGCATCACCTTCAATAACTGTATTCATAGGTGTAGCAGGGGATTTTTTGACACCCTACACAATATTCCACATCCCTTTTGCTACGAATACATGATGCATCATATATGGCCATTACAAGTAATTATTACCATCCAACTTATCCTCAAGAACCAACATACAGAATACATCTTCAGCCATGGCCATTGACTAAATACCTCTATGCAAAAAATGACTATATCTCAAAAATTTGAGTAGAACTACCTCGTGGAGCTCTGCTAAACTATAGCAGACTTCGAGACACTTGTACTAGAAAACCAAAACCTGTATATATGTTTGGCACAAAAGGACAAAAATTCCTCCACAAGCGCTAAGATAATGCATTCGAAGGCCAAAACAAGCTCAGATCAAAATCGATGCCATAAAACAAAGATGTTTTGAACTCCTAATCACCCTAAGTATATTCAACAATGTAGTATGATTTTGGGACTTTGACTAGAGGGTTGTTAATGACACGCTAGATGAAGCGGAAACCTCCTCAAACTCCAATGCGGAAGCATGTGAACAACACAAAGAAGAAGAAGAATCTTGGAGCATAATACACAATATTGAATGAATCACCAAGTGAATGTACAAAGATAAGTAATCCATTATGGTTATAGGCATATATACAAGCCGATGGGAAAAAAACTCATAAATGTTGGTGCAATTAGCAAGCCTAAGGGCTTTGCAAAGGCATAAGGATTACACACATTAGGTGTCCTCTGACACAGAGACCTAGATATGAACTTATGCTTGTGAATTTCAGAGTATTTACCTTGGATAATTGTAAAAATCAAAAGAAGAAAGAATCTCATGAATTTATGAGGCTAAGCCATGACTCATTTGGTAGAGGAATCAAATCAATCACATTCCTAAAGTCGAGGATCATTTTTAGGTGAGAAGATTCAAAATTCGAATTCAAACAATGTGTATACATACACACACCAGATATGTGAGCACTCCTGAGAGGATTTGACATTCTTCAGTGAGCATACATTGAGCTCGTATCATCTATGTGTAGTTCACTACCCTCCCTCTGTATCATATGTGTAATAGCATTCATATTTTGATACATTTCATTAAGTACATCTCTGTCTACTATTTGCTTCAGAATCTTCATCATTATAGTGAACTTGTGGAATCAATTTCTCTGTGTATACTCATCCGTTTGCTTAGGATAGTTAGATTAAAGTTTTTAGTGTTCAGATATCAATTTTTATTAAGTTTGATTTAGTAGATCTTGAGATATGGAGCAAAGAAGATGACTATGTCTACACATCTTCTAGATCCTGAAAAGTCCGGATGACACCCCTGACTTGCTAAATTCATTTATCCCTGTATGGCAAAGCTAAATTTATGAAATAACTTGCTTTAGTTATCTATACACTCGAATTAAATGTGTGCAAAAGCCGAGCATAACACTAAGACCTTCTCTTCCCAAAATAGAAGGTTCTTCTCATTTGTTGCAAATAGAACTTATTTGTTTTGATGCAGACAATTGAGAGTGATGCTCCAAAGGACTTGGTGGTTCTATGTGCACCATTGTGAAGCTAGTGAAGTATATTAAGCATCCCTGAAGCTAGATTGGCAAGTGTAGAGAAGGTTTCTTGTAGCAGCACCTCATTTTTGGAATCTACACACCATCTCCTCACAGCGGTATCAGAGCCACTAGTCAACATGGGAGATGGATTTCCTTCATCCATAGACAAACTGGATGGAGGTAACTAGTCAGCTTGGTCATTAAGAATGGAAGCTTATCTTCAAGGGAGAAACCTCTATGTTTACATATCTGGAGATGAGATGATGCCAATCCTCAAAGGCAAGGATCAACTTACACAAGAAGAACTAGAGAGGCTCAATACATGGTGCTCAAAGGATGCTCTTGCAAGGTCACATATTCTTAACTGAATCTCTGATTTTTTACTTCCACAGATTAGGAGTTGGAAGACTTCACAAGAAACTTGGAGTGCTCTTGAAGCATTCTTCTCATCAAGTACCAAGGTGTTGAGCCCATAAAAGTCATATTGGTCAAAGTCAATCACCATCAAAGTCAAAGGGTCAAATTCAAAGTGATCAAAGTCAACATGTTCAAAGTCAAAGTCAACATGAGTGAAGTCAAAGCGTTCAAAGTCGGGTGTCAAGGTGCACAGGTAGTGCACAATTAATTGTTCACAAAGGGTATAATTGTAGAAAGTTGGTTGCAGAGGTATTTCTGTAATTTCTCTAAGGTTCAAAGTGTTTGGAAGGTTCAGGTGAACCCTCTCTTAGGTGCACATTTGAAGAATTAAAAGGAAAAACCTTATTGGGCACAAGGAGGTGCTCAATTCTCAACCAATGTAATGGCAACAGCCCCAAGCCAAGGTAGCAACTACAATCAAAGACCTAGAGGTAATTATGGAAATGGGCCTAGAAGGCCAATTATCTGTTTCAGGTGTGGAGAGTGTGGACATTATTTAAGTAAATGCACCCTGCCAGAAAATGCTCCCCCTTGCAGGAATTGCCCAGAGGCCAGGGATCATTATACAAATTGTTGCCCACAAAACAAAGCATCTACATCTGGGCCCCATCTCCAAATGATCTCAGTAAATAATCATGGAGCAGTAGAAGGAGCCACTGATGTACAATCACCATCCACTAGAGTGGTACAATTAGAAGAAATCGACTCCATGGTCATGCAGACAAGAAGCAAAAGGGAAATTCTAGAAGAACCAAACTAGGGATCAATTACCTTCACAAAGATCAGAGGGTACATCATAGCAAATTAGATATATATGAAGATGCAGAACAAGAGAAAGGAAGTTACAACAAAATGTGAAGAGGTAACACAAAAAGAAGATTTTTCAGAAACGAATGATTTCATTGGGAATGCATATAGCCGGGCCCACAAGGAACTTGAGAAATCAAACATCAAAATTGACCTTAGGGAATTTGGAGCTTCAAGATTATTCAAGTCAATTAAAACAAAGGTTAGAATTCTTGAGTTGATAAACATGGATGCAAAATTCAGGTATGAAGTACTACAGATTATTGATGAGGATTCCTCATCCACCTTGGTGGCCAAGACTACTGCCTTAGGCCAAGGGAAGGGTGTAGAAGAAGCACCACTCACCAACTATAAGAGTCCCAGACTCACAGTAACAATTAAAGGATTAAAGCTACAAGGAGTCATTGTGGATGGTGGGTCTGACATAAATTTGATGCCTGAGCATACCATGGAGAAGCTTGGCCTACGTCCATCCAGACCAGCCCACTTCACCGTTACTTTGGCATATCAAAGCAAAGTAAGGCCAATGGGGGTGATCCCAAAAGTTCCACTAGAAGTACAAGGTAATCTCTTCATTTTGGATTTTGTGATATTAAGACTGCCCCAGGTAGAGGGGGGATTTCCCCTCTTGATTGGGAGACCATGGCTGAGGCATGCAAGTGTCATTCATGAATGGGGTAAAGACACTATGTGGGTACAAAAGAAAGGGCAGGAACTCACATGGATATATTCAAAGGAGGGTCCAGATCATCAAGGGAACACCATCATGATGTAATCAGTTGGCATTTTCATGGAACAAGAAATGGAGGACCAACCACAATTAGAGTTCGATGAGGAAGAAGACATTCTGAATTGGCTGCGAGCAGACAACTCTTCCTCTTATTTTGGAGTTTTTCTAAATAATTCTTTCATAGATGAATGTTATGATGAAAATGAGGATAAAGTTCAGGTTGATGGATTGGGAGAACCCATCACAGATCATAGAAGGGGGAGGAAGACAACCCTCAAGCATAACTTGGAGGAGGATGCAACAACAACAGAGAAGGAAGTTACTAAAGTTAAAGACAAGGTAAAACATACTAGTGAGGAATGTTCTTTGCCAATTCAAGAAATCCCTACAGGATGGATGCAGGACAAAGAGGAATACATTGAGATCCAGAAAACTCTTGCTTATGCAACAGTGTAGGAAAAGCTATTGGAAGAAAACAGGGTTGGACATGAGCATGTAGATACCATGGTAGATAGAAACCCAATCAAAGAAGTACAATTAGGCACTCATGAAAATAATCATCTAGTTTTGGTGGCCACTTGGTTGTGGAGCCATCCAAAGCTGCTTGAAAAGGTAAAATCTTTCTTGATACACTATGCAGATGTTTTTGTGTGGTGTTATAAAGACTTAGAAGGAGTGTGTACCAATTATGGAGAGCACAGAATCCCTCTTGTTGATGGAGCCAAACCAATAAGAGGAAAGAGTTATAGACTTAACCCAAAATATGTTGGAGTTGTTTATGTGGAAATATAGAAGATGGAGGATGCAGGAATCATCATTCCTATGGAACACTCAGAATGGCTTTCACCAATGGTTATAGTACCAAAGAAGAATACCAACAAAATCAGGATTTGTGTTGACTTTAGAGCACTCAACAAGGTGACCATTCCAGATGGATTCCCCATGCCTTTTGCAGAGCAGGTCATTGAAGAAGTGGCTGACACACATTATATAGCTTTATGGACAGCTTTAGTGGCTATAACCAAATATCCATCCGCCCAGAGGATCGTGAAAAGACTGCTTTTATCACACCTTGGGGCACATATGTGTATGTAAAAATGCCATTTGGACTCAGAAATGCTCCGGCCACCTTTGATAGGATTGTCAACCTCATTTTTGGACCCTTATTGCTAGAAACACTCAGAATTTTCATGGATGACTTTTCTTCATTTTCAGGATCTCACAAAGAGACCCCTTTGGATTGCTTAGACCATCTCTTGAGACAGCTGCAGAATGTTTTTAAAAGATGCAGGGAGACTAAACTAAAGCTAAACCCAAATAAATGTCATTTCCTCATGATAGAAGGAACCCTCTTGGGACATGTGGTATTGACTAAAGGCATGGCTCCGGACCCTGATAAAATTATTTCTATATGAAAATTACCTAAACCCAAATCTCCTAAAGAGATTCAAAGCTTCTTGGGGCATACTGGGTACCACAGAAGATTTATCAAAATGTATGCAGAGATAGCCAGGCCACTGGCTAGACATACAGGTAAAGAAGTACCCTTTAAATGGAAAGAAGAAGAAGAAGAGAATGCTTATCAGACATTAAGGTCCAAATTGTTGGCTACACCAATTCTTATCACACTAGATTGGTCAAAACCTTTTCATGTACATGTAGATGCCAGTGCATATGTAGTGGGTGTAGTTTTGGCTCAACATAGTAAAGAATACAAACTTGATAGACCTATTCAGTATGCTAGTCGAATTTCGGCTAAGGCTGAAAAAAATTATAGCACCATAGAAAGGGAGGCCCTAGCAATGGTTTTCGCTGTACAAAAGTTTCATCATTATTTGCTAGGTGTGAAATTTGTTATCATCATTGATCATCAACCAATCAAGTATTTATTGAACAAGCCACAAGTGACTGGGAGGATATGGAGGTGGCTACTTTTGTTCCAAGAATTAGATTTTTCTGTAGTCCATAGACCAGGTAAAGAAAATGTCATGGCAGACCACCTATCCAGGATCAACATGATGGATCAAGCAATTGAAGTAAAGATTTTCCAGATGCTAATATGTTCACTGTACAAGCTCAAGGTTGGTATGATGACATCAAGAATTTTATTAAAACTGGATTGTATCCAGAGAAGGCAAGTGCTGTGCAAAGAAAGAGACTACCAATCAAAAGCAGACCTTTACCTTCATTGAGGGAAAATTATATAGACATGGAAAAGATAACATGTTTAGAAAGTGCATGGAAGAAGAAGAAGAAGTGAGGGAAGTCCTTAAATCTACACATGAAGGAATAGGTGGTGGGCACCTTCCAGGACATATTATGAGCTAGAGAATCCTTGATGCTGGCTTATGGTGGCCGCATCATAACACTGAGACTTTTTGTTCCCAAAATAGAAGGTTCTTCTCAATTCTTGCTTATAGAAGTTATTTGTTTTGATGCAAACAATTGAGAGTGATGCTTCAAAGGACTCTCTAGTTCTATTTGCACCATTGCGAATCTAATGAAGTATATTAAGAATCCCTGAAGCTAGATTGGAAGGTGTAGAGCAAGTTTCTTGCACCACCACCTCATCTTTGGTATCTACACACCATCTCCTCATAGTAAAGAGGGAAAAAAGTTCCTTGGAGGTCCTAAGTGTGTTCACACACATGACTACATCAACAGATTCTAAGCAATGGGAAGTTTCTTTTGAAGTTGGAGAACAAGTGTATCTTTGAGTCTCGAAAGGGTCTGAGACTTTAAAAACTCGACTCCGTACTAAATTATCTCTTAAATTTTGTAGTTTTCTCAAGATATTAAGGAAGTTTGGATCAATGTCTTATGAAGTTGAGCTTCCAACAAGTGGTTGGATTCATCCAATTTTTTGTGTAAGTCGATTTAAGGAAAAATTGGTTGACTTTAAAAACTTGGTTTCAGCTAATATGATTGTCCAACCTCTTTCCGTTAATTGTATTCCTCATGAACCTGAGAAGATACTTCAGATAAACAAACCCAAAATAAATTACAAGATTTCCTAGTTAAATGGAATGATGGATCAAAGGAAAGTGTATTTTTTAATGTATTCTTATCCCTAAATTTCACTTGTCTTCGAGAAGGTACAAGGTGATTTCTTTTTGTTTAAGTTGATGAAATAGTGGATTGACCTATAACTAATCAAACACCATATCTTAGCTGAAAATGATATTCTTAGCCTCTCGATCCCATAGTCTATACCACTTATAATCCTCATTGTACCACACGAAGGCTCATTTACTACTTATGGCTTCTAGATTGGTTCACATAAGATAAGGTAAACATGCATAAACAAAAAATCCAAAAACTTTGAAATGTATATTTAAATGGTTTTCATCAAAGTATACTTCTAAGATGCGATGTGTGATAGTACCTTTGTGTGACTTCCATTATAAATGTAGGCTAAAATATTGACTACTTCTATAAAAAATGAATAAAAATGCTCTAAACATTTTACATGTACCGGTCATCTCAATTATTGTTCAATTACGCATCTCAATATCACCATTATTTATGAGATATGTGAGTAGTGGTGATATACCTTTTGACACCATGAACTTTTTAGTAATTGTAAACTTTTTTCATAAGATTTATCGTCCTCCATTAATACAAAAGTTATATATGTTTCAGCCTATTTCATTCTCAACAACTTGTGCCATAATTAAAATATATCAAAATAGTTAAGATTCTTCCAAATTAAATACGTCCATATATTTCTATATCATCATGAACTAACACCAAGAAGAAAAAAAACCTCTCCAAGCATGGGTAGAGGCTTTGCCATAGAGTTCAACATGTAGAAACTAGAGGATATTGAGCTTTATTATTCATCTCTTATAGAAATGCTTTTTGTTTCTACTTTCCAATTTTTTCTTTTCTTTTGGAACAATGAGGGTTGTTAGATCATAAATTATATATTTCTATTTTGGTATACTCATTTGCTTACAACATTACCTGACCTATTAGGTTTTTTGCTTCATCCTTCTTGAAGCATACTCTAAGACAAAAATTTGTTATGGTAGAAACTAACAACAATTTTCTTTTCAATGTAGGAACTTAAATGCATCATAAATTTTCCTTTTAACACCATTAATAGCAATAAAAGAGATGTATATACTCCACTGGATTGGACATTTGGAGTTGTTTCCCACCACTACATTCATGGATTACTATAGAGGCATTATTGAGCAATACCAATTTTTCTTACTATTGACATGGCAATATGCTCAACAATCTAATATTCAAGGTTCATCAACACACGCTTACGCAAATGTACGTGCCTACTCCATAGAAACTCATAGTTCAAAGTCTACGTTTTTGTTAGAGTTATTTTTATCTTATGTGGTTTGATATTTCCATTCCTCTAATTAGCTTGCCTCTTATTGTAGTCTTTGATGGCAAACCCCTTCTTATTGTAGTAGTAACAACTATTGGTGAGTTTCTTTTCTTCTTTGGATTCTTCTCAAGCTCTCAAAAGAGTCTTCATCCTTCCACTGGCTAAGAATGCAACACAACTTGAACCTTGAAGATTTTTTAAACACACTTCATCTTCTAAAAACATTACACAAAACTCTTCAAAACTAAGATGGATGGGTCTAAAATAAACTCCTTCTAGGGTTGAGTAGTATAAGCAAGGAAGGGATGCAAATAGAGATTAGAAAGAGATAGAAAGAGGGGGGAGAGAGAGAGAGAGAGAGAACATATATGGGGAGCCTTGTTCCCCTCGATCCTTGTGTTGTGATATGTTAGGCAATCTCTACATTATGTGTATATAGATAAAGTATAAGAGGAGGCTCACAAGGCCCTTATAATCCTTATCAATTTCCTACGTAAGTGTCAATGTAGGCATAAGTGGAGACACATAGAAATAAATATACACTAATGTATAGGAAGAGCTATAGATCTCAAACCATACCAACCAACCTACAACAACTTCCTCAAACAAAGTTTGTCCATGCATCTCAAAACACTTTAGAATCAAATCGACAAGAGTCAAGATCACATGTCATGGATGTCATAATTAATGAAGCTTGTCAAAGTATCCCACTCACTCTATGCCTATGTCAATCGTCATCCAACTGAGTGAAAATGCTCCAATTGGCAATTGTAGTGTCTGGTGTCAAGCACAATAACTTGTACATCAAGCTCCCAAATATTGATAAAACCTATCACCAAGACTAAAAACACATAGACATCTTATATCCTCACAGTAAATGAATTTCATCAATATCAAGGATCCAATAGTTGTGAAAACAAAGAAAAGGAGTGAGGTCGTACTTGCAATATAAGTTGATTGGAAGATCTAAAAGCCTCAATAAACATTAAGTTTTCAAGCATCTAACTGGGTATCAATATAAATTTCTAGTCACAACATAACAAGGACATCAAAAAAACCAAGAGAGGAGAAACACACAATGAGGACGGGAATTTTCATGGAGCCATTCCCCCCTCCAAAATGTCTCATATTGAAATTTTAAGAGATGCTTTTACAAGAAGGTCTATACACCCTTCCAACTTTTTGAGATATAATATATTCATAGATCTAACTATATCTACATGTTTTATATTTGGTTAATCATATGACTAATACAATGAAGAAGGAATTCTAACTCAACCTAGTGGACATAATTGTGTCAGCTCTCCATACTTCTTTTGATCTAGACACTAGCACACATATCATTGGGCTTCCATTAAATTGGAGTGAATGAGGACATATGTGCAAGGCTAATTCAGCAAGGCTTTTTCCATCTTGTTTCCTGTGTGTCTCAAAGGTCTTCGATGCTCCTCCTCTAATATGTTTTTCCATCCCAGCTTGCATAGCACGTGTGCCTCATGTATTGAAAAGTGGTCAATGCAAATAATTCCACCGCACTTTACACTTAAAAAGACAAGTAAACTAGAAATTGTGTATGTAAGAAAAACAAAGTGACTTGCAAAGAGTTAAATAACTGCATAGAGAATTTTTTTGTACATGGAAGGAGTTACTTGACAAACATAAACAATTGATCATGACATCATCTCCCTTTGAAAATTGTATCCATCCTCAACATCTTATCTTTTGGGATAGAGTATCCCTTTTTATGCCATCCACATCATTTTAGATTCGTTGACCAAACTACTTGTGGCTAGGGAGATAGAACTATTGCAACTATGTCTTAACTAGAACTCTTATTACATGTCCAGAATACATTACCAGCCTATTTGGTAGTTAGGAAAGAAAAAATTTAATGTAAGTATGAATTCTTTTGTATGCATAAACTTTTAGGAGCTTTGACTAGTCATTTTAGAAGTAAAAAAGGAATTTTCTCTTCAATTTAAAAATATGTATGAGTACATTGGCTATGCTCCTAGAGTGCGCTTATAGTCATCTAGAAGGATCTTACTATCTTTAATTCAATGCCCTCCATCCATTTTTTTAAATTTGAGATACTTACATATGAACTTACCATTCTCAAGAACCTTTTATTCATGTCATAGGATAGCCTCTGATTGGAAAAGTTCCTCTTATGCTTCAAATATAAGAGGATCATCAATAATTTCTTCTTTGGCTGGTTCTCACTTGTAAGGATTTGACAAAATTACATATAATGCATTATGCATATGCCAATGACTTGGTAGTTTTAAATTGTAAGTTATTTCATTAATTCAAGGACCTGGAATGGACCACAAAATCTTTTTGGTAATTTAGCACAATATCCTTGATGTCCTGTATCTTGTACTTGTGAATCTTTTACCGAGGTGTAACTAAGTCAAGTCTTTAAAAATTTTAATGAAACACATTCATCCTTTTTGAAATTCATTGGTCATCTATGCTTATTAGCAACAAGTTTTTGTTTTTCTTCAGCTATTGCTATAGCTCCCTTTGTCTTTTTGAAGGCTTCTTTTAGATCTTGTGTGTACTTATCTACATCAAATCTTTTTTCATGTATCTTTAACATGATAGGAACTTTTTTCTTCCCTCAATAATTTTTATTGGTACCTTTCCTATTGTGGTGCATATAGTATTGTTGTACGCATACTCAACCAAAGGAAGATACTTTTTCGATTGATTACTTTAATCTACTTCCATAGCATAGGCTTTGAGTAGATGTAGTACTATTTAATTAGATATTTCACTTTGGCCATCAGTTTGTGGATGACAAGTTGAAGAGAAATTCAGCTTAGTCCCTTAGTTTTCAAAGATACTCTTCCAAAAGTTACTATTCATTATAGGATCTCTATCAAAGACTATACTTGTTGGCATATCATGATGCTTGAAAATATGAAATGTGAAAAGGTTTTCCATGTGATGTGACCTAATAATCATTTTGAGAGGAATAAAAATATGCTTGCTTTGTGAATTTGTCATTTAATGTCCATATTCCTACATGAAGGGCTTTGGTGCGCTGAACAAGAGGAGCAAGGACGAGATGGAGGGAGAGAGAGAGAGGAGAGGAGAGATGCACACACATGCATGGGAGCCTCAAAACCCACATAATCATCTTTTTGAGTCAATGCTCTATAAATGATATATGTATATGAATAAAGGGGTAAGGTTACATGACCCTTACATCCATAAAAATCTCCCACTTAAGGGTCAATGTGACCATAAGTGGAAACATATACAAAGAATGATGTAGGACTATACAAAAATGTATAGGAAGAGTTTGGATCTCAACCTATTCCGATCAACCTACACCAAATACCTCAAACAAGGTGTATCCATGCGCCTTAAACTGCTCTAAACTCATATCAACAAGAGTCAAGCTCACGTCTCACTGATGCAAGAACTAATGAAGTTCTTGCAAGGCTCCCACTCAATCTATGCCTGTGTCAATCATTGAATGACTAACAACTCCAAATGCAAATGCTCCAATAGCAACTACAATGTCTCATCTCAAGCACAACAACTTGTACATCATACTTTTGAATGTTGATGAAACATGTGCTATCCTAGCTAATCTAACCATGTCAGCCATGCATGTATCCAAGGCATCATCAACAAGACCAACATGTCCTGATATATCTATGTTGGCATCTAACATGAGAAAATTGAAGAATGAGTTGATAACCGATGACTCCTTAATGTCTAAATTAGCCATCTTCTCAACCAAGGATGTGTCTATCTGTGCATCTCGAGAGCTAGTATGCTCTACAATTAACTATAAACCATGAGAGAAATCATGTTGTACCACACCAAGTGTACCATCATGCACCATATGAGCTAACTTCACAACATTAACACCAAGGATAAATTGATGATCAAACTCTAACTACTCGAACTTTGATTATTTTTAATATGTATTTCCTCTTCTAATACTATTGCATCAAGCTCTTCAAAAGTGACAATGGTAGTTCTTACCTAATTATTTAGAGACGTCACTAATCCATCATTCTTTAGTTATTTTGTAAACCAAAAAAAGAATCATTGATCTTATAAATGCTTAAACTACTTGAAAAAATCCTTAATCTTCTCCAATTGATAATGATTCTCATTTTTCAACTGATTCTCAAGGTTTAGGATCTGGCGAGATTCATAGTCTCATATTGGTGATTGAATACGTTCCAAGCTTTGCACACTTTAGTGGTAAAGTAACCACAAAATAAGTTGCACATGTAAAAAATACACATAATAAATTTTTATTTCATCTCTTCCAAGCTCAAAAAAGTTCTCCATAAGGTCTAACAACTCATAAGATTCCAACTTGTCTAAGAATTTAAGATTCCACAATGTAATTTTTTCCATCATGATTACCTTTAGTAAAGGTAAATGGATGAGTGGAAACTGGTGCAACATAACCAAAATAATCAATGGATGAGGAGGATGAAGCCATCAATAAGTTGGTATAAACTAATCTACTTTCAAATTGAACAAGAAAATCTTTCTAATTACAAGCAACTCAAAGCTTATATACCATGTGAGAAAGAAAATATTCAAGAAAGTTGATTGCAATAGAATAAAAGAGGATAAATATAGAAACAATAACATATTTTCCTACTAATAAAGAAATAACAAAATGATGGCATTCTCCACATATGTGCTCCCAAAATAGGGTTTAAATAGAAATTTATATAACTCTAGATAGGAGAATAGAAGATAGAGGTATGTTCCTTCAACTCGACGTCTTGATTAGTGAAAAATTATTTATAAATAGGACAATAGAGAAGTGCCACTATGATGAAGCCCCTTCCACACTCTTGAGAAATGAAATACAAATCTCCACCCAACTCGCTATACCTAGCTTTATGAATCGAGGGTGAACTTTGAAGTTATCTAGAATTACTTTTGCATGTGCAACCTCCAACATCACAAGTCCAACCATAACTAGACTCTGACTAGAGTCTACTCATGTTATGTAGTCACGTTACTTGAGTCTCATTGTACTCAAGTTAACACAATTTAACTCAAGCGCATACTTCTAGAAGGCTCTAGATAATCTTTGGAAAAACACTCTCTCCAATGCACTTTTGGGGATTCAACCCAACACTTGTTCCTTCCCATCCTTTAGACTTAACCACTAGGGTAAGCACATATATGTGTAATAATCAATCCAAAAGTCATAATGTTATCTTGAAAATCATCTAAGTCAAGCTACTTTATAACACCCCCCTTGAAGAACATTTTCATCCTTGTAAATATGCTTCAAATTACAACTTCTACAAAAGTGTTCCCCCAAGCCCATGTTCAAAACTTTGGAACATGGTTTTCATCTCTTTGATTTTCAAGCAAGAAAGAGTGAAAAAATGGAGTCTTTTCATTAAAAAAGAGCAAAAAAATCGTAATTTGCTGCTTTCGTCTACAAATCAACCTCTCCAAATGAACCTACATGCTTCTATATCCCAATGTAGAAATTTGTGAGTACTTGTGACAATGACAATCCTACCTTAAATTATCAACCATGAAGACATGATAGACTGGAAAAATGAAGTATTTTGTTTCGAAAAAAGTAAATAATAGAATAAGTCTCTCCTTCTTCTACAAGCCAGCCTCTCCAAATGAGCGTACAAGCTCTATTTATAGGTTTTTGACTAGCTTTGTCATGTTTCACATTTAGTGCCCAACATAGTTAAAAAGTAGGTTCCTAAGCTAATTTCAAGGCTCAAATAGACTCCAAAAATTATGAAAATTTGTACATGGATTCTATCTAAGTCCCCAAGCTCAATGACTCCTTGGTATCTAAAAAATGGATTTTGAACTTGTAGAAAGGTTATTTTTTACATGCAATTAGTGACTAAGATCACTATTGAGAGTAATAATTTTTTAAAAACAATCTTATGATCACATGGGCATCTTCTTGTGTGCTTCCTCATATTCTAGTTTGCTTGTTCCCATGCTCATACTCATGCCTTGGATTCTTCCACCAACACTCCCCTCCCTCTCCCATGTGTTGTCCCTTGCACACTTTTGTTCATAGGTGTTTTCAATGTGCAACTCGATTGTGTGTTCGTCAATGTGGATACCCTTTGCCAAATTTGTCTCTAGTTTTTGCCAATAAATTTCCCTAGGAGTATTAGGTGGTGGGAGGCAACTCAAAATTATTTTGCAGCACTCTGAGTATCAGATCATTTTGAACACAAAGAGGTGAAGAAAGCTTGTTGGATTCGAAAACTAAAAACATGAGAATGATACACCCAGAAGCATGTGGTGAAGGGATCGAGAAGGTCTACTTATAGCATATAGGTAAATACTTGAGCCCACAATGCCATGCATATGACTTGTACCTAGTGCCAATCATGATGAGATCATAAACCAAATCCAGATTTCCATACACAAAACCTAGTGTGTTAGTGTTGTGAAGAGGTGATGGGATAATTGTAGAGATGAGAGAGTGTTGGAAAAATCCTTCTCAATGCCAACCAAGGTAACTTGCCTAATAGAAACCCTTAGCTTCCCAAATATGCATTGAGATCACCTAAGTCCTTTGGAACATAATCATAAAATTTGTATCAAAACAGACAAGTTGAAATATCACAAATCTTAAGAAACCTTCTATTTTTTGGATGAGAAGCTTTATGGAAGTCATTCAGAGCTCACAACTTCGTACAAATTAACCAGATATATTTTGCGCTCTTTTAATTAAAGTTTTAAGACTAACTAAAGCAAGTTATCTCATGAATTTAGACTCACTATGCATTGAGCTATAATTTTAAGAAGTATGGGGGGTCACCTTGACTATTCAAGAAGATGAAGATATGTAGACATAATCACATATGGACATTCATGCCTTGAGATATATAGACCCAATGATGATGAAAATTTATATGTAAGCTCACAACAGTCCTCTAAGTGATCCAAGTGATAGACTATACATTAATTGCTTAGACACTGAGAAATGAATAAGACAAGATGATTGCGTAGCTCAATGTATTGTCGTAGTATATAGAGAATAACTAATCAATGAGAATGAATCATAATGTATATTGATATTGCACGTATGATACAAAGGATTTGTGGAGGACTTATCTCAATTCAAGAGAGTATAATGTATGCTCATGAAATAAGCTCAGATCTCATTGTAATTCTCTACATATCCCATGACTAGAAGAGTAGTTCTTTTATACACTTTTTGAACTTGGAAGGGGTTGGATCTTCCACCTCAAAGGCATTCCTAATTCTTAGGATC
The DNA here is from genome assembly GCA_020310875.1 of Ceratopteris richardii. Classification (NCBI taxonomy): domain Eukaryota; kingdom Viridiplantae; phylum Streptophyta; class Polypodiopsida; order Polypodiales; family Pteridaceae; genus Ceratopteris; species Ceratopteris richardii. The sequence continues at coordinate 137,464,892 of CM035428.1, read as the reverse complement.
AATTTGAAATTCAAAGTAAATTTGTGACTTTTGGCTCCCTTCAATTAGGAGATTCCTTTCACCTTTTGCATTTACCTTTTGACTTAAAGTAATTTGAAGAATTAACCTTTGGAACCTATAAACATAAGCTCAAAGTGATTTACATTTATGCATGATAAATTTAAGAGAAATTGAAGAGCATAGGTCAGGCTCTTAAGCTTGATCCTTGCAAGAAGAGCTCTACCTCAAGCCCAAGATGCTTGAGCCTTCAATTCTTCAATGCTTCTTGTAATCCAACCATTACTTTGAACCTTTTCAACTTAAATCCATCCAATGCCTTGGTCATCATATTTGCACATTGGTGGTGAGTAGATATATATGAAAATTGAATTTCCTTGCTTGCGACCTTCTCTTTGACATAGTGATAATGCAATTCTATGTTCTTAGTCTTGGCATGGTAGATTGGCTTAGTAGCAAGATGTAATGAACTGATGTTGTCCCCAAAAATGTGAGGAGTAGACCTAAGTCAGAATATAAGATCTTGATCCACATTGCTTCTTGAGTTGAATTGGTTAGTCCTCTGTATTCAACTTTAGTTGATGAGAGTGCAATAGTGGGTTGTTTCTTTGAGGACCATGAAATTAGCTTTGTACCTAAACTCTTGTCAAGGTATCATAGTTTAGGCTACCAATTAGACTGTGACAGCTAGTTATATCTTGAATTTTCTCTCCTTCATGAGCACTTAAACTTCAGGTTCATCTCCCTAGGTGTACCTGCAACCTTTGAGTTCTCCATTTTGAACTTGGCAAGCATGTCTTTGATATATATCCTCTAGTTAAGATGTATGCCCTTTTCTATATACACTACCACCAACCCTAGGAAGTATGTGAGTTGTCCTAGGTCATTGACTTTGAAATCTTCTTTCATTTGAAGCTTTATCCTTCATATACATTCAATATCATTTCCTGTAATTATAATATCATCAACATATAAAAAAAGCTATATGGCTTCAGATTGATTCCTCTTGATGAAGAGGGAAGGAACTGCTTTGCTCACAATGAATCCTCTATCCTGCAAATAGGTGACAAGCCTATGATTCCAAGCCCTTGGGGCTTGCTTCAAACCATATAAGGCCTTCCTTAACCTGCATACATATGCAAGGAAAGACGAGTCTTCAAAACTAGGAGGTTGAGCCATGTATACCTCTTCATATTTCCATCCATTTTGGAATGGATTTTTAACACCCATTTGATAGATCTTCCAATTCTTGGAAGCTACAATGCTTATAAGCACTCTAATAGTTGGCATCTTTGCCACAGGTGAAAAATTATCTTCATAATCAATCCCTTGTGCTTTTGCATACCCTTTGTCTACAAGTATTTATTTGTACCTATTGACAGTTCCATCAAAGTTTTTCTTTACCTTGTATGTCCACCTTGATCATATAATCTTCATAGATGAAGTCTTGGATACCAACTCCTGAGTATGATTTTCCTGTAGGGATTCAATCTCTTCCTCCATGGCATTCATCCACTCGGGTTTCTTGTTTCCTTCCTTATGGGATGAGGCTTCTTTAGAGTTTGAATCCTATGCTAAATAGATAAAGTGTTTAGCGACCAATGATGTATCATAGACATACCTTTCTCGTTTCTTCTTTTCTATAGTTGATTTTTTTATTCTTTGTTGAGAGGATTCTTCTTCATCCCTCAACTCTTGCACTTTGCCTTTGACTGTAGAGTTACAAGAACTAAGTTCTCTCCTTGGAGTCTTCTGATCATCTTTTGAGTCACTCAATGCTTCAAGTATGTGATCATTCTTTCTTGACAGATTTGGAAAGTCCTCTGCTAGGTCATAAGGTAGCTTGATTCTCCTGCAATCATCTTCAAACCATGATTTGTTTTAATCATAGACAACATCTCTACTTACAATGAATCCTTTGTTTCTTGGATTTTTACAATCTATAAACTTTTTGATTAAGATCATAGCCAATGAATACACATTTCTCTACCTTAGGGTCCAATTTACCTCTCATGTGTGAAGGTATGTGTGCATATACAATGCACCCAAATATCTTGCAATGATCCAAGCTAGGTCTTCTTCAATTTCATGCCTCATATGGACTCATGCCATCTAGCACCTTTGATGGAAGTTAATTCACAAAATAGGTGGTTGTAGATACTGCCTTTGACCATGGCCACAAGTAGTTTGAAAGTTTCTTCTCATTGAGCATGGACCTTGTGGCCTCCACAATTATCCTATTTCGTCTCTCTGCCACTACATTTTACTCATGAGTGTATATGGTGGTGATTTCCCTTTTTATTCCTATCTCTTGGAGAGAAGAATCAAAGTTATGGGAGAAGTACTCTCCCCCTCCATCTAATCTCAGTCTTTTTAGGGTTTTACTTGTTTGATTCTCCACAAGATCTAAGTACTTTTTAAAGCATGAATTAATCCTTAATCTTGAGCATTAGACTTTTGTTTAGAGAGAACCAAGCTCTGCAAGTATAAATGTTCAAATATAGGAATACAGAAAGGTGTATATGAAGCCATATAATTCTGCCACATGAATAAAGTTCCTTTCAAGAAATAAACTTGATTGTCCTTGATGAGAGTTTTAAAATCCAAGCATCTTGAAAGCTTGTTCGTTCTAAAATCTCCCCCCCCAAGTTAAACACGCTTGAGTCTTCAATCTGAAATGACTTGTATACCTACAAAATCTTTGAATATGCAAAGCTTTACTCCATCTAGAGCCTTTATCATCATGTTTGCCAGTTGTTTATTTGTTGGAACAAATGACACATCAATCTCTTTTGATAAGTTTAAAAGTGAAAAAATTCCCCTTAAAGGATGATGCCTTCTAGATTTAAGAAGCTATTATGTACCAAAGTACAATTAGTTAACAAGGCATGCTCCAATTATGAGCTTAAGACTTGTAGCTGGTCATCCCGACTTTATAGGAGAGAGCATTAACATACCCTAATATAAAGAACAAGTTCTATCTCATTTTAGAAGAATCCAAATAGGGAAATATTTTATATAATAAAACTAGAGACTTATATCTTCATAATATGGTGTAGTAATGGGATCCTTGGCTAGCCTAGCTTATGCATGCATGGGGAAAGTATTTTCCATGTGATCTCTTGCATAGGTATAGTAGCTCTTTATTGTGGTTACTCACTACAACTAGGTATTCTAGAAACTTCCACCTAGCTTTTGACGTACTAGTTTTTCTATATTCTCCACTAGAGAAGAAGATTTGGAAAGAGCAATGAACAAGTGTTAGATCCTTTATAGATCTTGGAAAGCTCTAATTCTCCTCCAAGTTTATCCTTTGTGTCATTGCACATCTTGAAACACTCCTCTTGGGTGTTTAACTCTTTCACGTGCACATATGACCTAACTTTCCCACTAAGTAATCCATATAGGAACAATGATACTTGATTTGTTTGAATTGGTAGCTTTGATGCTATCGTACAATGTATTGTTTAAGCCTACACTTGTTAACCTCAACATCTCTCGAGGAGTCTCTTTGAATTTGCGAATCAAATGTGCTGTGCTTAATAACGCTGTTAGAGAACTCTGTAATGAATACCTATAACAATTGAGCTCTCTCACGATATTATTTTCCTCTATTCAATGGTTGAAACCAAGCTAGGACAACACCCTTCAATGTTAATCCAAAAGCTTCAAACCAAGCAAACAAGTCTTCTACCTATTCTACTCCAAGTTTGAACTCTGCCATGTGATCATAAGTGTCTTTTGTGCCATCAAAATTCTTCATGGCTTTCACTACCTAAAAAGGTCTCAATGTCCTCAAATGTTCTTTAGCTTTAGGTAAGGGACATTATTGACATCTTTGTTTACCCTATTCTTTTTCGTTCTCTTTCAGGTCTATTAGTACATTTCTCAGATCTTCTTTTGCTTGGGTCGAGGACAAAACTCACTTCAAGGGGATCTCTCGACTTGTCTTTGGGCACACCTACCTTGAACTCATACAATAGGATCTCATCCTAGGTGTAGGTTCTTGGAAGAAGAAACCACCAAAAAGCCTCTTCTGTGATTTTGTTTGCTTTTCCAAGCTGTTTGATTGAGTGAAATCTCATGAAGAACCTAACCCTAAACTTTTAATTCTACTTTCCCATTTCTTAGTTCTTTTACCTCAATCACTTGATTCTTTGTTTACTATGATTAGTTGGTTTAGTCTTTTTATCAATCTCATCAGGAATGAGCTTAAATGTTTGTTTTTTGTTCCCTCTGATCTTTCATCATAATCACCCACATAACTTGGGAAGGAATTGAGACTTAGGGTCTCATCAATCAAATGATTTAATTGATAATTAACTCATTCGATTGTTGGCCCTCATCAGCTATGATTTGCTTATATGCAAAATCCAACTGAGTGAATGTTGGTTTTTTATTGGCTTCCTTTTTACACCGAGATTATTACACTTGATCCAAAGCTCTTGATGTCCCCTTTTTAAGTCCACTCAAGAATCCACTTATCTTTCCATAGTGTGATATTACCCTTGGTGTGGGCCTATTTGGATCTAACTTATGCTCTATGTTTTGTTACATGAGCTTTTCATATAACTCATGAGTTGTTATTAAGTAAGGTAGAGACATGAGTGTCCAAATGGTTTAGACGCATTTGAAATCAAACTTTAGTTGATCATTCTAGTGCTACATAATGTCCTAAAGTTGGGTTTAAGTATAAGTTCATGCGCTCTCTAAAAGAAGTCAAGTTGTTTGGCCTAGTGGTGAAGGCGTTTGAGCCTCTAGTGGGAGGTCTTGGGTTTCAAGTCTTAGTAGGAGTAGGGAGAGAAGATTATATTAAGCCAAGATTTTAGAAGGTTCTCAATCCAATTAACTAGGACACTAGGATCACATGTAGTTACATTAGTGACACCTGTTGTGTAGTATTCACCTATCTGAGTTGGTAGACCTTTAGAGAGAGCTATACATAGAAGAATTTTATTGGGAGGAGATTCATCTCTCATGTAGGAAGTTTTTGTAATCCTTCTCCTTACATTGGTATAAGGGGTTCTTATTGGAGGAAGCATAAGAGAGATTCTATTTAGGCATAGTTGTTGGGTGACTTCAATTATTTTTCTACATAGGTCCAATTCATCCACCTCTAGGATACTTGAGGATGGCTTTTGTCTTGTTCTTTGATTGATGGTGCTTTAATAATATGAGTGTGATAGACCCGTAAGACCTTATCAAAATATTTAGTTTTGATTACTATAGCTCCATCACTTGGCATAGGCTTTGGCCATGACTGTTTGTTGCTACTATTCTTGGATCTATTTTTCCATCCTTTGTGCTTTGAATTCTTAATTATTGTAGTTGGATCTCAAGCCCAACAATCTTTCATTTCCATCTTTGTTTTTTCTTCTCACATCGGGACTTCCTTGTCTTTAATCTTTTTGTACTATTGGAAGATTTTGGCCCTTCTTTTAGCTTTTGGTTTTCTTAGAGCTCATGTGCTTGGACTTCTTGCTCTTGTACCTGAGCTCTCAAAACCACTTTTGTTGACATGTCTTGAGCAGTTTTACGGATTGCAATGATAGATTTCACAATGTTGATGTATGTGGTCTTCTTTTCTTTCCTTGGATGACTAGGGAAATCTTTGAATAGGTGAGTACAATGCACATTCTAAGCAGTAAGAGTGTTCACATTGAGTGGGAATTGGTGCTATTGGTACTGTGTTTGATAGTGGTTGTTGTAGGTATTGCATGGATATTGGACGTTTGTCTAAAGATCTTATATCTATGGGGTTTGGTATGTACCTTGAATCTCTTGTGGTCCATAACTCATGAGTCCCTAGGAGTGTACTTGTTGGTGTGGGTTTTGCACTCTATTCACCCCTTAACATTTTTGTGTATGTGTAGGTGGCCTAGGATGCATATGATCGTGTGATTTGTGTGAAATGGAGGTATAAGTGCTGATTAGAGAAAGTTTTACATAGGGGATTGGAATATAAGGTTTTGGATCTTGTTGAGAATAAGCCACATGCTTAGGTTGGCAAGTTTTGCATGAAATCAGTGAGAAACACTTAAAGCATGGTCAAGAGTCAATAGAAGTGTGACATGCTATTGAGAATCTACGACCTATCATGGGGGATGATACAATTGCCGATAATATTGATAGAAGTGCCGATCCATGTAGTCTTCAAAGTTTTGAAACATTCTAACCCATGCATACATATTGACAATCATTTCAACCATTTCCTTTGTGGTAGGGAACCCTAATATTGATAATCTAGGTGGATTTCCTTGAGGGTTTTTTGGTTTCATTTTGAAGCCTAGGTCATCCTCAACATTGATGCATTTCCAAATGTAATCTACCAATGAGTTGGGACACATGTGAAAAAAGCTTGTGTGTATTTTTCCATTTCTCATACCATCCAAGAGTAAGGCCACTAACTTCACATTTGAGGGAATCTCTTTGCAATGTTGACATACAATTTCAACCTTCTAATGGCTTCCCTCATTGATTCACTAGGGTGTTGCTTGAAGTTCAGAGTCTCATCAAGAGTGTCATGTGTCATGTCGTAACCTTGTTGGTGCAAATTCACTGATAAATGCTCTCACGAGGTCAAATGCTTTGAAATTCATTTTGCTCAATATCTTGAGCCATGCCATTGTAGATCCTCTTAATGTCAAACCAAATACATGGTAGTGGGAAAACAAATCTTCCACTTGTTTGGCTAAGATTACTTGGTGAAAGTTAGACTCATGAGATGCGGATTACCTTGTCCATCATAGATACTATATATGCATCTTGCTACTTCTAAAGGTCAAAGAGGAAATCCTAGACTTGAATTTTGGATTGTTGACTAGACTTTTCCTACTCTATTAGTTGGGTGGGCTCTTCTAAATGATTTAATGGATCCCTAGAATCCCATGCCAACATTTCCAACATGTGTTGCACTCCATTTTCAAATATAGGTCTCCCTTGGTGGAAATATCTATCCTAATAGATATCTGAGAGAGAAATGTACTCTCGTTCTTTATCATACACATATGTCTTTATGGCACTTGACCTCATATTTCTCAAAACATGTTGCACACATGAGAGGGTCTTTTGAAATTAGGATCTAACGAAATCCAAAAAGCTTTTTGTGAATCAATCACATAACAAAACTCCATCTTTGGACCATCATGTGGGAGTTCAATTGCTTATAACGATCTAGCTAGACATGAAAAATCACACTGATTGCTTAGTGCATGGTCTTGGTCACCAACCATTTCTTGATTTTCTTCTGAATTTTTTATTACTCAAATGGTGACTATTGGAGGTACATGGAGTGCTTGATAGAGATTCCTTATGCTTGAGTGCTATAGAAATGGAAAGGAGGGTGGTCAACAGATAAGTTCATACCCACTACTTAGTAGCCCAAATGATCAATGAAGAAATAGGCACCATACACATCGGTTTGTGAGTAGATCAGGGCAATGAAATAATATCCAAGGTGCTTCATGTAGTTGAGGTTTGTTAGAAGACTTTCCATGTCTTCTTTGGGTCCTTCCATGGCAAACATTTGGGTCCTGTGTTGAGAAAATCTTGAGCATGCTCTCTAATCCCTTTGATGGGATAAGATTAGAGACAAAGAATGTGGTAAATAGGGAACTTGGCTAGGGTTTCAATACATTTGGTCTCACCTAGGAACATTCAAGACTTCAAAGTCTCCTCATTGAGTTTTTCTAGGGTTAATTGGCAAAATGGAGGTGCTACAAGGGTCTAAAATTTTGTGGAAACTCTGATTTGACCTTATTCTAATATCCTTTTATTTTGATTATCATAGCGTCTTTTCTAGACTTAAGAGATACTCCCATGCATAAAAACTCTCCAGCTACCCGCTCAATTGTCCCAATGGCCAGTGTTGTCAAAATGCAGGACCTTCGATCAAGGACCCCCAAAAAGCCAAACTTCAAATTTTGTGCTCTAAAGAATGTTGTTCCTTACAACTCTTAGTCTTCTTCCACTTGCTTTAAGTCCAAATAGAACTTTTTCAGCCCTAGATTGGTACGTTGCCAAATTACACGAACCTTGAGTGAAGGACCCCAATATGCCAAATTACACTTTTTCTCGATCAATTATAAAACTTTTCTAGTGTTTACCCAATCTTGGATTCACTAATAAGCGTGGATTAGCCTTTTGGAAAAATAAGGGGCCTTGGATTAGCCTTCTGGCAAAATATGATGCCATGGTTATAAGGTCCCGCAAAATGCCAATTGGCACTTTTGGACCCTCAAACCAAGGAATGGGCAAGGATAACCGTACCCAAGACCTTTCCCTATGACTAACCCTCTAATCAAGCCAAAGTTGATGGATGACTCACATAGAGGAACCCACTCTAGTGAATGCCAAATGTGGGAACTTTGCTAAGTATGGAAAAACGTAGGACCTCTGCTTAGGTACCCAACAAAATGAAAAGTATCAATTTTGTTAGGCAAAACCTGAAATTCAATGCCCACATACATGCATATCACCCTTCAACCATCAATTGTGAAAATTTTCACTCTTTTAGGTTAAATGTTAAAATGAAGTTTTCTAAGGTAAACTTTAGGACCCTATCACGAAGTTGAAGGTGGACTTGTAGAGATGGAATCCCCCATATCCCACAAAGCAAGGGTAGAGCTTAGGAAGGCCCACTAGGGTAGAGCTTAGGAAGGGATGGCACTAAGGCTAGACAAGGTGATTTTTTGGCAGGTCTGAAGGTTGAGATAGAGTTTTATTGAACCAAAGGCTTCTTACAATTGGTGCCCCAAGGCCAAAGTTAGAGATAAACTCTTTTGTGCTGGAAGGCCAATAATCCCTCCAATGGTGGGGAGGTATCCATTCCATGTCAGGGTTGAACTCTTGCCCCCACCCTAGAGGCATTGATTTCAGCCATTATGTCACACACACGTGTATCAAATAGTTATCTCTTATATGCGAAATGTAAGCTAACTTCAATGCAGGACATAAAAAAAACCATAAGAGAGTGGTCTATAGAGAATTCCCTTGTTTTCTTAGATAGAAGGATTCGAGATTCCCCCCTTCAAGCACCATAGGGTGTTTATTCTAAAAAGCTAACAAGATGAAAAACAATTGAACTCCTCACAAAGGCACAAAAGATTATAAAATTTTTTTCTAAATATCTCTAATAATCTTCTATCATTTCCTTGTTTCCATTTAAAGAGATTTTGTCTACATAAGTACTATAAGTCATTTGTGTCTTTATTTTTTTTGGCAGCCTCACTTCCTCTATAATCTTGCAGCAAATAATCCTCTCTATAATTTTCATAAACATTCGGTTGAGTTGATAGTGGAGACAAACGCTTTTGTAAAAAAAAGGTAAGTACGTTTCTACCCATGTCAAAAAGCAAGTCAACTTTTAACGCAAGTCAAGTTTTATAAGAAAACAAGACAAAAAGCAATCTACACGTAATACGTTCGAGAAAGAAAAACACGAATTAAGCACTAAGAATACCAAAAAGCCTCTACGCTGAAACATCATGAGAAAACTTCGAGCTCTTTCTTTTGAAGACATTAAGTGGATATGGTGGATACACGCTCCCTAACATACGACAAAGATAAGCAAGGCAAATTAGTATTAAATGTTTTCTTACAAATAAACTACAATTTACAAGGGTTGGATTAGACTTCAGAAGCATATAAGCTGGAAACAAGCTCTGCTGAGAGAAGCGATCGGCTGCTCGATGATTCTCTGGAATGCCATCAGAGGGGAGGTCCTCTGGAAGCTCTGGGGGGAAGATGTGCTTATAACTTTGGAGACTCCCCCAAAGAGTGGTCAATTGAGAAATCGTTGTTCCTCCTCGGTAAAAGAATCACCAATTGTAAGAACCCCCCCTTCAGGCATCATAAAGTGCTTTTTCTGATCAACAACAAGCTTAAACCCAAGTGGCCCCACATGAGGGTGATGAGAGGGTGATTAACCTTCTTTGTAATGCCATCTAAACTCTGTAAGATCTATCCCTGCTCTATGGAACTTGGGGGTCCCGTGGGCACTAGTCCCCTTCACTTGTATTTTTCTTTTCCTTTTATTTAATACAAGTCCGGGAGAGTAGGCTAAGGCTGAACTTCCTTTATATTTAAAAAAAACTTACATGGGTTGGTGAGAAATAAATTTCCAAAGCCTAAACTCAGATTTCATCTATCTTCAAGAGATCAAAATTGATGGGAAGGACCTTCAAAAGAGACTAAAATGTATTTCATCATCCCATGTATGGCTCTCCACTACACACCTTAGGGGGAATGGTGGCTCAACCATCGGCATTAATAACAGTTGGTTTGATAGACTTATGAATACCCATGAGGATTAGAATCATTTGTGGATTTGTGATTCCTTCAGAGATCCTTTGAAGTTCACCATAGTCTTCATGTATGCTCCCAATTTGGATTCAGAAAGGATTGCCACGTGGTAGTCTTTGGACTTTCTGTTCCTCAACATCATTCTTTGTGGGGACTCTAATATGTTGGATGCTCTTTTTGATAGATGGGGAAATAAAGGGTGGATAATTGAGGGTCACGAGAAGGATGTTTGGGAACAATTCAAGCTCCACTTGCATCTGGTAGAGATCAAATACGAGACTAGTTTCTCTTGGTCGAACCTTTAGTCTGGAGTTGACTTGAGGAAAGCTAGACTTCATAGGAGCTATATTGTGCATAATATTATCAATAAGTGGGGCCACCCCTCCCTCTCCCAATGTGTGGACCTAGTTGTTGAAGTATTTTCGATGGCGATGCACCACAGTGCGCTCTCCTTCTCGAGAGCTCCACGATGATATGCTCAGAGTAGAAAATTGAGCTCCTAAGGCCGCACGCAGTACTCCGCACAGAGGCTGCAGAATACGCAGAAAACACAATGCACAAGGAGCACGAAGACAGATTTCTTAGGTCTTACAAATGCAGTCGAACTTACAGTCTGTGACTGACCAGGCCACTATATGTTTTATTAAAGAACATATACAACGAAGTGTCCGGTGGCCATTTGGCCTTTCACATGGACACTAACGGTAACAATCCCCCACTAAAGACCAATATGGCCAAAGTAACTATGGGAGAAAAATAAAGAATGCCTGAATGTAAGTATACAAACTATACCTCCCATCTGATGGGCATGTTACACAGTATACAAGTGACTACATAACATCAAGAATCAAATAACCCCCATCAAGTGACAACAATGTCGAAAGCTATCCTGTGGTAGAGCTTTAGTCAAAGCATCTGCAACATTATCTCGAGTGTGAACCTTCTCAAGAATAATGCTCTCAGTGGCTAAGCAATCTCTAATGAAGTGATACCTCACCTCAATGTGCTTGGTCTTTGCATGATAGACCAGATTCTTAGCCAAAGCAATGGCACTCTGACTATCACTGAGCAAGTGAGGTACATGCTGAGGTAAACCCATATCACAAGCAAGACGAGAAAGCCACAATGCTTCCTTACATGCCTCACTTGCTGCAACATACTCTGCTTCTATAGTGGAAACAACTGTACATTCTTGAAGACGAGATCTTCAAGAGATAGCACCCCTAGAAAAATGGAAAATGTACCTTGATGTAGACTTACGATTGTCTACACAACCAGCATAGTCAGAATCTTTGTAACCAATAATGTATGCTTTCTCTCTTCCTAAGCATAGAAACTTGTCTTTAGTGCCACTCAGATATCTCAAAATCATCTTGACCGCTTCCCAATATTTCTTGCCAGGATTAGACATATATCTGCTCACAACTCCCACTGCAAATGCAATGTCTGGTCTTGTAGCTACCATAGCGTACATGAGACTACCAACAGCAGACTGATAGGGAATTTTGGTCATGAATTCCTTTTCCTCATCTGAGTTGGGGTAGTCATCCTTGCTCAATTTCACATATGTGGGTAAAGGTGTACTCAATGTCTTTCCACCCTGCATATTGAATCGGTGAAGTACTTTGGATATGTACTCACTTTGAGACAAGTATATGCATCTTTTACTCCTATCACGAGTAATGCGCATGCCAAGAATATGTTTGGCATCCCCCAAATCCTTCATATCAAATGTCTGACTCAACTTCTTTTTGAGAATTGACAAATCATAAGAGGACTTCCCAGTAATCAACATATCATCGACGTAAAGTATCAAGCATATCAAGCTGCCATCAGAGCATCTCTTTGTGTAGAGACAATGATCCTCATTGCTTTGAGAATAGCCTTGCGACTTCATAAAAGCACGCAAAGTAGTCATCTTGACCACTGGAGAGAAGATTTCCTCAAAATCAACACCATGTTGTTGCTTAAAACCATTTGCAACAAGTCGTGCTTTATATTTTGGAGAAGCACTATCTAATGTGAATTTCAACTTATATACCCATTTACATGGTAAAGCTTTCTTGCCCTTTGGCAAAGGTACTAAGTCCCAAGTACCATTCTTGTTATGCTAACCTAGAACATATATATCAGGTGTATGTGAGACACGTGCAGAATGTCTCAATGGTTGCTGAACAAGAACATGTGTAGACTGATCTCAATGGACATTCTCTTGAACATCCCTATGTGCATCATTTTTATGCATGCTAATTGGAGGACTAGTATCCTCAAACACCACTCTTCTCACTTCAACCTCCTTAATGGGCTGTTTATGCATCTTAGACTCATTAAAAATGACATCACTACTTCTTATCACTGACCATGTTTCAGGATCCCATAAGCGATATCCAAATTGTGCTTCTTGACCATATCCAAGAAAAATGCATTTCTTTGACTTATGGTCCAACTTTTGTCTAAGATTCTTGGGTATATGAACATATGCTTCACACCCAAAAACTCGAAGATGATCATAATATGGTGGTTTCCTTGTCCATAACTCTTGTGCCACTTTCAGACCTTTTGCAGTACTAGGTGAAAGTTTAATCACATGAACTGCAGTCAATATTGCTTCTGCCCAAAAACCTTGTGAGAGGTTTGCATGATGCAACATAGAGACTACTCTATCTTGAATAGTTCTATTCATCCTCTCAGCTACACCATTCTCTATTGGGGTATAAGGAGCTGTAAACTCTCTACGAATCCCTCTAGACTGACAGAAAAGGCTGAATTCATGTGAGGTATACTCACCCCCATTATCTGAACGTAAAGCCTTAAGCTTAGTTCCTTTTTTAGTCTCAACTGAAGCAAGCCATTTTCTGAAAGTAGGGAATACATCATCCTTTGATTTGATAGGACATACCCAGACTTTTCTAGTAGCATCATCTACAAAAGTGACAAAGTAAAGAGAACCACCTAAGGACCTAGTGGGCATAGGACCACACACATCTGTATGAACGAGATCTAAAGGCTGAATTGAAGAGTCAATGTGCGTTCTATGCACATTTTTGGTTTGCTTTCCATATTGACAATGCTTACAAAATGAAAAATCAGAGAAAGATAACATAGGTAAGTAGCCAGAACGAGAAAGATTTTCCATTCCACTACGAGATATATGGCCCAAACAACCATGCCAAATACAAGGCATAGGCTGTTCAGTAACAGCTAACAAGTGTCTTTTTGTGATACAAATAAAGGATAAAGTGAGCCAACTTTGCTTCCTTTTGAAATAACCATATTGCCCTTTGATATACGAAAGGACTGAGCATAGAAGACCACCTTGTTACCAAGGTCATCAATTTGACCAACTGACATCAAACTGCATGATAACTGAGGTACATGGCGTACATTATGCATAGTAAATTTTGAACCATCAATGAACTGCCCAACCACATCTCCGATCCCCACAACATCACACTGGTAAGAGTCACCAAGTCTCACGGTACCAAGAGACTTTGCTGTATAATTAGAGAACCATTCTCTATGTGGTGTCACATGGAAAGAAGCACCAGAATCTAGCAGCCAGGTGTGGGAAAGAGAATCAGCCATAAGTGCCTTAGATGGCACAATACTATCAAGTGTCAACACATCAGCATCATTAGAAATAGCATTAATTTCTTCAATCTTCACAGTCGAAGTAGATGGTGCAGGTAACTATTTAACATGCCCATCAACATTTTGTCCTTTACCTTTAGCATTCTTTAATGCATAACAGTCTTTCTTCATGTGTCCTTTCTTATGACAATAATGGCATTCGATATCCCTCTTCCTTGATTTACTTCTACTCTTATTCCGTTGACCATTCTTTTCCTTGTTCTTGCTCCTACCACATTGCTGATTCTTTCCTTGGTAAGAATCATGAACATTATATGCATCTCCACTCTGAGTGCCAACCATAGATTTTCTACGAATCTCCTCACTCAAGAGTGCTCCACATATGTCATCATAGACGAGTTTACCACCAGGTGCACTATTGCTAATAGCTGTGCAAAACGTATCCCATGATGATGGCATGGTGCATAACAACAATACTGCTTTCATTTCATTATCCATATCCATTTTTCTGAGTTTGTAACTGGGAGAATATAACATCAAACTCATTTAGATGAGCAGCAACACTATCTATGTCCTTCATACGAAGGCCATATAATTTACTCATCAGATACACTTTATTTGATGCCATCTCTTTTTCATATGTATTGCATAACTTCTTCCAAAGCCCCTCTGCACTTTCACAGTCTAATACTGTAAAGTAAACATTATCTGCCAGGTGGAAGCGAATGGTAGACCTGACCATTTCATCTAACTCATCCCAATCATCTTCATCCATGTCAGCAGGCTTTTTTGAAATCTCATTTACTGGCTTCCATTGCCTCCTTTGAATTAGCACATCTTTAATCTGATTCTTCCATAGAGCAAAGTTTGTGCCATCAAATTTTCGGATCTCAAAATGGTCTTTGCCCTGCAAGTTATAGCTCCTCCTTGGAACACTAGCACTAGACCCTGATCCACCGGATGTGCCTGAGACCTTTGATGCCATGATGGTAGAGAACTGAATAGAATGATAATGGAGCTAGAAGAGTCCAAACACCAACAAATAAGTGTGTCAAGGAGTAAATCAACCACTGTATAGTTGACTAAACTAAAAATCTGGAAAAATTTTGCCAGAGTATCCTTTGCAAAATTAGCATATGACCAGTGTCAAAGTATCATAAAACTGCAAGTACTGACATGTCTACCTGCATAGTGAATCACTGACTCCACTGCATATAATCAGTTACCCAATAGAAGCCAACTAGGCTTATCGAGCACCTATGAACAACTATCATACATCTCCTATGGCGAGGCTGGGTAAGACTTCCACCTGCATCACCGAAGTGACCCCGACATCTGGGTGTCTACCAGTTAAGAAAACCTCACCACGACCCTCTTTATCAAACGTAAAAGGCTTTATGCAAAGAACATAACCGCTATATCAATGACCACATGGACGTACATAAGCGGTATCCAAAAAAGCATACATGGTGTGTATGTGCTCAATATATGGAGTAAAATGACACTAAAAGGCTGAATACACAGCCCAAAAACTAGCCAATAACACCTGCAAGTGTCTGTCAACTCTGATGTTTTAGGTGTAAAAAACTTGATAAATTTGCAGCGGCTGCTCCACCAAAACTGAAAACCGTTCGAGAAACCTCTAGTTTTACGAGTGTGGCTGAAAATACAGCCCCAAAGGTTGATATTTATTTTCTGAGAGGTACAAAGAACACTCTTCTTGATGTTCTTGGACCTATGTGAAGAGAACTATGTGCGAAAGTACTCCAAAATGGCTCCAAAAGACACCCCAAAAATGCTTCAGAAATAGGCTTTGAAAGCAAAGAATGAAGCTTTGAGGGACAAAACTTCTTCAAGGTAATGTCAACCTTAGTCTTTCCCCTTCTTCAGACACCACAAGAGTGTAGTTTAGTGGCAAGAGATTGCCACGGTTAAGCGAGCTCTGGGGGGAACAGTGGGATGGGTGACCTCCCGGGAAGTACCGGGAACCTCTATATTCCTTGATCGTTGAGGTCCTCCCTCGTGCACAACCAACGATGCCAATGGTGACTTCGGTGACTCCAATGACAAGGTATGCCAAGGTCTATGCCTTGGTCATCATCTTAGTCGTAAGCCTTGGAGAAAGCCTTGGGAGGGGGGGGGGGGGCGGGGTGCTCGCTTCGCTCGCACAAAAGGAACAAAGCTTTTGCCTCGAATTGCTCTGATACCAGTGAAGTATTTTTGATGGTGATGCACCATAGTGCGCTCTCCTTCTCGAGAGCTCCACGACGATACACTCAGAGTAGAAAACTGAGCTCCTAAGGCCGCACGCAGTACTCCGCACAGAGGCTGCAGAATACACAGAAAACACAGTGCACAAGGAGCACGAAGCCAGACTTCTTAGGTCTTACAAATGCGGTGGAACTTACAGTCTGTGACTGACCAGGCCACTATATGTTTTATTAAAGAACATATACAAAGAAGTTTCCGGTGGCCATTTGGCCTTTCACATGGACACTAACGATAATAGTTGTCTTTGAGCACTACCTAATCATGCTTGCCTTCAAGCAGGTCATCAATCTCAAGAAAGCCCATTGTTTTCAAGCCAATCCGACAACCTTCTCCTTCCCCTCGGTCCACAAGGACAATACTGCTACCTGGAACTTGGCCTTTTGCTCCTCGCCGACCAAGTGCTGGAGGATGGAAGTCATAGAGACACGACACATCTTGGTTAGGACTCAGAGTAATCTTCAAAACATTCACGGAGCTAGAAGGGGAAAGCTTTATCGAAGGCTGAGGCATCTTGAGGATAAAGTAAACATAGGCCATTCTTAATACCATACAAGGCTTTGGAAAATCAAATGCATGTTGAGATACAAAGAAGAAATTCAAAGAAAGCATCTATAGGTATATTTTAAAGATTGGTGGGTAGGAAGGGTAGACAAACCTACTAAAGAGATGTCTAGCCTCCTCAAGAAGAAACAATCCATGGAAGCGATCCCATTCATGATGGACATCAATGGGGTAGAGTGCAAGACGGATGAAGAAAATAGCTCGTTGATTGTCAATCACTTTGCCTAGCTTTTGCGGGTTTCCACACCTCTTTCTCCTCAGAGGTGTTATTGCATGGTTGACATCTCTAGAGTCAAAACCAAAAGAATTCCAAAAAATATGAAGCCTCTTCCTGAAGCTCCCATTTTGGATGATGAGATTCTTGAAGTTATATATTCTCCTAATGGAAAAAGCCCGGGGCTAGATGGCCTCATAAATGAGTTTTTCAGGACCTTCAAGCATGTGGTGACTACTCTGTTATGTCTGATGTGGCAAGAGGCTGTTTCTTTTGGTGGAGTACCTGAATGCCTCAATGAAGGTGTTATCAAGCTTATTCACAAAAAAGACAGCAAAAATAGGATTGAAAATTGGCATCCATTTATGATGTTACAAATAGGCTACAAGATCCTTGGTAAACTTATTGCTAATCGTATTTCTTGTCACTTACAAAATTGGATTAGTTTGACGATAAAAAAGGATTCATCAAGGGAGGTCCATCCTCAAGGCTATCAATGATGTTTAGGAAGGTCTAGTCTTCACTGAAGAGTCCACTCAAGATGCTCTCTTCTTTACATCGCATGATAGGCTTGAGTGGGATTTCATTCTCCAATCTCTGAAAGACTTGGGCTGTGGTTAGAAATTCATTAACATGATCTCAATGTTGTTGGGAAATGCGTTAGTGTAGATAAACATCAATGGCCAACTTTCTCAAGCTATTCGATTTGGATGTTCTATTAGGCAAGGATGCCCCTTGGCCCTTCTTCTCTTTGTGATGGTTGCCGATGGTCTCAGCTACCTTGTTAAACATCACGCATGTTTAGGTCTTATTGAAGGCCTCTTTCTTCCCCTCAATCAAAACCAGATGATCTTAAGACTCTTTGCAGATGACATGAATGCTTTTGTGCATAAAGATCCAACCAGCAATGATACCTTTTGCTGTTGCCTAAATACATTTTGTGATACATTAGGTTTCAAAAAGTACCACTCTAAAACTGCTTTCAAGGCTGCTACTAGGCATCCACCTCAAATTATGGTTGACCATGGCTGTCAATTGATCCCTAGTGGACAAATCTTCTGCCTGTTAGGTATTCCAATGGGATTCGACATTTCGACGAGTGAACAATGGAATTGCGATCTTCCTAAGCTCGATAACAAACTTTGTTATTGGAAAGGTATGCAGATCAACCATCAACGGGGCACGCTATGGTGGTTAACAAGTTCCTTCTTTGTTGGATTATTTACTTTCTCTCTTGTTGGAGACTAAAGGACCAAGAGATTATTAAATTGGAAAGAATTTGTAGAAACTTTCTGTGGACAAGAGACCCTAATAGAAGGGGTCTCCCTAAAATTAAATGGGCTACTTGCATAAGCCAAAAAGATCAAGGTGGTTTGGGGATCCTAGACATTGAAATAATGGCCAATAAACTAGCGGTCAAATGGTTAATTAAATCTTGGAGCAGTAGAAATGCCTCTTGAGCCTAACTGATTTTTAGAAAGAAGAGCACTCTTAGGCTTGTGGGCCTTTCAGGGTGGAAAGGTCTGGATCTTCTCACTCTTTCGTCTCCCCATATCAAGTGGCTCTTAGAGGCTTGAGCTTAGTTTGCTCCCTTTGGAAGAGTTGGAACAAGGTGAAAGAGTTTTTAAACATCAATGAAGATTGGAAATGGGCAGCCAGTATTAGACAAAATGATTCGAACTATTTCCTCATCAGGGGCATCAATGGTGTTGAGCCTTGGAACCTCCAAAAACCTAGGAAGTTTTGGAACAAAGGTTTCCATGTGTGGAAACAACTATGGAAACAAGAAACTTGCCAATGGATTAGATTTGAAGACATTGATGCCTCTAAAAAAACTAGACTATGAAGAATGGTGCTTGTTTCAGAGCAGATTCAATGCTTGAGAGGGCTCAAGGACTCACGTCCTTATTAGGCATGATTCCCCTCATTGTGAGGGTCTTAGATGGCACAATGGCAACACTCTTGATAAAATTCTGAGTCTCAAGAAGAATGTGGACTTTCACAATCCCTTTGGCATCCCCTCATCGAGGTTAAAAAATTGGTTCTTATGTTGCAAATCATCCACTGGTGAATTTGGACCAATGTAAAAGCTAACAAAATTTGCGGAGCCCCTCCATGGTGTAAAAGATGCCATCATGGCAATGAGGACTTGGGACATCTCTTCTTCTTTTTCCCCAAATCAATGTCAGCCTTATGGGTCCTTGGGAGAAACATGTTGCCATAGGGACAAATCAACTGGAAGCAAGTGCTATTGTGTGAAGCGATCGGTTGTTCCTCAACATTGTGGAATGCTATGAGAGGTGACACCCTCTTAAAGATTTGGAAAGAGAGGTGTGCTGCCAACTTTGGTAGCCCCCTAAAGAATGGCCGATTGAAAAAGCTCTTTTCCTTTTAGACAAAATAATTTCCAATTGTAAGAAGCCCCCACCTTTTAAACATCACAGAGTTTTTTTCCTTGAGAGCAACAAGATTAAAAGCAAGTGGGCCCCGCATGAGGAGGGCAAAAGAGTTATCAACATAAGCAACCCTTGCTTTGTGGGATTCGGAGGGTCCCATGGGTGATAGACTCATTCACTTGTAGAATCGTTCTTTCTATTAATTAAATTTTGGGAGAGTAGACTAACGCTGAACTTCCATTTATAAAAAAAACTTACGACATGGAAATTTTTAATTGAAACGATTTGCCATTCAAGTTGTTCCAAATAGCCCGATGATGATTTGGAAAAGCAGAAATGGTAAATTTTCCTTTTATGGATGCTGCAAGATGCTAAAAAACACGAGCTTCTGCATCCATTTGACATATTTGATTCATCATTTTACATCTAGATTTGGTACATTCAAGCACCTACCCCTGAGTTTTAACTTTGAAAGAACAATTCTGCAGATGAATGGGCATAGTACCCTTGAAACCCCTAGTATCCCACAAAATAGCGGTTAGACAAGGTCACAACTGGTTACAATTGGTTTAGACTGGCCAAAGCCATTCCATGTCCAGCTCAAATGTTGAACACAAGACCTTTGCCTCAAAAGACTAGTGCTTAACTAACCCACCTATGGGATGTGAACAATTTCATATTTATTTCATATTTATTGATTACCTCCATTTGAAAGAAAAACGATTTATGATCGTCTTCTATAATTTTCGCAGGTGAAGAAATCATGGAAAATATATATTACCCTTTTCACCTTGTTGTCGAATGGAATATTTGCATATATATTACCCTTTCCACCTTGTGGTCGAATGGAATATTTGCATTTGGGATACTTGATAATTTTGATTTTTGAAAAATGTCTACCTCTCATATGATTGTACTTTGTAAAGAAAATCCATAAAATAATTATCAATATTATGCGAAGAATCCACATATGCATCAAATTTTTAAGCTAAGATGGCATTCACATTTAATGATTGATGGTCTGTAGATTAATTGGGTAGATTTTAAACATTCCTAAGTGGTATAGATGAGGTTCTCATTAAAGCATTGATGGTAGTTTGATTTGAAGCATTCCCAATTGGTATTTTGGTTAGACTGATATGGAATTCCTTAACTAGCAAGCACACCAATGTGGATTCAATGACTCAAAACAATGTGGATTAGATGACTCAGGGCTTCATTTTCAAGTGTACTCATGCAGCTATTTGGCTGGTTTGCCACACTTTTCACTAGGGATCCCCATGTAATAGCACATGCATGGTTGGTAGGGAATTTGTAAGAGTAGTGGAAAGCCATGCAAAATCATTGATGTCTTCATGGGCTGTTTAAAGGGGACATCTACTCAAGCCCAACATCGAGTTGGGAAAGCATGCTTTACAATTGTACTCTGGAATCCAATGTTGTCTATGTCATTAAAGAAGCTTTTTTATTTGAGAGCACATGGATGTAGAATTCCATTGATCTTTGTGCTTGTTGTTATTAGGCAAGTTTAACCTTTTTATTGTTCTTGTTCTTTGCTTTTTTTTTTTTTTAATTACATATCTCACGCGCTTGTTATTCTTTGGCACTTGTAATCATTTGCATTCACAACTCATTTGATTAGAGGTGAGGGACATGTGTATCTTGGAAAGATGTTGCATGTGACTGATGTGCCATCGTTTGTCTAGCCCCGCAGTAGTTGTGACCGCCGTTTAACCTAGCCTTGTAAACCCCTGTTCTTGTGGGATACGGGGGGTCCCATGGGTACTATACTCTTCCTTGTACAATTACAATTTCAAAGTTAAAGCCTAGGGGAGTAAGCCTCAGCCGAACCTCCATTAAAAAAAAAAAAATCTGTTATTGATTAATATTTGATTTATCTACAACGTTTCTGTGTTCACATTGTTATAGGAATTCGCCCTAGATTTTTTTTTTTATTTTCCTTATTTATAATTCGAGCAACATCAATACCGTGATGAGATGTAACTAATGGATGTTGAAGCACTGCGTTACTCAAGGGACGAATTATAGTATAATTAGATTAAGATTGATCATGTAACTTTTTATATGACCAAAAAACATCGCGTAAACAAAGGCTTTACATTAAAACCAATGGCTCTGTTTTGTATGTAAATGATTCAGTGCATTAAAACATGTAAATGATTCAGTACATTAGCTAAAAACTCACGATGTGAATATGCACGTCAACACCGAGATTTTCCATAAGAACTCCATTGTCCACAAATTTCATAAAACACCTCTCGAAACAAGAAACTCGCCAGTGGATCAGCCTTGAGGATATAGACCTGAAATAAGAGTGAATTATGAAGAATGGATTCTCTTCTAGAGCATATGCTCGTTTGGGAACGATCGAAAACCCACCTCCTCATTGGGCTCGATCTGTCATGCCATGAGGGTCTTATTTTGCACAATGGCAACTGCTTGTAATTCCTAAAATCAAGGTGAACACAGACTATCATATCACGATTAACAAGAAGTGATGCCTGACTTGGACTAAGCTATGTTGGGATTTGAAATTCATGTCTATTTGGCATCCCCTCATTGAGATCAAAAGGTCGGTTCTCATGTGGCGAATTCTCCACTTTGGTATCTCGACCAATCTAAAGGCTAGTAAAATTTGTGGGGTTCCGCCATGGTGCAAATGACATCATCGTAGCATTGAGGATCTGGGTCACATCTTCTTTGCATGCCAAGTCTCTCCTACTCTGGTGGACCATTGGGAATACTTTGAGAATGTAGGAACAAATCACTTGGAAGCAAGCACTTCAAGGTGAAGCGATCAGTTGCTCTACAACACTATGGAGCCCTATAAGAGGGGAAATCAAAGAGGGGGCGGTGTGCCTACAACTTTGGACACCCTCCTAAAGAGTGATCGATCGAGAAGTCTTTGTTCCTCCTTGGCAATAGAATCTCCAACTACAAGGGGTCCTCACCCTTTAGGCATCATAAAGTGTTTCCCATCGAGAACAACAAGCTCAAACCCAAGTGGGCCCAACATGAGGAGAAAAAGAGGGTTATAAACCTCCTTTGTAATACTCTCTAGATACGCAAGTTTTGTCCCTATTTTGTGGGATTCGGGGGGTCCCAAGGGCACTAGTCCCATTCACTTGTACCATTTTCTTCGTTTTATTAATTAAAGTCCAAGAGAGTAGGCCAAGACTGAACTTCCTTTTGGGGAAAAAAAAAGGAGAGAGACCTTGTGGCTACCAGTTTGGTGTACTTTCTCTGCCCTCATTCGGATTCATTTCTTGCGCAACTTCTAATTAATTTTCTCATCTTTCTTCGATGATTCTTCTCTTGTTACAAGTGCACTGATCTCATCTGTAGTTATTTTTTGGAATTCGTAACCATGTTTATATGTTTTGCAGTTCTATTCTTGTGATGCAACTGCAAAACATACAACACAATGTATGCAACTGCAACATACAACACAATGGACCACAATGGCGTCTGCTAACCTATCTCAAGCACCTACATACCATAAAAAAAAATATCACATAGAAGGAACCGTCCCCCCCCCCCCCCCCCCCCGACACACACACACATAGAATACAAATATAAAGTTGTCCACTAAATTGCTCGATGGAATCCCTCTATTTCTCTTGTATGCCGAAACGAAGAAACATAAACTGCACCATTAATTCCAATTACAAGGCCTCAATGTGCTAAACGGATCATGAATACATCCAAAATTATGCAACAACCTTCATAAAATGCTCCACATCCAGGTTATCCATAAAAGTGTGCGTGAACATGGATTTCAACTCAAAAATGCTAAAAGGCTCTGGAACAAGGGCTTCAGACATTGGAGATATCTTTGGAAACAAGAAATTTGCCAGTGGATCAGCTTTGAGGACATATAACCTAAAATAAGAGTGAAATATGAGGAATGGATCCTCCTTCCGAGCATATGCATTGCCTGGGAATGTTCAAAAACCCGTCTCCTCATTAGGCGGGATCCATCGAGCCCTGAGGGTCTTATTTGGCACAATGGCAATTGCTTGTCCAAAATTCCTAGAATGAAGGTGAACACAGACTATCATATCACACTTAGCAAGAAGTGATGCCTGACTTGGACAAGACTGCATTGGGATTTGAAGTTCATGTCTATCTGGCATCCATTCATCGAGATTAAAAAGTTGATTCTCATGTGGCAAATTCTCCACTGTGGTATCTGGACCAATCTAAAGGCTAGCAAAATTTGTGGGGCTTCGCCATGGTGCAAGCGATGCCATCGCAACATTGAGGATCTAGGTCACATTTTCTTTGTGTGCCCCAAGTCTCTCTTGCTCTAGCGGGCCCTTGGAAATATTTTGAGACTATAGAGACAAATCTCCTTGAAGCAAGCACATCTGGGCAAAGTGATCAAATGTATCAGCTCCACTGTGGAATGCTATAAGAGGGGAAACCCTCTGGAAGATTTGGAGGGAGCAGTGTAGCCATGGTACAAGCCCAATTCTCTCCTCGAAGCCACCATATAGGGTTATAGTTTATTGATGCCAACAACATTTACCTTTTCAAAACACTTACGATGACACATATATTCTAAAAAATATTAGCATGATAGTTCATAAGAATCATTCCTTTGTTCTACTAAAACAATGTCTAGAATCCCCAAACCGTTTTGATCTTTTTGGCTTATGTAAGTAGCCCATTCTATTTTAGGGACACCCTTTCTATTAGGGTCTCTTGTTGTCTAGAGAAAGTTTATGCAAATTCTTTCTAATTTGACAATCTCTTGGTCCTTTAGTCTCCAACAAGATAGAAAGTAACCAATCAAAGAAAGAAGGAACGTGTTAACCACAATTGCCCACCCTGCTAGGTTGATCTAGATACCTTTCCAGTAAGCCAAATTTTTATCAAGGTTAGAAAGAGCCCAATTCCATCGCTATCCCATCGGAATACCTAATAGACAGAAGATTTGTCCACTTGGGATCAACTAACAGTCATGGTCAAACAAAATTTGGAGGTGGATGCTCAATAACAGCCCTAAAAGAGGTTTTAGAATGGTTTATTTTGAAACCTGATGCCGCACAAAACATATTTACGAAACACCAAAAGGTATCAATCGTTGGTCGGATCATTATGCACAAAAGCATTCGTGTCATCCACAAAGAGTCTCATGATCATCTAGTCTTATTGAGGGGAAGAAAGAGGCCTTGAATAAGACCTAAACATGTATGATGTTTAACAAGGCCGTTGAGACCATCATCAACAATCACAAAGAGAAGAGGGGCAAAGGGGCATCCTTGCTTATAGAATGTTTCAATCAAATGGCTTGAGAAAGATGGCCATTGATGTTTATCTATGCGGACACATTTCCCAACAACATTAAGATCATCTTAATGAATTTCTCACCATAGCCCAAGTCTTTTAGAGCTAGGAGAAGCACATCCTACTCAAGTCTCTCATGTGCTTTATCAAATTCAATCTTAATCAAGAGAACATCTTGAGCAAACTCTTCAATGAAGACCTTACCTTCCTAAACATCAATGATAGCCTCGAGGATGGACCTCCCTTGATGAATCATTTTTTATCATCATTCATCCAATTTTGTAAGTGACAAACAATTTGATTAGCAATAACTTTAGCAATGATGTTGTAGCCTATTTGTAACATTGTAATTGGATGCCAATTTTCAATCTTGTTCTTGCTACCTTTTTTGTGAATAAGCTTGATAACACGTTGATTGAGATATTCGGATAGTGCACTAAAAGAAATGGCCTCTTTCCACACCAACCATAACAGAGTAGTCACCACATGCTTGAAGGTCTTGAAAACCTCATTGATGAGGCCATCTAGCCCCGAGATTTTTCCATAAGGAAGTAAATCTATAACTCCAAGAATCTCATCATCCAAAATGGGAGCTTCAAGAAGAGGCTTCATACTTTGTGGAATTCTTTTGGTTCTTACTCTAGAGATGTATACCATGCAATCATGCTTGTGAGGAGAAACCGCCAAAAGCTGGGGAAAGTGATTGACAATCAACCAACTATTTCCTTTCTCCATCTTGCACTCTACCCCATTAATGCCCATCATGAATGGGATCACTTCCTTGGATTGTTTTTTCTTGAGAAGGCCACACATCTCTTTAGTAGGTTTGTCTGCCCTTTTTGCCCACCAATATTTAAAATATACTTGTAGATTATTTATTTGAATTTCTTCTTCATATTTCAATATGCATCTGATTTTTGGAAGCTGTGTTTGGTATTGAAAGTGGCCTATGTTTACTTTGTCCTCAAGATGCCTCAACCTTCAATAGAGCTTTTCTCTTCTAGCTCGATGAATGTTTTGAAGATTCTTCTGAGTCTTGGCCAAGATGTGTCGTGTCTTCATGATCACCATCCTTTAGCAGTTGGCCAGCAAGGACTAGGTGGAAAAGGGAAAGTTCGAGGTAGTAGTAATCTCCTGCTAGACCAAGGGGAAGGAGAAGGTTGTCGGATTGGCTTGAAACTAAGGGGCTTTCTTGAGATTGATGACCAGCTTGAAGGTAAACACAAGTGGGTAGTGAGACAACTAGGTCCAGACATTGGGAGAGGAAGGGGTGGCCCCACTTATTGATGCTATTATGTGCAATATAGCTTCTGTCAAGTCTAGCTTTCCTCAAGTCGACTCTAAACTCGAGGTTTGACCAAGAGAAACTAGTCTCGTCTTTGATATCTACTAGATCCAAGTGGAGCTTGACTTGGTCCCACACATCCTTCTCATGATCTTCAATTACCCACCCTCTATTCCCCCATGTATGAAAAAGAGTCTCCACCATATTAAAGTCCCCACAAAGAATAACATTGAGGGATAAAGAGTCCAAAGATTGTCAAGTGGAAATCCTTTCTCAATTGAAATTGAGAGTATACACAGAGACTATGGTGAACTACAGAGGATCCCCAAAGGAAGCACCAATCCACGATGATTCTAATCCTCATGTGTATTCACAAGTCCATCGAACCAACTATTATTAATGCCGATATTTGAGCTACTATTTACCATGAGTT
Organism: Ceratopteris richardii; assembly: GCA_020310875.1. Classification (NCBI taxonomy): domain Eukaryota; kingdom Viridiplantae; phylum Streptophyta; class Polypodiopsida; order Polypodiales; family Pteridaceae; genus Ceratopteris; species Ceratopteris richardii. The sequence continues at coordinate 137,438,529 of CM035428.1, read as the reverse complement.
GTGTGGTGGAGAGCCAAACATGAGATGATGAAATACATTTTAGTATTTTTTTGAAGGTCTTCCCCATCAATTTTGATCTCTTGAAGACATATGAAATTCAGATTTAAGCTTAGTAAGTTTATTTTTCACCAACCCTTGTAAGTTGTAGTATTTCTTGGAAAACATTTAATTCTATTTTGCCTTACTTATGTTTGTCGTATGTTATATGCTAAGGAGCATGTATCCACGATATCCACTTAATATGAGAGAGAATATCTTCAAAAGAAAGAGCTCGAAGTTTCCTCATGATGTTTCAACGTAAAGGCTTTTTGGTATTCTTAGTGCTTAATTCGTGTTTTTCTTTCTCGAACGTATTACCTATAGATTGCTTTTTGTCTTGTTTTCTTATAAAAGTTGACTTCCTTTTGATTGACATGGTAGAAACATGCTTACTTTTTTTTTTAACAAAAGTGTTTTTTATTACAAAATGACTTTTTTTTTTTACAAAAGCGTTTGTCTCCACTATCAACTCAACCTAATGTTTATGAAAATTATAGAGAGGATTCTATGGAGGAAATGACGCTGGAAAAAAAATAAAGACACAAATGACTTATAGTACTTATGTACTCTAGGTTTTTTTCTTACCAAATGTTTTTAGATAGAAATAAGAAAATGATAGAAGATGATTATAGATATTTAGAAAAATATTTATAACCTTTTGTGCCTTTGTGAGGAGTTCAATTGTTTTTCATCTTGTGAGAGGGGGAAATCTTGAATCCTCCTATCTAAGAAAACAAGGGAATTCTCTATAGAGCACTCTCTTATGTTCTTTTTTAATATCTTGTATTGAAGATAGCTTACATTTTGCATATAAGAGATAACTATTTGATACACATTGTGATATAATGGCTGAAATCATTGCCTCTACGATGGGGACAAGAGTTCAACCCTGAGATGGAATGGATTGGAAGGATGATTGGCCTTCGAAGACAAAAGCGTATATCTTTGACTTTGGCCTTGGGCATCAATTGTAAGAAGCCTTTGGTCTAGTAAAAATCTATCTCAATCTTCAGACCTACCGAAACAGTCACCTTGTCTAGCCTTCATGCCATCCCTTCCCAAGCTCTACCCTAGTGGGCCTATTAGCTCTATGATTGAGGACATGCTAGGCATCTGAACCTTGCTTTGTGGGATATGGGGGGATTCCATCTGTAAAAGCCCACCTTCACCTTTGGGACAGGGTCCTATCATTTACCTTAGACCTGCATTTTTCCATTTACCCTAAAAGAGTGAAAAAAATCACAATTGATGGTCAAAGGGTGATATGCATGTGTGTGGGATTTTAGGTTTTTCTTAACAAAATGGATACCTATCATTTTTACGAGTACCTTAGGAGAGGTCCTACATTTTTTCATACTTATCAAAGTTCCCCGATTTGGTCATATTCACTAATAAATGTAAGAGTAGGACAAATCTTCTAAAAATGTTCTCTCATGCTTATTGATTTTACCTACCATATGTGTAAATATAACAAATAAACTATTAGATAAATCTAAAATTCTGAATAACACTATCATAACTCATAAAAGCAATTTAAAAAAAATACAACTCTCATAAATAAAATGATAGATAATTAAATACATCCTTAAGTATACATATAAGTAGATAAATAAATAAGTGCATGGATAAATAGGTCAATATATAGATAAATAGATGTCTAGATAGATAGATGAATAATTGAATGGATAGATAAATAAATAGATAGATATGTGGATATATAGATAGATGAATAAGTGAATGGATAGATAGATGAATATATAGATAAATATAGATATATAAATCAATATATAGATAAATAAATGCATAGATAGATAGATGACTAATATTTGAATGGATAGATAAATAAATAGATAGATAGATGGATAAATAGATAGATGAATAAGTGAACGGATAGATAGATGAATATACACCTAGATGGATATATAGATTGATGAATAAATAAATGGATAAATAGACAAATATATAGGTAGACAGATAGATAGTTATAGAGATAAATAAGTATATGGATAGATATATGAATAGAAATACAAGTAACTAGATAGATAGTAACATAAAAAGATGAATAGATAGATAGATACGTACATACATACATACACACACACATACACACACACATACACACACACACACACACACACACACACACACACATATATATATATATATATATATATATATATATATATATATATATATATATATATATATATATATATATATATATATATATATATATATATATATATCTTCTTCAATGTCTTCATCCACTGCTCCTAATGCATCTGCAATGTCCTTCATCTTTGTCACATAATCAGATATTGATTGTGAAGCCTTCTTCTTGAAAGTGGTAAATTTTGCCCATAGGGATGCCTTCCTTGACTTTGTAGTGTTTTGGAAATGCTCCTCCAAAGCATTCCATATCTCACTTGCACTTTCAAGACCTCTAAAATGTGAGGTAGCAAGTAGTCATTGACTGCCATATAGATTATGCTCCTAGCTTGAGCATCTCTTTTCATCCAATTCTTCAAATCTGATAATTCTTCCCTAGTTGGAACACTAGGATCTCTGAATTGTGGCTTTTCTTCTTCTCCTAAAATGTAAGCTATCAAATCTTTGCTCATTAGATGAGCTTCCATCCTCATTGACCATGCAGGATAGTTCTCTCTATCCAATTTCTCTATCTGAAGAGAATCTCCCATCTTCCTTCATCTGTATTAACAGATCTTTAAACTTTATGAAGAATAAATGTACCTTGACTTCGAATATTACTTCTTCTGATCCTTTTGACAACTTCAATATGTAAAGTTTGTATTTCTGCAGTAGTCGGAGTCTCCCTTTCCTTGATTCTGATGCTTCCTGCTCTGATACCACTGATGGAGAGTGTTAATCTCCAAAAGAACAACCTACTCTTGAACTTAGAACACCTCTATATCAAGAGTAAGTCAAAACCTTCACCAATTTAAGAGATCAATAACCAAATATCAAATTCTTGAACAAACTATGAAGAAGGAAATTACTCAGAAAGTCTGCTGCATATATCTTTCTCATTGACTGAGTAAATGTGTAAAGTTTTTGATGAAACTTTGCACAAGGTGTCGCCTAAATATTGCGCACCTCCTCCAAGTCAAATCACTCCAAAAGATTTAGTAGATCTTGAGAAATCTACTTCACAAGTTACCTATGTCTAAATCTGCATTTCTGAGAAGTCGATTTGGACACCCCTAACTTCTTAGCTTTAGTTCTCACAATGTCGAACCCGTTTTATCAAATCCTTTTGGCTATAGATAGCTTATCTCTCAACTTAGATTTTGAGCTATTATATGTGTAAAACTTTACACTGTGCACTGAGCACTACTCATTTCATTGAACTCAAAATCTGCTCCTCTTTCAGGAGACTGTGAACATTCTTTACATATGAATGTTCCTACACACAATTCTCTTAACCTGATTACAATTGGAAGCTGAAATTTTGTACAGAGGTTGATCAACTCTAGACTTAGACTTGTACAAAAGCATTCCACAAAAGCTTTACCACAGAAGGAGAAGACACGAAAACTTCGGGTGCAACTTTTCTTCTATTTCTCAGAAATTTACAACTGAGTTATGAGAGAGAGTTCAACTCACTTCTAGGAAGTCTAATGACTTTTACAACTCCTCAATACACTATTCTCATACTCTCTCATTGTCTCCTCTCTATTGCCCTGACATTTTTCCAAAGTATTTATAGGCAAATATGTACAAGCTTATAACTAGACAAAAGTATAAGTGATCTATGTCTTCACTAATGTACATATGTGTACATGTCTTTAAATCTGTGAATGTAACCACCTCCTATGATTCACAAATTGTTCTTATCTCCATCCTTTGTCCTTCAAATCTTCAATTGGTGATTGGTCTGCACCAACAATATTCCAGGTCCGTGGACTGGGATACTCTCCTAACAGATTTAGCAAAGGGGTTGAGGCTAGCAAAGCACCACTTAGCCACTGACGTGGTTGAATATTATGTGAAACACTCAGCCAAACAAGGGTCTATCAGAGACGACAAACGCGAGAGAGGGGGGAGTGTTGGCAGTGGTCAGGGCAGTCACGGACTTACAAGACAAGGAAGCCAACGAGAAGGGCCAAGCAGACAAAGCAGTCAACACAGATCTGACAAATAGGCCTATCATTTTTCATGAAGCTGAAGGTCAAGGAAAAAGCACATGAGTACATCAAAGAGGTGGACACACATGAAGAAGGAGCAACTAAGGAGCTCCAGTAAGTGTATGTCAAATTTTCGGAAGAAATCCCTACAAAAATAGTGATTTTCATCACTAAAAGCCATTGTAAATACCATTTCATATTTTTTTAGCTCCATTTTGTGCAAGACAAGGAGTCTTTGAGCTTGAGGAGCATTAGAAGTACCTACCTATCAATTTTCATAATTTTTAGACTCCGTTTGAGCCCTCAAATAGGCCCTAGAACCTAATTTTTAACTAGGCCGGACACTAGGTATGGACAGGGCCAAAGCTAGTCAAAAATATAAAAAGAGCTAGAGAGATGTTTTCCTTAAATATATCAAATGTAGAAGAAAATCCTTTGTGAGATGTCTGTAATGAATCCTCCATCTCAAACAGATTTGGGAGGAGCTAAGGATGATAGAACAAGTACTTCTGGTTACTTAGCATTTGTAGGTTCAAAGCTAGTGTGCACGTGTGTTCTTTGTTCTTGCCTTGTGTGCGTGTGTGTGTATGTGTGTGCATGATAGTCTCACACACTTCTGCCATCACTTGTTCGAGGTCTTCATACCATCCTCATGTCTTCCTGGATTGACATTAAAGGAGGTGCTACTCATCACTGAGCTACAGCCTTCCAAGGTGGAAGGGTCTGTATCTTCTCACTCTTTTGTTCTCCCCCTATCAAGTGTCTCTTAGAGGCTCGGGCTTAGTTTGCTTCATTTGGAAGAGTTGGAACAAGGTGAAAGAATTTGTAAACCTCAATGAAGATTGGAAATGGGCAGCCGATAATATTAGACAAAATGATTCGAACTATTTCCTCATCAAGGGCATCAATGATGTTGAGCCTTGGAACCTCCAAAAGCCTAGTAAGTTTTGGAACAAAGGTTTTCATGTGTGGAAACAACTATGGAAATAAGAAACTTGCCAATGGATTAGATTTGAGGACATTGATGCTACTAGGAGACTATACTATGAAGAATTGTGCTTGTTTTATAGCAGATTCAATGCTTGGGAGGGCTTGAGTGTTGGAGCAAGTCTATGACAAGCCTAAGTATTGGCTTGAGACTCACAAAGTCTTAGAAGAAGGTTTAAAAAGAAGACTATGTAAAGTTCACTTGTGAACTACCTCTTGTAACTTTTGAAGAGTTTACTTAATGTAAAAGTAAGAGAATCTTAAGTGGTTGAGTCCACATGATCAAGAATGGAAAGAGGAGCCATGAATTTGTGATTTGTGATAGGTAGAGAATCAAATCAATCATTGATTGATTGGAGAGTGATTGAGGGAAGTTAGCCTCCCAAACTCAACTATAAATAGATGGCAGTTTTAGTCGTGGTTAGAGAGACCTATGTGAAGACCTCCAAGAGCTGAGCTTTATGCCATATCAAGGTGTGATTACAAGGCACACATATGTATCAGTAAGTCATTGTATTGTACAAGCAATATACTTTCATTTTCATGATTATTTGAGTTCATCTTTCCACGTTCTTGTGAAGTGTACTACTCACTGCCATTACTCTCAATTTTTCTCAGTCAGCTTGCAGAGATGTTTTCTCTGAGCTTGGTGCATCATTTTCAGTGATTTAACTTGGTAAAGTTAGCTCTATAAGTCTACTATATGCTCATAAATTTTCATGTCATTTGGATGTTGCAATCTTCAGTTATGTTCATTTGAAGTCAACAGGGTCTGTTCATCTTCACCTCTCTGTTAGGTACTCGACTTTTTCACTCATCTTGTCAGAGCCATTGCTCAGTGGTTACTTATCCAAATTCAGTGATTTAAAGCTTGTTGGATTCAGCTTACTGTTTAGTATAACCATACAAATTTTCATAATCATTGGATTCCTAAATTTTGAGTTATGTTGATTTTTCTGCTCACTGGTCTATTTCTGTAGCAGCCCATGAAAATCGGGATGATGTCATCACTTGTTAAAACTCATTCTCAGTGTGTGGTTCTTTATTTTTGATGAGATTACTCTTGAAAGTTAGCTCTTTAAGTTGCCTAGACTTCCCCAAGAGGAATTGAGCTAATTGCTGCTGTGCTCAGAGAATTATGTAAAACACTGGACAGGTGTATGAACCAAGAATAGCAAGTTTTTACCTCTGAGCTAACTCCAACTTATCTGTTTTGATCTATCTTTTTGAGAGTGATCTTCCAAGGTACATAGGGTGTCTAATACATCCATTGGCAAGCTAAAAGGGCCCACCATATACTTCTGGAGTTCATTTGGCTGGTGTAGATCAAGGATTTTGCAACACCTCTTCATCTTCAAGCACATACCTATCCATCTCTTCACATTGAGGACTCACGTCCTTATTAGGCATGATTCCCCTCATTGTGAGGATCTTAGATGGCACAATGGCAACAATCTTGATAAAATTTTGAGTCTCAAGAAGAATGTGGACTTTCACATCACACTCAATAGGAGATGGTGTCTAGATTGGTCGAGTTTTAGGTGGGATCTCAAGTTCCAATCCCTTTGGCATCCCCTCATCGAGGTTAAAAAATTGGTTCTTATGTGGCAAATCATCCATCGATGAATTTGGACTGATGTAAAAGCTAACAAAATTTGCGGAGCCCCTGCATGGTGTAAAAGATGCCATCATGGCAATGAGGACTTAGGACACCTCTTCTTATTTTGCCCCAAATCAATGTCAATCTAATGGGTCCTTGGGAGAAACATGTTGCTATAGGGACAAATCAAGTGGAAGAAAGTGCCATTGTGTGAAGCGATGGGTTTTTCCTCCACATTGTGGAATGCTATAAGAGGTGACAACCTCTTAAAAATTTGGAAAGAGAGGTGTGCCGCCAACTTTGGTAGCCCCCTAAAGAATGGCCGATTGAAAAAGCCCTTTTCTTTTTAGGCAAAATAATTTCCAACTGTAAAAAGCCCCCACTTTTTAAACATCACAGAGTGTTTTTCCTTGAGAGCAACAAGATTAAAAGCAAGTGGGCCCCATATGAGGGAGATGAAAGAGTTATTCAATGTTTTTTGTAATGTCTTCTAACAAGCTTTAAGTAACCTTTGCTTTGTGGGATTTGGAAGGTCCCATGGGTGATAGACCCATTCACTTGTACAATCGTTTTTTCTATTAATTAAAGTTTGGAAGAGTAGACTAACGTTGAACTTCCTTTTATGAAAAAAAAGAAACTTACGACATGAAAATTTTTAATTGAAACGAACGTATATGATCAGCTATAAGAAAATGATAAAGAACTATCTTTTGAATCTCAAATTTGAACTTTGATAAATTAAGCGGCCTACAAAAATTATAAATTGTTTATTGCGCCCATTAATCGAGTTTTTGGTGTGTGCAATGTGGTAAAAAGGAAGGCATAAGATAACCTACAGCCATATATGCATGCATACATACATAAATAGTCTTACGGATTTATAACACACAACCATATTGTGAAGAAGAAATCATGTCTTAACTTTTTCTCATAGGTTCCTCCATTGGATAATTCTCTAAATAGAATTCATCCAACCCATGGACTTTTCATATCATGCATCTAATATTCCTGATGGAGTTCAAGTGTTTTTCCTAATTTCTTCTTCACCTAGATTTAAAATGGTAAAACAGGAAGATTATATATATATATATATATATATATATATATATATATATATATATATATATATATATATATATATTATCCTTTTGCATCATTTGCCGTACAAGTTGTTCCAGATAGCACGATGATGATTTGGAAAAGTAGAATTGGCAAATCTTCCTTTTATGGGGGCTGCAAGGTGCTGAAAAACATGATTTTTTGCATCCATTTGACATATTTGGTTCATCATTTTCCATCTAGATCTCATACATTCGAGCATTTACTCCCTCGAGTTTTAATTTTGAAAGAACAACTTTACAAATGAATGGGCATAGTACCCCCGGACCCCCAATATCTGATAAAGTAGGGGTTAGACAAGATCACAATTGGTTACAACTGGTTTAGACTGATCAAAGCCATTACTTGTCCAACTCGGGGGTTAAACACAAGACCTCTGCCTCAAAAGACTGTGCTTAACTGACCCACCTATGGGATGTGGATGATTTCATCTTTATTTCATATGTATTGATTACCTCTAGTTGGAAGAAAAATGATTTATGATCGTCTTCTATAATGTTTGCAGGTGAAGAAATCATGGAGAATATATATTATCCTTTTCACCTTGTGGTCGAATGGAATATTTGCATTTGCGATATTGATAATTTTGATTCTTGAAAAATATCTACCTCTCATGATGGTACTTTGTAGAAAAATTCATAAATTAATTATCAATATTATCCGAAGAATCCACATATGCATAAAATCTTTAAGCTAGATGACATTCTCTTTTAATCATTGATGATCTATAGATTAATTTAAACATTCCAGAGTGGTATAGATGAGGTTCTCATTTAAACATTGATGGTAGTTTGATTGAAGCATTTCCAATTGGTATTTTGGTTAGACTGATCTAGAATTCCTTAACTAGCAAGCACAACAATGTGGATTCAATGACTCACAACAATGTGGATCAGATGACTCAGGGCTTCATTTTCAAGTGTACTCATGCAGCTATTTGGCTGGTTTTCCACATTTTTCATCAGGGAGCCCCATGTAATAGCACATGCATGGTTGGTAGGGAATTTGTAAGAGTAGTGGAAAGCCATGCAAAATAATTGATGTCTTCATGGACTGTTTAAAAGGGACATCTACTCAAGCCCAACATCGAGTTGAGAAAGCATGCTTTACAATTGTACTCTGGAATCCAATGTTGTCTATGTCAGTAAAGAAGCTTTTTTATTTGAGAGCACATGGATGTAGAATTCCATTGACCTTTGTGCTTGTTGTTATTAGGCAAGTTTAACCATTTTATTGTTCCCGTTCTTTGCTTTTTTTTTTTTAAATTACATATCTCACGCGCTTGTTATTCTTTGGCACTTGTAATCATTTGCATTCACAGCTCATTTGATTAGAGGTAAGGGACATGTGTATCTTGGAAAGATGTTGCATGTGACTGATGTGCCATCGTTTGTCTAGCCTCGTGGTAGTTGTGATCGCCCTTTAACTCAGCTTGTAAACCCCTGTTCTTGTGGAATAAGGGGGGTCTCATGGGTACTATGAATAAAATTAGGGTCTTGCTAGCAATGGATGGGTTGTCTCCTCCTTTGGTTTTCCACTTGAGTAGGATTCTTACCTCGATTATTAAAGGATGAAGTCTTCTTTGAATTATTTATGTTTATCGTGGTAGGTCTCTGTGGCGTATGTCCTATCATAATGAATGTGGTTCTACTCACCTTCTACATATTGAAATTCTCCATCTTCTTGAACTTCTTAGCCATTGCAACAACATCCAAGAAATCAACAGATCCAAATCCCTTCACTTGATAACCAAGCTCCTCACAAAGCCCTTCAATAAACTTGCTCTTCATAGAATCACCACTAACCTCCAATGCATATTCATGAAGACATAATAAATTTTCTTTGTACTCATCAACATATAAGCTATGCTTATCACTCTCATGCTATCAAAAATTGTAGAGCTCCATCTTCTTCTCCATATGGTAGTGTGGAGAATGGTAATTTTGTTTCTTCTTGCTCTCTAAATTCATTCCATAGGACTGAATTGGAACACATCCAAATCTGCATATAAGACTTCCACCATAGCTTTGCGATGCCATGGAGGTGTAGGACCCCAACTTTTGCCTTGGAATCCTCACTCATTCTTTGAAAATCAAAGAATTCCTCTAGGTCGATGCCTTGAGATCTTCACCGCTTTTCTTCCCACCATTAAAATTGTTTAATTTTGTCTTCTTGAAGACTTGGTTGAAGGAAAACTTACCAGCCTCCATATCTTCATAATTGCATTTATGTCTTCCTCAAAACACACTAGATGTTCTTGCACCTTGATAGACTTCACCATTCATCTCCATGAACACATTTATGGTGCCTTTTGGTTTCTTTCTACCTTGTTCTTTGCATAATTCTAGAAGAATCTTTTGAATAAGCTCCTCTTGCTCACGAATCTTTTGTGTCAGAGCTTCCATCATCGTCAAGAATCAATTCTTCTCTAATACCACTTGTAGCACTTCCTCAATCACAAGCTATCCCCAATCATGAGCTTTTGATCACTCAAACATAGGAGAAGAGAGAGAAACAAAACTTGCACAAGATGAGAGAAAATCCAATGTAGAAGAGTAGACAAGGTATGATCAAGAGAAAAAGAACTCTTGGTATTATAGATTTGAATTGAGTGGATACAATGGCTTTGGAAAATAGCTTCCTAACAAAGCCTTGACCTCTCAACCATCCCCGAGCTATCACAATCTCATTCACACTCACACTCTCAATCTCAGTCTCAATCTCACTCACTCTCAATCTCAATCACAAGGTAATTCTTTGATTTTCGGCCTCTTTTCACATGACAGAGAAAAACTCGACCTCTCAACTATCCCCGAGCTATCATAATTTCATTCACACTCACACTCACACTCTCAATCTCAGTCTTAGTTTCACGTTCACTCTCAATCTCAATCACAAGGTAATTCTTTGATTTTCAGCCTCTTTTCTCAAAACATTGTTGATCTTTCCCCAAAGAAGTGTGTGATTCACCAAATTTAGCAAAAGTGAGCTCTCCATGTGTTGCATGCAAAACCTTAACAAAAGTTTGTAGTAGTCAAGTGCTTTCTTTAGCGGTATGTGTCAAAAGTAGAGGCAATGAAAAGAAATATCCAAAGACATCCATAAGTGTGCATGACAACATGTATGCATCAACATCACGGATTTGAATAATAATAGAGAAGCCCAATCTTTTTTTACGTTTTTGAAAAATCCACACTTTTGTGGGCCCTCTAACTAAAAAATAATGTGGAATTCCAAAACATTTGTGAGAGACAAAAATGTTCAGCTCTTTGATCTGCACAATAGTTTTATAGATGCCCCAGGTCTCTTATGCGTGCTCTAGCTTTCTCTCATACATCATTTCTCATAATTCTTTCATCTTCATGTTCAAATTTCAACTAGAAGACATAATGAAGATAAGGTTTCAAGAGATAATATAAAACTTTTCATCCCTAAATGTTTCCTGTATGCATAGAATGACCTAATTATTTTAAATTTTTCCTGTATGCATAGAATGACCGAATTATTCATTCTAAACATTATCCCCACAATGTATAGTGGAAAGTTCAAAATGAATTATTTCACTATTGAAAGGTCTATTAAAATTCTTCCTCCCTCTTAAGAACTCTGTCCTTAGAGTTGGAAAGAAGGATAATATGCCAAAAAATGATTTAAGCTCACCCAAGTCAAATCTTAATTGGATATGCGTTCCATTTTACCAAAATATCTACTATTGATCTATTTCTAAGTAATCTTTCCCTCCTATATAATATTATTTTAGGTCAAAGCTCAAAAGAGCCATCATCTTTCAGCTTATAATTGTCCTGCAAAACATGAGGGTACATATCTTTTAAGTAAGCTGACATGAAATACGGGATGCACAACTAAATGTTAAGACAATTCCAACAATTAAGCAAGAGATCCAATCTTTTTCAAAATGTTAAAAGGACCTGCCTATCATTGAGAAAGTCTATGATCCTCAATCCTACACCATGGAATCTAGACCAATGTAAAAGCTAACAAAATTTACGGGATCCCCCCATGGTGCAAATGATGCCTTCGTGGCATGGAGGACTTAGAACACCTCTTCTATTCATATCCCAAGTCAATATCACTCTGGCAAACCCTTGAGAGAATCATGCTGTTACAAGGACAAATCAACTAGAAGTAAGCTTTGTTGGGTGAAGCAATCAGATCTTCCTCAGCACTATGGAATCTTATAAGAGGAGAGACTCTATGGAAAATATGGAAAGAGAGGTGTGCAACCAACTTTGGAAGCCCTCATAAAGGATGGTCGATCAAAAGATCTCTTTTTCTTTTAGGCAAAAGAATTTCCAATTGTAAGAAGCTACCGCCCTTTAGACATCATAGAGTTTTCTCCCTAGTGAGCAACAAGATCAAAACCAAGTGGGCCCCACATGAGGGTGACGACAACGTTATCAAACTTCTTTGTAAAATTATCTAGTAATCTTTAAGTAGCCCTTGCTTAACTTCTTTGTAAAATTATCTAGTAATCTTTTAGTAGCCCTTGCTTTGTGGGATACAGGAGATCCCATGGGTGCTAGGATTGTTCACTTGTACAAGTGTAATTTCTATTAATTAAAGTTTGGAAGAGTAAGCTCTACCAAACTTCCTTAAAAAAAGTCTATGATCCTTCCCTAGTAACAAGTTAGATCGATGGGGATTGACTTTAAGAAATACCATGTCATCTATTTAAAATTCAAGTGATCTTCTCTTCGAATTGTAGAATTTCTTTTACCTTTTTTGAGCTTCTTTTATGTGTTGCTTAATTTTTCCAAGTTCTTCATCCATCTTCTGAAGCATTTATTTAGATACTTCTACTTTATTTGGAAACCCAAAACACGAAGGTGGCACAATTATAACCATACATAGCCTCAAATAGAATATTTCTTCTATTTACACAATTTCAATGACTTTTTGTTTCAATGATCCAAATGATTTTTGATAGGTGTCACTCCACACAAATCCTACATTCTTTTAAGTCAACTCTATGAGAGGATGAGTTATCTTACAGAAATCCTTAATATGTGCTCTTTCATATTGCGCAAATCCTAAAAAGCTTCTAACATCCCTTACTGTTTTAGGAATTGGCCAACCAACTATTGTTTTTACTTTATCGTGGTCTATATGAATTCTTTCTTTTGGTATGACTCTTCCTAGATACAAAAGTTTATCCTTAGCAAAATAACACTTACTGTTCTTTCCATACAATTTGTGTTCTCTAAGAGTTTGCAAAATCTTCTTGAGATGTACATCATGCTCACAATCATCTTTAGAGTACACAAATACATAATCAAGAAATACTAATATGAATTCCTCTAGGTAATCATGAAAAATATTGTTCATCAAGCACATGAATGTGACAAGAGTGTTTTCTAATCCAAAAGGTAGAACCGTAGACTAGTTGTGGCCATAACATGTTCGAAAAGCTCTCTTAAGTAAGGCCCTTAAAGAGATTATTCCTGAAGATTTGAAAAGATCAAAAGAAAACCACTACGAGAGCAAAGAACCACGAGATGAGCTGCACCGAATTACCTTTCATTCCCTTTCTTTTCTAGAAAACTGAATTTCAAACGAAAATTCTTTTAATAGAGAACACTCTGTACGAGTGCGGAGGAACAACTCACGAAGAAAGGAACAGATGGGCTTTATATCGAAGGATTGCCGGACACACACCATCACGACAGATGGAAGGAGTCGGCCGAACTTCGTCTTAAATGTACATGGAATTTTCATTTTTTTAATAAAGCAAGTTCCGAAAGGTACGTGGATTTTTTTTTTTTTAATAAAAAGAAGTTCGGGCTTAGCTTATTCTCCCGGACTTTAATTAAAATAAAGAAGAAAAATTACAAGTAAAAAGGGACTATTGCCCATGGGACCCCCCGAAAGGTACGTGGAATTTTTACCGTTGGTGAAATTGACGATCATTATTGCTTGCTTCCTACAAAACATTTTGCGCTTATGACGACGCGCACATTGCGCCTCTGCTCATTGTTCATAGTGAACTAAAGGAACACAGCAGGTGGCTGCTTGTCAAACGTTTATCCTCGTTTCTTTCAACGCCGCCATGGAAAACACAGTGAGCTTGAGAGACGCAATAGGCGGCACAGCTGCTTAAAGTTTCACTCTCGTTTCTTTCAACGCCGCCATGGCAAACAAAATCGTTGGATAGTTTTAACTACTTACTCAAATGTGAGCTGACCGTCATCTCTTTAACGCCGCCACGACGTAGGGGACGGAGATGATGCCACAACCATGAATTATTATTATTATTATTTTTGAGAGGAAAAGAAAAGGAATAAATTAAATGGAAAGAGTTACATCTCAGTCAAATACAAAAACCAACCACCTTTGCAACGGGGATCAAGGTTAAATACAACTAAGAGCCATCAGAAATCTCTACACAAAAATATGATTGAGCTAGTTACTCAAGATCCCAAATAGATAGAGAAGAAGGCCACACCAATATACACCATGAGGAATGAGCTAGTTACTCAAGATCCCAAATAGATAGAGAAGAAGGCCACACCAATATACACCATGAGGAATGAGCGCACTCTGATTGAAGATGATGAAGAAGAGCATACAATTCAACGAGATCAAGAAGAGCTTCAAGACACACATGACCAAAAAGAAAAACATTAAGAGACCATTCCTTATAGATCTGCTTATAATATTACATTAACAAGGCTCTACACCACTATGCAAGCAGTGTGTGCATGTCATCAACTCACAGAGGAACAGGACCATGATCTATTACAACAAGAACTAGATAATAGTGGATTCAATCCACCATTTATTGAGGCTATCAAATGCTCATAGAAGCAATAGGCATTGTTGATGCCCTCAACTACCTATCACAAAGGCCTCTTCAAAGATTCAATCCACGTCATGTGCATAATCTCCCTTGAGTAGGACAAACAATCCAAGTTCCAATTCCACCAAACCTCTCTCAAAACTCCAACCTTAGAGGTCACACCTAGCCAGCCATCCCACCAATTGATAGAGCCCCTCTCACTGAGTCTACCATTCCCCCAATCACCACCAGTTCCACCATCTCCTAAGAAGTTCAAGTTGCCTTTGAGACACCACCACAAACAACATCCCATTCATATGTGCCAATTATGTCCGCGCCTCAATCTCGTCCTTGGGGATCCAACCCTTCAAGTGATGCTGTTCTTGTTACCTCAACACACACAACTACCATCTCCACCCCCATCTTGAGTATGCCACCGACCAACCCACAATAGAACCATTCCCAACCTCCATCCCCACCTTTACCACCCACTTGCATACCCACCGACAAATCAATTAAATCTTTTTCTACAATAGCCACCCTATCTATCCCATCTTTTCTCCAACCCTTCCTCAAACCTCCCACTTGCCCGTACTTGCCACAAATAACATTACCTTACTCCACTCCACCAACTCAACCATCGTTACTAGCTAGCTTATCTTTTGCACATACATTTTCACCAACATTGATATCTCTTTTAATAGTTGACACCACATACACCACCACGTCCAATGCCATTTACTTAGTGAAGCAATTGGATGCTCTTTTACCTTGTAGAATACCATCAGAAGCGAAGCACTCTGGAAGATATGGAAAGAACGATGTGTGGTCAACTTTGATGCCCATCTCAAAGAATGGTCATTTGAAAATTCACTCGCCTTGTTAGAGAGAAGAATATGTAATTTTGAAAAATGACTGCTTTTTAGACACCATAGGATGTTTGTCATGGAAAACAATAAAATGAAAAGAATGGGTCTGTCATGAGGGCGACAAAAGATCATTAACTATCTCAATAATTCACTATAAGCGGTTATTCACCCACCAAATCTTAGGTCTCCAGTTTTGAGATGTGTTTGCTATTACTCCTCAGAGCCATCCCTCCCTACATTGTGAGATATAGGGGATCCCAAGGGTACTAAGCCCATTCACTGTATAATTGTTCTTTATCAATTCAAGCATGGGAGATTAGAACTCAAACTTAAAGAAACCTTGAAGATAAATTAGATGAGTTTTCATTTTAACAAGTAAAGCCCAAAGGTCTATAGATGAAAAAAATCTCTTTATCTAATAGGAAGACATATTAGAAGCAATTTTCATAGGTCAAAGCACATGCACTCTTGATCTTCACATTTAGGTAAACAACAAATGTCCCAAGTTACTTTGGGAATCTTAGACACTTGGGTCTCTATCTATTAGTGGTTTCTTTGACCTCATCGATAGTGAGGGGCAAGTCCAATATGGAGGCCAAAACTTCAAGAATTATTTATTTTATTTTAAGAGATATGCTTGCTCTGATTGGGTATTTGTTAGGGGAGCACTAGATTGTGCTCTTTGACTATAGTAGACAAGATTTAAGAAATACACTTCTGATTATAAGAACACCCACTCAGGGAAAATGATACAAGAATACATAACCGATACAAGGTGTCCCACAACTTGGGACTGATAGGTATGAATAATTGGACCACAGATGATAGAAGACGTCCCACAACCCGAGATTGATAGGTTTGAAGCAAGATCTCTAACTTACAAGAACTCTCTTCAAGGAGATGATCTAGATACAAGAAATAACTAGAAAAGATCTCATACTACGAGATTACAAGAGGACAAGGCTAGATGTCCAAGAACTGTTGGAGATAGAGGTCTACGGAAGCACGCGAACAACACAAGGAAGGAGAAGAAGCTTGGAGCACAACACACAATACTGAATGTATTACTAGAGAATGTACAAAGATAAGAAGCCCTTTAGGGCAATAGGCGTATATACAAGCCGGGGGAGAAAACCTCCTAAAGAGGGAAAAAAGTGCCCCTGCGGTCCTAGAGTGTTCACACACATCACTACCTAAATATATCGACAAATCCCCCTTGGGAGTGATGCCGTGAACAAGGAGCTGGCACTCATGTATAAGAAAGTGCCAAGCTATGTGGAAATCACTCCACAAAAGGAAGTAAGCCCAAAGCTTTGTGAAAAGCTTCAAACTTCTCCCTAGGCAGAGCCTTCGTGAAAAGGTCTGCAATGTTCTCCTGCGTGTGCACATATGCCAAGCTGATCTCCCCAGCAGAGAACCTCTCCCTGACATAATGATAATGCACCTCAATGTGCTTAGTGCGAGCATGGAACACAGGGTTCCTCGCAACTGCCAATGCACTCTGATTGTCAGTGAAGATGGTGGTGGCAGAAGACTGACCAACACCCAAATCAGCCATAAGGCGTCTGGGCCACACACACTCAACAGTCGTTGTGAAAGCTGCCCTATACTCAGCCTCACAACTGGAAGTGGCCACAATAGGTTGCTTCTTGCTCAACCAAGGTATACATGAGCTACCAAGCATGAAGCAAAAACCACTAGTGGACACACGAGTGTCATAGCAACCAACCCAATCAGAGTCAGAAAAAGCATGCAAATCTGGCGGAAGTGATCCCCCCTTCGGATAAAACAACCCAAGTAGCCGAGTACCACTCAAGTAACGAAAGATACGCTTAACCGCCTGCCAATGCTTGACACCTGGGCAATGCATAAACCTGCTCATCTGTGAGACAGCAAACTGAATATCTGGCTGAGTACTGCATAAGTAAATCAAGCATCCAACAGCCTGCTGATAGAGAAAAACATCAAATACATCTCCAGCATCATGAAGACTCAATCGTAAACCTATCTCCATAGGAGTGGCAATAGGCTTACAATCTTCAAGGCCAAAATGCTACAATAATGTGTCAATATATTTCGTTTGACACAAAGCCATTCCACCATCAACATGCATAAACTGAATGCCCAAATAATGATGCAAATGCCCCAAATCAGACATCTCAAATGAGGCATGCAAATCAGCCTTAAAATCAGCAATATGCTTCTCAATAGGACCAGTGAGCAGCATGTCGTCAACATAGACAACAATGATCAAAGCACATCATTAGCATGCTTAACATATAAGGTGCTTTCAGTTGGACTGTTCTCAAAACCATGTGCAATTAGATAGGCATGTATCTTCTCATACCAAGCACGAGGTGCTTGCTTTAAACCATATAATGCCTTCTTTAACCTGCACACCTGGTTTTCATGCCCTTTCTGCACAAAGCCATGGAAATAAATACACTTCTTCATGCAAGTCACCATTAAGGAATGCAGTTTTAATATCCAACTGATGTACATTCCAACCATGATGGGCTGCAAGTGCACAAATGCTCCGAACAGTAGTCATATGACATGTAGGTGCAAAGGTCTCATCAAAATCAATGCCTCTTTCCTGCACATAACCCTTTGCAACAAGCCTGACCTTATACCTGTCAACTGTACCATGAGGTTTACGCTTCAGCTTGCATACCCACTTAGTGCCAATGGCTTTCTTGCCAGGAGGCAAGTCACATAAAGAACAACTACCATTCTTCATTATTGCTTCATATTCAGATTGCATAGCAGCCATCCAATTTTTTGAATTTTGTGCTTCATCAAATGAAACAGGCTCATTCTCATCACAGAGACTAGATGCATCCATAACATAGCAATCTGATGCAAAAGAGGCACTATGAGAGCCTGATCAAGTACGATATGACAGAGGTGCATCTAATTTGTTGTCTCGCAAAGTCTACACCAACCATTTTGGCATAGTTCTTGCCTGCTCAATATCAGCTCTCTCATCAATAAGTGCATCATGTAAATCTGCATCATCACATGAAACCTGCAAAGGCTGAGACGTTGCCTCACTAGGACTACCACTAGATTGTCCACCTGTAAAAAGAGGCAGCAAAGTATCATACATGTCTTTGGAGCTAACAGATGTCTCCTTAGTACATGAAAGCAATGGATGAATAGCATCCTCCACAAAAACAACATCACAGCTAACCAAAATGCGTTTAGTCTGTTGATACAGACGATAGCCTTTACTTTCAGAACTCTACCCAACAAAAATACATTTTACTACTTTATCATCCAATTTTCTGCGATGTTGTTTAGACACTAATGCATATGCCAAACAACCAAAAACACGCGGATGGGCAACAGATGGCTTGCGGTCATGCCAAGCCTCATATGGAGTGATAGACTGTAGCGCTTTAGTGGGACACCTGTTCAGTACATATGCTGCACACATGACAGCCTCAAGCCAGAAACTATGTGGTAAAGCCTGACCCTTGACCATACACCTCGCCATCTCCATGAGTGACCTATTCTTTTGTTTAGCAACTCCATTTTGTTGAGGTGTATATGGCACTATACACTGGTGTTTTATCCCACGTTCAGCCAAAAATGCATTAAAATCTGAAGAGATATATTCCCCCCCTCGATCAGAGCGGAGGGTGCCCATTTTACATGCTGATAGATTTTCAACCAAAACCAAAAACTGTCTGAAGCACATGAACACTTCGGACTTTGCCTTCAATGGATATACCCATGCATGCCTAGAAAAATCATCGATGAAAGTCACAAAGTAAAGATAATTCCCAAAAGAAGGTGTCTGCAATTTCTGAGTAGCCCGAACTGAACCATCTTTTGGAAAGGACGAACGCTGAATTTTGCCCAAAATACGGCCTTCACAAACATGTTTTCCAGGTGCCTCAAGTTTGGGCAAAGAGGACACCATTTCATATTTTTGCAGGCGTAGCAAACTAGCAAAATTCAGATGACCAAAGTGTGCATGCCAAAGCTTTGCATTTGACATAGCCTGAGAATCATTTAGTGCACATGCCAAATCATTTACAGATCTTTCATAGTCTATGAGCTTATATAGCCCACGACATAAAATGCCAGAAGTGATAATCACATAGCCATTTGAGATATCATGAACTGTACACCTATCATCAACAAATTTCACAACCAAGCCAATCTTGGCTAATGCAGAAACTGATAACAGGTTCTTTTTGATCCCTGGCACAAATAAAGCATCTGACAAAGTGAAAGAACTACCATCAACAGTAGTCAAAATGATCTTACCAACTCCCATAACAGGATAAGAGGAGTTGTTGGCGCATGTAACAGTATTCCCTGTAGGGGCAAGCTCAAGTGAAGAGAAGAAACTGCACTGCGAGGTAATATGTTTGGTTGCCCTAGTGTCAAAATACTGGCAAACATTTGAGTCTACTACAAACATGCACTGCTCATGAGAAGATGGATCAAAACTGTAGACAGTAGTAAACGCCCATTCTTCTTCCTGCACAAGATTAGTAGACTCTGTTTTTGGTGTAGAGGCCTCTGCAACAACCATTCCAACCTCTTTCGTCTTTGCCTCTTTAGCAGCCAGTTTTGGATAGTTCTTTATGATATGATCATTCCCTTTATAGTACTTACAAAACAATTTCTGCTTTTCTGATTTCTTCTCATCTTTATCTTCCTTCTTCGAATATGCAGAATTTGCAGATTTCTGCTTACTAGTTGAAGAGCTCCATTTTCCTTTGCCCTTCTGACTAGCCAGGAAAGCTTGATTTGCAACTCGCATAATGGATCTGTTATGCCTGGACTGATCTTCCTGCAATAGAACAGAGACTAACTCCTCAAATGATAAGGCATTTGGATTGCCTTTCATCATCAACCGAAGAGTAGAAGCAAAACTCTGATATGAATCATGAAGACCATTCAGAACGATCTGCACAAGTGAGCTATCTGGTATAACTTCACCAGCAGAAATCAACTATTCCTTCAGGTCTTCAAAAACCTATATAACAAGGGGTTGACCACATTCATTGTCAGTATTGCAATACTAGTCTTGGGAGTTCAAAGAGTCTTGATGGCCAAGTAAGTACTCTCCAAGTTCCAATTCTAGTTCTTGTCTTGTTCCTTGTCCTAGTCCTATCTAGTCTAGTTCTTGTTGATATATTTAGATAGTGATGTGTGTGAACACTCTAGGACCGCCGGGGCACTTTTTTCCCTCTTTACGAGGTTTTTTTCCCCCGGCTTGTATAAACGCCTATTTCCCTAAAGGGCTTCTTATCTTTGTACATTCTCTAATAATACATTCAGTATTGTGTGTTGTGCTCCAACCTTCTTCTCCTTCCTTGTGTTGTTCGCGTGCTTCCGTAGACGTCTATCTCCAACAAATGGTATCAGAGCAGGTCGTTGCTTCATCTAGGGTGCCGTCGACACTCCTCCGGCTGCAGTCTCAGATTCGCACGAAATTTGATGAGCATACTTAGGGTGCCAAAATCATGATCTCAACTCGTTTCGGCCTCCAAATGCACTATCACAGCGCTTGTGCAGGCTATTTTGTCTTTTTGTGCCAAAGGTATATACCAGTTTCTGTTCACCAGTTTAAGCGTCTCGAAGTCTGGTACAGGTCTAGCATAACTCCTCTGGGCAGTTCCGTTCAACTTTTTGAGATACAGTCGATTTTATGCATCAAGGTATTTTAGTCACCGGCCATGGCTGAAAGCAGTGATGTATTTTGCATGTTGGCTGTTGAGGATAAGTTGGATGGTACCAACTACCCGTTATGGGCTTATATGATGCGACATGTGTTGGTTGCAAAAGGACTGTGGAACATTATGTAGGGTGTCAAAAAACGTCCTATCACACCTGCAATTGTTACAACTGCAGGTACTGAAGCTAATGCAGAAGGTGTCGAAGATGATGATATTCTGCATATTCCTACTCGTGCTGCAGTTTCTGCTACACCTACTGCAGAGCAGATTCATTGGGATGGCAGAGATGCCCAAGCACATGCATTGATAGCTTTGTCTATCAAATGTGCCATTATTCCTCACATACGCTCTTGCAGAAACAGCTAAGGATGCTTGGGATACACTTACCACATTGTACCAAGCTAGGAATGAGGCTCGTGTTGCTTACCTCCGAAAACAGTTGGAGAGTGAGCACATGAATGAAGGTGATTCTATGGACAGTTTTCTAACAAATATCAATTCAAAGCAGTTATAAATTGATGATGTCATCAATTCAAAGCATGGTCTCTGGATGTCAGAATCAAGCAAGAAGACAATCGATCTTAGGGTTTTGGCGTGTTTCAGATGCAATGAAAGCATTGCTTTCCCCAAATTATGAAAAAATCATGAGACACAAAAGTCACATGGAATATGAGGTTTAGAAGATCTCCCTTGTCCATGACATCATCTCCCCCTCGAGCGATGAATTCCATGAGGAGCGATCACGATCTCTGATCTCGCATTCATTGGATTTATCTTATGAAATTCCCGAACCTTGATTGGTGCTCTCTGAAGATTCTCTACAAGTTCCCAAGTACAATCAGTGATGTCATAGCTTTTGCAATGAACAAGGTACTCCAATCTTCCTTGGGATATTCTTGAATCTAGGACATGCTCGACTTCAAATTCTTCATGGTCATCAATCTCAATAGGTGGTGAAGGATTGGATCTCCTTCCTCTCAATAGTGAAATCTGATATGGTTCCAACATGGAAACATGGAAAACTGGATGTATTCTCATGGTACTTGGTAATTGGAGCTTGAAGGTGACTGGATTAATCTTGGTCGAGATGGTAAATTGACCAAATCTTTGATGGTGTAGCTTTGCACAAGGCCTTGAAGTTTGCAAATTATTTCTGAGTAACCACACTTTATCCCTGATTTCATAGGATGGATTTTGAACACGATGCTGATCTGCATAATACTTATACTGCTCTTGAGCTTTATGGATCTCTTCCTTGAGTTTTTTGTGAATGTCCATGAGGTACTGGGCCTTATCTCTAGCAGTTGGGTCCTTGACATGATTTGAGAGCTTTATATCCATCCTTGGATGTTTTCCATAATTTCAAAGAAGGGAGTTTGCTTGGTAGATGTATGAATGCTGTTATTATAGGCAAACTCTACAAAGGGTAAGAAGCTCGAACCAATCATTTTTGATGATAGTTTATGGTGCAATGGAGATACTGTTCTAGGACTTGATTCACCCATTTTGTTTGTCCATCAGTTTGTGGATGATTGAATGTAGATAATTTAACTTGAACACCAAGGATCTTGCATAGACTGTTCTAGAAGTCGGATATGAACTATGGACCTTGATCACTGACAATGTCATCAGGCATTCCATGAAGCCTAAATATGTATCTGAGAAAATCTCGCACTGGCTATACCTATGATTATATTGGTAGTTGGAATGAAGTGTGCCATCTTTGTAAATCTATCCACTATAACAAGAATGGCATCATATTTATCTGACCTTGGTAAATCTGTGATGAAGTCCATAGATAATGAAGACCATGCCCTTTCTGGAATAGGTAAAGGTTGCAAGAGGCCATGAGGTTTATGTAGCGATACCTTAGATCTATTCCAACTATTACAAGTTCGGATATATTCTTTGAATTCCTTCCACATTTGAGGCCACCAAAAATCTCTAGATATGAGTTCTATTGTTTTATTCACTCCAAAATATCATGCTCCAAGGTTGTCATGATGTTACTGAAGTACTTGGATCCTAGGCTTTGCTGGAGGGATGTACAATAGATTCTTATAGAATAGTAACCCATTATTTTCTTGGAACTCATTTACTTCGTCAATTTTCCCTTCTTGAATATTTTGCTTGATGTTACAAAACAATTTATCATGTGGTAAAATCTCGCGAACCAATTAGATTAAGGCTGAATCTTCTTGATGGTTTGAAGAGATACTTGCTAGCTGGAGATATTCAAGCTTGAGTAAAAGATCAAACGCCTCTTCGCCTTTCTTCAGTGAAAGATAAGATCTTCTCGAGAAGGCATCTGACTGACATTGCTAGCATCGTGGACGATACATGATGACAATATTAGACCTAGATAGAAAGTTACTCCATTGAGATTGCCTTCTATTGAGGATGTGAGTAGTCATAAAGTACTCTAAGTTTTTATGATCTGTGTATACAATAACTTTATGAGCTGCTTCTTCTAGATGGTGATGCCAGGTATCAAATGCATCTATGATTGCAAGAAGCTCTTTATCATGGATTTCATAGTCAATCTCTAGAGGAGAAAATTTCCTTGAATGATATGGAACGGGATGTAGGTGTCCATCATCCCCATGTTGGGATAGGATTGCCCCCAAGGCAAAGTCTAATGCATCTATCTCTAAGAAAAAAGGCTTGGTAGAGTCAGGGTGAACTAGAATTGGAGCACTAGTGAATGATGATTTCAGGGTCTGAAAGGTCTTCATTCCATGATACTTTTTATTTCCTATAAGATTGGTAAGGGGTGTCACTATTTTGGAGTAATCTCTAATGAATATCTTGTAAAAATTAGCAAACCCTAGAAAAGATTGTACATCTCGAACACTCAAAGGTCATTGCCAATCAAGGATTGTCTCTACCTTCTTAGGGTCCATAAAAATACCTTTATCTGATACAATGTATCCTAACAATTCGACTTCTATCTGATGGAAAGAGCACTTCTCCGATTTTGCATATAATCCTTTTTCTCTTAGTTTCTTTAGGACTATCTTTACATGACATTTATGATCCTCTAGATTTTTGGAGAATATCAAAATATCATCAAGCTATGTTACAACAAAATCATCTAAATACTCTCAAAAGATATCGTTCATCATATGTTGGAAGACAGTTGGAGCATTTGTGAGACCGAGTGGCATAACTGCATATGCAAAATGGCCATACCTTGTTCAAAATGCTGTCTTCCATTCGTCTCCTCCTCTGATCCTGACAAGGTTGTAAGCTCCTTGAAGATCAATCTTCATGAAGAAATTTGCTTTTCCAGGGCGTTCCAAGAGCTTTGACACGAGTGGTAGAGGGTATCTATTCTTTACAGTGACTTTTTTCAATCCACGGTAGTCTACACACATTCAGAGAGTCCCGTCCTTTTTCATTACAAATAAAATAGGATCTCTTACTGGAGACTTTGAGTATTTGATAAACCCCTTTGATAGATTCTAATCAATGTTCTTGCGTAGTTCTGTAAGTTCATCTGGGGATAGTCTGTGGATTGGTCCAATGGACAGTTGTGCTCCCTCTTGAAGTTCTAGGGCACAATCATAAGGTTGTGCTTTGGGGGGATATCTGCATTCTTCTTTTCAAAAACATCTTTGAAGCCTTTGTACTGATTGGGTAGCTGCACTCGATCATCTTTCTTGGATTCTTGAGCTAGTATGGCATAGATCATATATGTCGATTCCTTCCTTACTACATGTATGAAGGCTTTGGCCCCGACATATGTCGGGTTCTTCTGGATATCTCGACGCGTGATTTTATTCTTTTCCCAATTAATGTTTGGATTATGCTTCTTTAACTAGGGCATTTCAATGATAACTAGATGTATTGGGCTCGATATTACATTGAAACATATGTGGGATTCATGGTCACCAAGGTGTACTCTTAATGGTGTGGTTTCCATGGTTATATTCCTAGATGTTAGAGGTCGTCCATCTACTACTTCATCTACTACTGGTTGTTCTTTCGAAGTATAGGAATTCCATGTTTCTTAACCAATCCTTCATCGATGAAGCATGAGGAGGCTCCTAAATCTATAAGGCTCTAAGGGAAAGGGTCTTCTTGGGCATGATTAACTTGACACATGCAAGACATGTTTCTATGGGTGTGGTTGGAATTATGAGACCCTTTCTTATATCATGGTCTGAATGTATGGTCTCTTTTACAACTGGACTTCCTCGTTTCCTTGCTCTACAAGGGTGGCTACAACTCCAGAGTTTGTTCTCTTGTTGGGACTATTAACTGCAATATTTCGATGGTTTCCACAATAGAGGCATATCTTGTTATCTCTCCTTCTCTATTTCTCTTGTGGTGTTAGAGGCTAGAACCTAGTTACATCTATTTGCATAGGTTCAGACATAGACTCATCTTTAGGAGTGGGCTAGAAGGGTTTCCATTGGCGAGGTCTTCCTTCTGCTTGTTTTTCTTGTTTCCTTTTAAAAAGTCAGTTATCGCATTGAATAGCTTGCATGATGTATTCATTCAATGTCTTAACCTTTGGCATCATGAGCAGAAGGTCCTTCAGATAATCTCTCAAACCCCATCTAAATTTTCTTATGAAATAATCTTCATGCCAAGTGAGATCACATATCAACTACCTGATTTTGATGCATAGGTAGAGGCACGGCGGTTACCTTGATCTTAAGTTCCAAAGTTTTGTTTCTACCACTCGGCTTGTGTTTTCATCAATGTGGTAGTGAGTTCTCAAAGAAAAAATTCATAGTCTTGAAGTACTACCATGTTCTTCTCCAAGATTGGGCCGAACCATGAAAATGCTTGGCCACAGAGCAAGGTTCCAATAAACCCAACCTTGGATGCCTCATCAGGGTATCTATCAAGTTGCATACAGATGTACAATTTAACTTGCTGGAGAAATCCATGAAACTTTGTGCGATCCCCATCACACTTTTCTGGCATGCAAATCTTGGTTCCTTCATGAAGGATGTACTAGGCCGTTGATTCACTTGAATACTCCCTTGGTTTCCTTGAAGACTCTCGATTCGTTCTTGTAATTCTTGGAGGAGTGCAACTACATGCATCGGATGTCCCATCTCGACTTGTGTCTGTCGATGAGTTAGATCCTCGACTTGTTGTTGGAGACTCTGAAGTGATGCTACAATTTGTTCATAAGCGTTCTCCATGATGTCTGGTCTTGGATAGAAGCTAGTATTTCCAAAATGTCAAGAGAGCACTAGATTGTGCTCTATGACTATAGTAGACAAGATTTTGAAAATACACTTCTGATTACAAGAACATCCATGTAGGGAAAATGATACAAGAATATGTACTTGATACAAGGTGTCCCACAACCCAAGACTAATAGGTATGAATAACTATACCAGAGATGATACAAGACGTCCCACAACCCGGGACTGATAGGTTTGAAGCAAGATCTTTGGGTTACAAGAACTCCCTTCAAGGAGATGATCTAGATACAAGAAATAACTAGAAAAGATCTTGTACCACGACATTACAAGAGGACAAGGCTAGATGTCCAAGAACTAGACTAGACAGGACTAGGACAAGGAACAAGACAAGAACTAGAATCAGAACTTGGAGAGTACTTATTTGGTGGTCACTACTCCTTGAACTCCCAAAATGGTATTGCAAGATTGAGAATGAATGTGGCCAACCCGTGCTTATATAGGTTTTCCAAGGGCGGCTCATGGGCAGTTACAAATTGATGATGTCATCAATTCAAAGCATGTTCTCTCGATGTGAGAATCAAGCAAGAAGATTGTCGATCTTAGGGTTTTGGCATGCTTTGGATGCAATGGAAGCATTGTTTTCCCCAACTTATGAACAAATCATGAGATACAGAAGTCACATGGAATATGAGGTTCAAAAGATCTCCTTTTTCCATGTTAATATCGTCCCCCCAATTGGGAGTGCTAGAGAAAACAATCATGAAGAAGGCATTGAAATCCTACAAATCTCTTAAATGTTGATAGGAGTACCACCATCCATCTTTTTCAACATAGGTATTAAATCCTTGACTTTCTTTATTTCATCAAAGAGAACATAATTAACTTGTTTCATAAATATGGCCAAGCCAAAATTTTCTAGATGAGGAGAGAGTCTACTCTCTCTCAAAATCTTTGATGAGGAGGAGGCCTCAAGGTCTTGGATAATTTTATCTATTCTTCCTCAATTGTCTTCATTCTATGAGCTATAACCTCCAAAATAACTTACCTTAAATGAGTGAAGAGTCTTTGGATGACTCTACAAGCCTTTCCCAAGCAAGAAATGGAGAGGGGTTGTTAGAAAAATTATAAGAGATGATCTTTATAGCCTTGTGAATGATGTAAGGGATTTTTAATAGGGAACCATCAAGATGAGGCCATACTGCCTTATGGTTGGGGCGATGCTTATAAAGGCTAATCTTTAAAGGCTTTTGATCCGAGAGATGGAAGGTGTTATCCAAATCACACTTGACATTCCAAAAATTTTGGTGGTATCTTAAGTTGACATAACATATATCCAATCTCACAGTTGGAAAGGAGTCACCTTCTTTTTTCTATCATTCCAAGTATAAACGGAATTATGGGACACATCTAGGAGATTGTGAGTGTAAGAAGATGAAACTAGGCCGTTTTCTCTCTACCCAAGGAAACATTAATGTTTTGTTCAAGTCTATCAACTAGGGAAGTAACTATATTAAAATATGTAGCCATGATGAGGGGTTCTTCAATATCTTCAAATCTCATCCCAAAAAAAATTTCCAATGGGATTTAACATACACAATAGCTATGGCGGGAGGGACCTTAATGATTTTAGCCATCCGTTTGTTAGTAGCGGTAATAAATTGTTTTCTAATTAAGTAGTAAATAGAAGAGGCAACACCTAAGACATGCCTCCCTTGCTAGAGGAGTGGGAAGTAAAACACCAAACATGTGTTGAAGAGATAAATGTTCAAGTTATCTTGTAAATTAAAGCCATTAGTCTTAATCTCTTGTAGGCAAATAAAATTAGGAGTTAAAGAGAAATATCTAAACCAATTACACAGAGCCTTAACCCTTACAGGTTCTGTTAAAACTCTAGTGTTAAGAGAGAAAAATTTTAGACTGCTCATGATGTTAGGAGAAAACAAAATAGAAGCAAAAAATGTCTTAGAACTAACCAACTTATAACCTAATGGGAGAGACCAAAGAAGATGATTAACATCTTTATATAAATATGGGTATTGTACCAAATATCAATAAATTTTTTAAAGACCTTGGGGGCCTCACCTAAGAATGAGAGACCTAGATGCTTTCTTTTTGTTTGGATTTGTTCAAGGAGGGGAGAGAAGACTCAATTTTTTCATACTCAACCATGGGAATGTGTTTTGAGTTATTCCCTTTCTGATCCAAATTATCCAAAACCTTTTTATCATGAGAATTGAGCTTCTCAACAAAGGAATTTAGCACACTAGTATCATGTTGGTTAAAGATAGAAGGCAAGGGACTACTTTACCATAAGAGCTACTAGTCTTACTTGAACTAACCTTGGTTGACTTACAAAATGTTTTGTGCATAAGGAAAAGCACAAAAAAATGAGATGATGAGGCTGCGATGTGGTTGTTTATTTGAGATTTGAAAATGCTTGCAAGGATCATCCAGGACATCATGTGATCAAGGTCTTCGTGATCTGTCAATCTCTTGACATTACAATGTTAAGACAAAATATACATTGATCTTTATCATTATAAGGAGTCTGGGTTCTGAAAGAACTTGGAGAATCTTGTAGGAGGTAGAAAAGTGAGTTTCGAAGCGACGAAGTTTGGTTTGGCCAACCAGTGTAAGACGAACTCTTGAGCTTATGGAGACTCAAATAGACCTTATAGGCATGTGATAAGCGCAATAAAATGCACTATGTGCTTTGGAGCATCAAGGAGAAGGAGTCGATACAAAATAGATAGGTTCGTGCATCGACTAGCTTAAAAAACTTACTATTTTTGGATGAGATAATGAACTTCAAATGCTCATAGTGACCAATGTGATTACAATAAAAAAAAAATCCTTTTACGGGAGTGATACACATAGGGTTGAGTGTATAGAATGCACAAGAGTACAAGAAATAAGCAAAATATGCTTTTGGAATGAACCAGACAGTCAACGTGGTACCTCCTATTTTTCAAGAATATGCAGAGATTGATCTTGAGATAGTAAAACTACGATTTCTCTCAATTTACTGAACCAAAATCTATAAACATTTACAAGCATACACAAAACACTAATATCTTGCCAATGAGCCATCTCTCATCCAATTTGGAGCTCTGTAGGGAGAGAACAAGAACCTCTACAAGCTTACTATTGGCAAAGAAGATGATGTAGAAAAATGAAGGAGCAAGACAATGATGGTCACAAGTGTATGTGCATATTGCTTCCATGTATTGTACAAGTGATTTGAAGCCTTTATATAGAATCTAGAAATGATCCTTCTACAAGTGGATTTTGAATTCAAATGAAGGTGGTAAGAGTTGCTGAAGGGAATCAATTCACTTTCCTACAATCTAGGAAAAGTGAAGATTTAGTTTGATCTAGTTTTAGGTGTTTCATTGAATGATTTGGTTGCAAATCAACCACCAGAAATTCTTGGAAGTTTAGCTCTCTCTTTCTACTTTTACATGTGTAAAGCTCTAGGCTTTTACAATGGTAAAAGATCCATGAAAAATATTTTTTAAAGAATACAATAGATGAGCACAAGTAAAAGAACTCTCCAACGGATATTCTTTTGATGTAATCCAAGCGATAGATTTTGATGTGGATCAAATCCACCTCAAGCATAGTGTAATCTTGATGTTCCAACAGCTCCCCCTCAGGCTGAAGTATGCTTGAGTCTTCATTCTCTAATAGGTTGAATACCTGCCATATCTTTGAATCTACAAAGCTTTATTCCGTTAAGTGCCTTTGTCATCATATGCGCTACTTGATTTTCAATTGGAAAAATAGAAATGTCAATCTCCTTTGCCATGAGCTTCTCCTTGATGAAATGGTAATGAATCTCCATGTGTTTGGTTCTTGCATGGAAAATACGGTTTGCTGCTAGATGCATGGAACTTACATTATCTCCAAATATGTGAGGTTTGGAACTCACAAGTCCCAAATCTGTATTTCTAACCATATTGCCTCCTGAGTTGCTATAGTCAAACCTTTGTACTCTGCTTCCATTGAGGATAAAGCAACTATTGGTTCCTTCTTGGAACATGAAACTATCTTCGAACCTGCAAATGCTAAGTAACCAGAGGTACTTCTTCTATCATCCTTAGCTCCTGCCCAATCTGCATCTGAATAGACTTTGATATCCAAATATGAAGAGTAAGGATAGAATATAACTTCATTGTTTGTACCTTTGAGATACTTAAGTACTGTCTTAGCTGCATCCATGTGTGATCTTCTTGGTGAGTGCATGAATTGGCTTAGCACTCCCACACTATATGAGATGTCTGCTCTTGTATGAGTAGCATATATCAAGCTACCTACCAAGCTTTGATACTCTTTAATGTCTTCATTTTTCTCACCTTCATAAAGACTAAGCTTATGATTCATCTCCAAAGGTGTACCTGCAGGTTTAATGTTCTCCATTTAGAACTTAAGAAGTAGATCCTGAATGTATCTTCTTTGATTCAAACACATTACTTAATCTATGTATATCACTTGCATATCTAGGAAATATGTGAGCTCACCTAACTCACTGATCTTAAACTCCTCTTGCATGTGTCTCTTCATCCTTTGAATGCCATTTAGAGCATCACCATCACAATAATTTCCTTTACATATACACATAGATAGATAACCTCATTATTATACCTTTTGATGAATAGAGAAGGATCAAACCTGCTAGCTTTGAACCCTTGATCTTGAAGGTATGTAACCAACCTATAATTCCAAGCTCTAGGAGCTTGTTTCAATCCATACAATGCTTTCTTAAGTATACAAACATAAGGTGCAGATTAGGGTTTTCAAAACCTGGTGGTGACATGTATACCTCTTCAGTTATCCAACCATTTAGAAATGCATTTTTCACATCAAGTTGGAGGAGTTTTCAATCCCTTGCAACAA
>CM035428.1:137244711-137384711 GCA_020310875.1 Ceratopteris richardii | reverse complement strand
AGCCTAGAGTGCACCCAAGCAGCTGTGTTTCCAGGCATTCAGAGCATCCATGAAGCTTAAGATAATGCTCCTACATGCTTTTTCAATGGTTTGGGAATCAATGAATGAGTAAAAGGTTGCATTTTCATTCAATACAAAAAATCATGAAATTCTATTTTTAAGTTTTTGAGGGCCTTAGACCACTTGCATGTTGATTTAGAGTTGGAAAACCTAATTAGCACCAAAGGTTCCTCTTTGGACTATATTTGGAAGACCAAACACTTGGTATCGATCATCTTCAGAGAATTGCGATTCTCTAAGTTGAATTTAGGTTGACTTTAAGTTGACTTCAAGAAACAGATTAAAGACTATCTAGATAAAGGATTTATTCATCCAAGCTAGTCTCCTTGGGCCGCACCCATCCTTCTTATACAAAACAAAGATGGAAATTTGAGGCTATGTGTGGACTATAGGGCATTAAACAATCTTACTATAATGAATAAGTATCCCATGCCGCTGGTTGAAGATCTCTTCGATAGCCTAAAGGGAGCTAAAATCTTTTCAAAGATTGATTTATGCTAGGGTTATCATTAGGCCAAAATCAAAGATGATGATATTCCCAAGACAACCTTTCGAACTAAGTATGGTCACTATGAGTTTCTAGTGATGCCATTCAGGTGAACAAAAGCACCTGCAACATTCATGAACATACTTGGAAAAATTTGTAGTTGATTTTCTTGATGATATATTGATCTACAATATTGATCATGAAAATGATCTAGAGCACTTGAAGAAAGTCTTTGAATTACTTTGCAATAATCAACTTTATGGTAAAGAGTCAAAATGTGAATTCTTTACACCAAAAGTAAAGTATCTAGGCCATATCATTTCTAAAGAAGGAATCAAAGTTCACCCAAATAAAGTCCAAGCGATTCTTAATTGGCTTTGATTGGCTAGATATTATCGGAAGTTTGTGGCTGGGTATGCCAAAGTAGTAGTATGAAGATAAATTGGAAAGAGGAACAAGCAAAGAGTCTTCAAGAACTTAAACTTGCTTTAGCTTTTGCCCCAATTCTACAAATCGTAGATCCAAACAAGCCTTTCCAATAAGAAACACATTAGGAAGAGTCTGATAGATTTATATAATCTGGTCAGACATCAGGTTATACTTCCACTTCCAGTAAGTGAAATAGTTCCTCATGAACGTGAAAGGATACTTTGCACCCGTGATAAACGTATAAGAAGTCACTTGTACAAAGAGTGCTTAGTAAAATGGAAGGATGGAACTGAAGAAAATTCAACATGGGAAACAATTGCCACAAACCAACAAAGTTTTCCAACTTTCCAGTTTTAAGTTGGTCCCAAATAAAGAAGGATTTCCACTTTCAAGTTTTAAGTGGACAAACTCACCAAATAAAAGCATGTTCTTCAAGTTTTAGAACATGATAAGGTTTTTTACTTTCAAGTTCTAAGTAGATAAGTTGATTGAATGAATGCATGTTCTTCAAGTTTTAGAACATGAGGCTCGAGGATTGCCTACAATATATATAGCTCTAATTTTTGAGGATGAAAATATTTTCCAAGGGGGGAAGAATGTAATAAAGTAAGTCTATCATCTAAGGGTCCGACCAAACAGATCTGAAATCAGACACCGTTTGTTCATCCGTATGTATGACCAAAGATCTCGACTCTAGACTTACTAGAAGGTCATTTATGCTAGTAACCAAGTGATCCACTTAGCCTAGTGGTTAAGATTCAAGCATGTGAAGGAGGAGGTCTTGGGTTCAACCCCCATGGGGTACATGGGGAGAGTGTTTTTCCCAAAGAGCTCTAGAACCTTCTAAAATCATCCATTTCAGCTAACTCTGGTTAACTGAGACACTTGGCGCACATGTAGTGACATGGCTGACACTTGGATGATTAGAATCCACATTCCCAAGAAGGCAGACCATTGGATAGAGCTATATATAGAGGCATATGGTTAGGATGAGAGTCATTAATTCATGAGCTATTTTTGTGGCTACGCTGTTTCAATACATGCATGCATGCATGCATACATGCATACATGCATACATGCATGCATACATACATCCACACATCCATCCATCCATCCATCAATCCATCCATACGTACATACATACATACATACATACATACATACATACATACATACATACATACATATATACATACATACATACATACATACATACATACATACATACATACATACATACATACATACATACATACATACATACATACATACATACATACATAACATACATACATACATACATACATACATACATACATACATACATACATACATACATACATACATACATACATACATACATACATACATGCATACATACATACATACATACATACATACATAAATACATACATATGTACGTACACACATCATACATATATATGTATGTATATGCATACATATCTAAACAAATGGATAAATATATACACATTCAATTACATTTATATATTAAAGCATACACATAGACATACAAAATTATGTACATAGATAGATACATACATGCATGGTTTTACACTTATCTATGTTCATTGGTTTGTTTGATACATAGATACATACATACATGCATACATACATACATACACACATACATACATACAACATACATACATATATACATACATACATACATACATACATACATACATACATACATACATACATACATATAGACATACATACATACATGCATGCATGCATAGGTACGTATGTACATACATACATGCACACATGCACACATGTACACATGCATACATAAGTACATACATATAATAAACAAGAGAACATACATATATACATACATACATACATATACACACACATACATCCTTAGAAACACACATACATGCATGCATAGCTACACACACAGCTACAAAGCCATCTACCTACCCACATAAATATGTAATACTACATACCTATACACACACATATATATGCGTAAAGAGATCCATAATTATCCACATATAGACAAATACAAAGATATGCATGCATGCATTTATACGCACATATATACATGCATACATGCATCCATACATATACATACACAGAGATACGTGCATATTCATATACAAGCATAGATGTTTCCATGAACGTCTAGACATATTCAACAATATCACGATACGGGATAGGGATAATGTATGTTATTATTTAGATATGTTCCCACAGATGGATGCATGCAGGAATGTGTGTACGTTCTTTTTTGAGCTTGGATGCATTGAGCTTATTTCTTTATTTTTCTGATAAATTTGTTGACTCGGTTTTGAAAAAGTACAATCTCTGCGAACCAAGTGAGATGACTGTAATCGATTCCTTGTATGCATAGGGGAGTGTATATACTTCCGGGACACAATTTAGCATCTTGCAGATGTTTAGGAAAGCGATGGTTGATCCATGCACTATTTTTTTTTTTTGTGTCAACAAGGAGAAAGTTTAAATTAATGAAGTAAGGTACAATTGTGGAGGAGGTAGAGACTCCCCGAAGACGAACCACTGCCAACTCACAAGACAAGGAACATATCAAAACATTACTTAGAATATAGAGAAAGCAATATTGGTTTCCACCTTGAGTAGGGGAGAAACGACACCATCGGAGATCTATTACAATTATGGCCAAGATACTATGCAATCCTTATTTATACAAAGTTTTCCATGAAGGAATACAAAAGGTCTTTTTTGAAAGATTGGAAAACATGAAAATTCCTTCTAGTCTAGATAGCCCACAATATATGAACTATCTAGATGTTCCACAACACAAAGTCCATATTGACACAGCAATGAATGAAAATCTCATTTGAAATGAGGGGATCAGCTTTCCTTTTGACCAAGTATTGATGTAGAACATGCCAAAACATCTTGTAATGATTACAATCCTTGAAGAGATATTGTAATTGCCACACTACATGCATAAACCTTCATTTGGTTTAAAATTTTTGACCTTGTTGTCTGTTCATAGGCCACTGTGAATGATAAGCCATTACAACATGGAGTGCTTCATGCTAGTTGGGAATGCCCAAACACATTTGAACCTATATCTCCATTGGATATGGGACCATTGTAGTCCCCACCTCTTATTTAATTTGGGAAGAATTTTAGCCACAGATCCTATGTTGATCTTGAACCTCTTTAGCATATTAGTAGCAACATATTTTATCTCTAGGATCTTCATTTCAGAAGTTTCCATTCTTTCCTCAATAGCTTTTTATGAGTGTAAAGCACTTGTTGACACGAAGCAAAAAAATTAGGAACACTACTGTATCCATCATACACTAGTGTACCTTTGTACCTTCATTTATGAAATTGTTCCAAGAAGTAAAATAAAATTTGCAACATTGATGTTTTTTGATGGAAAGAGAAGTGTTACTCTCTAATGCACGCCAATCAGAACAAGGAGAATCGTTCAAAATTGAAGGGCTACCTTCTTGTTGGTATTAGTAAAGCCATCGTTAATGAGCTCCTGAGAAAGAGACTTAGTTGATTGACCCATTTGATTATTTGGAGCCATTTTAGAGACTTTCAATAGTGGGTTGTCCCTAATAAGGTGGCCTTGCTTATAGAAATTCAAAAACTCATCCGATAAGTTTGGATAAATAACCTTTTTTATCGTGAAGAAATTTCCCATCTGAGTCCTTTATTAGTGTGGAAGTTTTAATTGACTTGGAAATGTCTACCTCAATCATAACTTGTGGATACCATTTAGGGTTTATTTCTGGACTTTTGACCTAGCACCCTACCTAGTATATTCCCTAGACTCTCCACCCAGGGATAAAACTTGAGTGGGAGTTCAAGGAACTCAACCCAAATTGGAACTTTTGTTGATTTTGGGCCCCTAAGATTGAATCGAGGGAGCCATTTGAAAAGGGACACATGTATGCTCTTGATTAACCACTTCTCTTCTCCTATGACTTGAAAGGCAATGCTATCATCTTTGAAAGAAAACAAGAGAAAACCATTGGGAAGATATTGGATTTGTTTCAAGAATAAACCTCTACTTTCTCAACTAACCCTAATCCATTACTTTGAGGGCATCTTGGGCTAGAGGAGGGATGTGGTAGAGCCCTATCATAACCCTCTCGTAGAGCTCATTTTGCCAATTATTAAATGTGTTCCTATGGATGATTAAAGCATTGTCTTCTTTGTTAACATGCACAAAGTCTAGGTCAATTTTATGGGTGTTTTCCCCAAATTTGTCGTTACCTCTAAAATTTGACCTATTAAGAGTAGAGTAGATGTTACCTGATATGCCTTAAGCATTCTAACTCAACAAGGGATTGTTGTTAGTCATATGAGTAGCCTCCATGTATGTTTTTGTGAGGTCAGATGGATTGGCCGCATTTTGGTTCTCCACTGAGGAGCTTTTTCCGACCTTACGTATCTCCCTTCTCACAACCGAAGTGGAAAACCCATTAAGCAAATTGTCCTAGAGCGCCATAACAACCACCACAATATAGAGAAAACCACACACCCGAGCCCATGGGGGACACAACAACTCTCACAAGCCCCTAGTCAATGAACGAGAGCCCCAAGAGGCCACATCACACCATCGGGAGTGCGAGCCCAACTTAGTGCAAAAACTCTAGGGCTATGCCATGAGTTAGCTCATACAGCTCACACACGAGGCATCATTGATTATACTTTGAGGAGAATTCCCCCTTGTTGGGTGACCCCAAACTTTTTAGGCAACCAGACTGATGCTAACCAGCATGAGTCCATTCGGGTCACTTGAAATGAGGTGAAACATTCTTTTTATTAATATTTATGTGCAAAAGTCCAATGGTCAAAGATGGGCTTTTTTAAAAAATTAATAACTGATACTTCTTTTTAACGATTTACTTTTTCTTGTTTTTTGAGCAAACAATTCAAGTTTTTAACATATATACTAAATTTGTTATGCCTAAATTTGATGGTCTAAATTTCTATGTGTGCTTAAGTTTGATAATTTGAATTATAAATTTAGTCTAAATTTCTATGTGTGCTTAAGTTTGATAATTTGAATTATAATTTTGACCACTCAGAATTTGAATACAAAACTTTTATGTGTTTTAAGCCCCATGATTCAAAGTTCATAGTTGGTCACCTGAAAGCTTATCACCAAACCTTCATGTGCACTTAAATCCGATGACATAATGCATATTTTTTCAACCACTCGAAATCCGATCACCCGACTTTCATGTGCACCTAGATCCTTTGACCCCAAGTCCATCACCAAACACCCAATATCCGCCCACCAAATATTCACAATTGTGGAGTAGGTAGAGACTCCCCGAAGACGAACCACTGCCAACTCACAAGACAAGGAACATATCAAAACATTACTTAGAATATAGAGAAAGCAATAGTGGTTTCCACCTTGAGTAGGGGAGAAACGACACCATCGGAGATCTATTACAATTATGGCCAAGATACTATGCAATCCTTATTTATACAAAGTTTTCCATGACGGAATACAAAAGGTCTTTTTTGAAAGATTGGAAAACATGAAAATTCCTTCTAGTCTAGATAGCCCACAATATATGAACTATCTAGATGTTCCACAACACAAAGTCCATATTGACACAGCAATGAATGAAAATCTCATTTGAAATGAGGGGATCAGCTTTCCTTTTGACCAAGTATTGATGTAGAACATGCCAAAACATCTTGTAATGATTACAATCCTTAAAGAGATATTGTAATTGCCACACTACATGCATAAACCTTCATTTGGTTTAAAAGTTTTGACCTTGTTGTCTGTTCATAGGCCATTGTGAACGATAAGCCATTACAACATGGAGTGCTTCATGCTAGTTGGGAATGCCCAAACACATTTGAACCTATATCTCCATTGGATATGGGACCATTGTAGTCCCCACCTCTTATTTAATTTGGGAACAATTTTAGCCACAGATCCTATGTTGATCTTGAACCTCTTTAGCATATTAGTAGCAACATATTTTATCTCTAGGATCTTCATTTCAGAAGTTTCCATTCTTTCCTCAATAGCTTTTTATGAGTGTA
The DNA here is from genome assembly GCA_020310875.1 of Ceratopteris richardii. NCBI lineage: Eukaryota > Viridiplantae > Streptophyta > Polypodiopsida > Polypodiales > Pteridaceae > Ceratopteris > Ceratopteris richardii. The sequence goes on along the minus strand of CM035428.1, from coordinate 137,377,684 downwards.
AAGCACTTGTTGACACGAAGCAAAAAAATTAGGAACACTACTGTATCCATCATACACTAGTGTACCTTTGTACCTTCATTTATGAAATTGTTCCAAGAAGTAAAATAAAATTTGCAACATTGATGTTTTTTGATGGAAAGAGAAGTGTTACTCCCTAATGCACGCCAATCCGAACAAGGAGAATCGTTCAAAATTGAAGGGCTACCTTCTTGTTGGTATTAGTAAAGCCATCGTTAATGAGCTCCTGAGAAAGAGACTTAGTTGATTGACCCATTTGATTATTTGGAGCCATTTTAGAGACTTTCAATAGTGGGTTGTCCCTAATAAGGTGGCCTTGCTTATAGAAATTCAAAAACTCATCCGATAAGTTTGGATAAATAACCTTTTTTATCGTGAAGAAATTTCCCATCTGAGTCCTTTATTAGTGTGGAAGTTTTAATTGACTTGGAAATGTCTACCTCAATCATAACTTGTGGATACCATTTAGGGTTTATTTCTGGACTTTTGACCTAGCACCCTACCTAGTATATTCCCTAGACTCTCCACCCAGGGATAAAACTTGAGTGGGAGTTCAAGGAACTCAACCCAAATTGGAACTTTTGTTGATTTTGGGCCCCTAAGATTGAATCGAGGGAGCCATTTGAAAAAGGACACATGTATGCTCTTGATTAACCACTTCTCTTCTCCTATGACTTGAAAGGCAATGCTATCATCTTTGAAAGAAAACAAGAGAAAACCATTGGGAAGATATTGGATTTGTTTCAAGAATAAACCTCTACTTTCTCAACTAACCCTAATCCATTGCTTGAGGGCATCTTGGGCTAGAGGAGGGCTGTGGTAGAGCCCTATCATAACCCTCTCGTAGAGCTCATTTTGCCAATTATTAAATGTGTTCCTATGGATGATTAAAGCATTGTCTTCTTTGTTAACATGCACAAAGTCTAGGTCAATTTTATGGGTGTTTTCCCCAAATTTGTCGTTACCTCTAAAATTTGACCTATTAAGAGTAGAGTAGATGTTACCTGATATGCCTTAAGCATTCTAACTCGACAAGGGATTGTTGTTAGTCATATGAGTAGCCTCCATGTATGTTTTTGTGAGGTTAGATGGATTGGCCGCATTTTGGTTCTCCACTGAGGAGCTTTTTCGGACCTTACGTACCTCCCTTCTCACAACCGAAGTGGAAAACCCATTAAGCAAATTGTCCTAGAGCGCCATAACAACCACCACAATATAGAGAAAACCACACACCCGAACCCATGGGGGACACAACAACTCTCACAAGCCCCTAGTCAGTGAACGAGAGCCCCAAGAGACCACGTCACACCATCGGGAGTGCGAGCCCAACTTAGTGCAAAAACTCTAGGGCTATGCCATGAGTTAGCTCATACAGCTCACAAATGAGGCATCATTGATCATACTTTGAGGAGAATTCCCCCTTGTTGGGTGACCCCAAACTTTTTAGGCAACCAGACTGATGCTAACCAGCATGAGTCCATTCGGGTCACTTGAAATGAGGTGAAACATTTTTTTTATTAATATTTATGTGCAAAAGTCCAATGGTCAAAGATGGGCTTTTTTTTAAAATTAATAACTGATATTTCTTTTTAACGATTTACTTTTTCTTGTTTTTGAGCAAACAATTCAAGTTTTTAACATATATACTAAATTTGTTATGCCTAAATTTGATGGTCTAAATTTCTATGTGTGCTTAAGTTTGATAATTTGAATTATAAATTTAGTCTAAATTTCTATGTGTGCTTAAGTTTGATAATTTGAATTATAATTTTGACCACTCAGAATTTGAATACAAAACTTTTATGTGTTTTAAGCCCCATGATTCAAAGTTCATATTTGGTCACCTGAAGCTGATCACCAAACCTTCATGTGCACTTAAATCCGATGACATAATGCATATTTTTTCAACCACTCGAAATCCGATCACCCGACTTTCATGTGCACCTAGATCCTTTGACCCCAAGTCCATCACCAAACACCCAATATCCGCCCACCAAATATTCATATGCTCCTGATATACTTTTTGGGTAACCCAAAAAGTGATCTCAGGCCACTCAAAAACATGTCCATGTGCTACCCCTATCAGAGGGTGGCTTGAGCGCGACTTTTCTCATGAGCTTCTTCCATTCGACCCATGCATTATTAAATAAAGCATACTGTTAGAGATGTGTTCTTCTTGTACAGATTCAAATGGTAATGTAAAGCTGAAGAAATTGGATTTGCGTAAAAAATATGAGAAATGTATATACGTCTATGATCTCAAACAGATAGCATTACTGTAATCGATCGCGTATGCATTTAGCCATGTCAGAGAAAGGTTGACATCATTCTGAATCAGGTTAATCAATTTTTATAAGTTTTTGTGTAGGAATCCCATAAATCTGTAAGCTCTCCGAGTGATCTTCTGGTGTATCTTCTTTTGTTTTCTTGATCTTTTCTTCCTACTTTCCCGGAACGCACAGTAGAGAGGCCGAAGACGTGGGAAAAAGCTAACGAGGAGAATGTCAAAAAAATGAAACGGAAACATCAAGACTATGAAACGATTGAGGAGGCTATCGATGTGATGTGCGGATGTGAAAGAATTAAAAATGTGACGTTGCAACGTCAACTGAGAATTCACTTAATTGGCGGCTTTAAAACGCTTTTTAAGCGTGCAAACAATGGTGCAATTTTAGTTTATAATTTAATGCGCTTTTGTGAAAAGCAAACCTATCAATTATAATTGTTTTTTGCTTTCTTAGAACAGTTCGAACCGAATTAAGTGTCCTAATTAGCGGCGCAAACTCATCCCCAATCACGTGGTCCTTATAATCCAGAACAAGCATCAACGGATATAGTCGCGACGGTTAGATATATAACGACATACTATCAAAATTTCAGTTGAGTAGTATTTTTCATAGTGACAGCTTGTGAGGCATCATGGGTCCTGCATGGCGTGCATAAGAGGAGAATGATTTTATAAGCTACTACAGTGTTGCTCGAGTTTACCAGTTTTGTTTCCGATGGCGGCGTTCAAAGAAACGAGCGGCGCTGACGAGAATGAGTTGGAAAATCATTACTATCTTTCTCTCGTTTTATAGAAGAAAAAGCAGAACGAAGACAGATATTGTATTAAAGGAGAATGAAACTAGTGTGCCTACGATGCAGCAAAAGAAATTTTCCAGACTCACAACTGCATATCAGAGATTGAAGAAACATCGTCAATCTCCTACGGCACTATAACGAATGGAGATCGTCTCTTCATTTAGATGGGTTTACAGCATGCAGGAACATCTTAACCAAGAAACAGGAAAATGCAATCTCCTTCAGCCTACTGATAAGTGCGATTTCTCATGATCTGCATGCACAATCCTAAATTCCCTCCTTTCTAAGTAACCAGTTACACAGAATAGCTTCCAATCTCCACAACTATATTGGGTGTAGATCATGATATATACTTTCATCAGTTAGAATCTATGTGTGTAGCATTACAATTAAAGCTTCTGTAGTCTTACAGCCGAAGAAGAAAGCTTAAGTTCCCTCGAAGATTACACCTTTTGGATTTCCCATTTTCAAGCTTTGTTTAAATTTCAAATCTGTTAGTGCAAGATAACCCGTTGAAGAATAGGGTGCTTTATGGAAATATGGAAGGTTCAAGTTCATTTGAAACACTAAGCCGTTTGATTGAGGTTCTATATGAGATTTGCGTAAGAGAACTTGCGTACTATACACACACACACACACACACACACACACATATATATATATATATATATATATATATATATATATATATATATATATATATATATATATATATATATATATATATATATATATATATATAGTAATCTTGCAACTGCATATTATTATTATTTTTTCCACAGAACCGGAAGGATAAAATTAGTGCAAGGAAAAAAGAAAAAGATTACAACAATGAGCTTGTCCCATGAGGGAGAGTCATAGGGATTCCAAGAATTGAATCATGGAAAGCCTTGCTGGGGAGTACATTTTTAGCAGAGAGTCTTTCCATCTATTGGATCTAGCCCCTCTAATGACATGATGTTGATCAAAGTTTCTATAGTTGGTGTCACAGATGTACTTTTTACAAAGCTGTAGGATTTTCCTGATAACCTGGTTGCAGGTGAAAAGAAAATCCCTAGGTTTGTATGAGAAGATCTTCTCATTTCTATTTTTCCAAATATACCAGAGAACGTGAGCTCTTAGCATTTGCCACAGAGCTGTTGGTGTAAATTGCAAGCCTACACATTTGGCTCAAAGGATGCATTGAAGTCTACACATACATGAAGAAGCATAGGAACATATGCTAGTGGTTAATTACCACTTTATCTCATTGTAAAAGTCTAATAGACTTAGAATCTTTTTGTAATCACCTACCGAAATGAGTCATGGAAAAGTAGCTCATTTGATTGAAGGAATATATCCTAATATGTAGGAGCTTGATCATAGGGAGCCAAAATTTGAATTTGAATTCAAATCTTTACTCATTACATATAAAAGTGAACATGAAAAGTCACGTGTAGAGAGATCACTCCCGAGCTTCTCATTTCTGAATTTGAGTGTGTGTGAGGACTATACTATAGCCTACACCTCTCTACACCATTAGGCAATGTTGTTCATGCCAATGGGATTGTACACAAGTGTTCATTAATAGACACATTTACATCATTCATCTTTGAGTTCTCTGTTAGTCTACTCAAAAGTCTGTGAACTTGTCAAGGGCATATCTCGGTCAATTCTTCACCAAATTTAGTGATTCAAAGCTTTTTGGATTCAGCTCAAAGTCATCTATATGGTATCAACGTTTGAAGTGATTCTATTCAGCCATTTCAGAGAAAGCTGCGTCGAGGTGAACTCTGGTCATTTTCTGCTACAGTCCTAAAAAGTCGGGGGTATAGCTAAACTTGCTAAATTGATTTCTCTTAGCATAGTTTATCTTTTTACATCATTCCACTTGCAAATGGTAGCTTACTAAGCTAGTTAAATACCCCTATAAGGAATTTTATCAATTTCTACTGTGCTGGTCATACTGAGCAAAACATTCAGCAAGTGTCAAGACATAAATAGAAGGTTTTCTTGAGTTTGTGAACTTCAAAGTTATCTGTTTTGGTTCAATCATTACACACATCACTTCCAAAGTACATAGGCCATTTTTTGGTGTTATTGGAAAGCTAAGAAAGTCTACTTATCAAGTCTGAAGCAAAAGAGGGCTGGTACAAAGCAGGTGTAGCAGTACCTACTCAGTCTCTTGGAGCATCCATCCATCTTTCCCAACAGTGGTATCAGAGCAATAGAGGTAAAATGGGAGATGGTTTTCCTTCATTTATTGATAAATTGGATAGGAAAAACTACCAAGCTTGGTCTCTAAGGATGAAGACCTACTTACAAGGAAGGAGTCTCTATGGATACATCTCAGGAGATGAGGAATTGCCCTCATTCAAAGCAAGAGGATTGCCAACCAAGGAAGAACAAGAAAAGCTCAACACATGGTGTGCTAAGGATGCATTGGCAAGGTATTATTTACTCAACTCTATCTCTGACTTTCTTTTGCCACATATCAAAAATTGTAAGACATCCCAAGAAACTTGGGAAACCTTGTCATCATATTTTTCCTCGAATACAAGGGATAGAAAAAATCAGTTGTGGATTGAATTCACAACACTAAGGAAGCAACCTAAGCAAGCTGTTTCAGAATTTGTGACCAAGATCAAAGATGTTGCAGATCAGTTAGTGTGGGATAATGTTGGCGAAAACTTCGGCTTTTAACGCCTACTGTTGCGGAAAATACTTTCGCCCTGAAGATGGGTTTCGCGACAAGGCTTGAACTCTGTCAGGCCTGCGGAAAATGCCGCGCCACCGTAATAGGATGCTAAGCTAGAGTGATTCAGAATACCTCTGTAATCATCAGTAGCTCAACCTAATTTACGTCGCTTTAACTGTGTTATTCTGCGACTCAGGTTCCACCGGAACTTCACCCGACTGTTACTGGACTGACACCGTAGTCGTGCTGGAACTTTACCGAAATAAACTTAGTTCTGTTCGTAATTGCTTCAGATGAACTTATGTGACATAGAGAAGTAGTGCGTGAGCTTCTTTCACCGAATGAACTTCCTTCTGAAAACTTCACAGTTCTAAGATGCTACTTTCCGGTTAACTTTTGTACTGTGTGTACATCTTCTTCCCACCGGAAACTGTGATCAGCTTAGAGTAGAGACGTCTAGCTACAAGATGAGCTATCTCTCATACAAAGCTTCGAACTCTGCTACGAGTTATACTTCGTTGTTCTACCGAAAAAACTTGTCTTTGAGATACTGTAACTAACCGAAAAATTACTGAAATATGTTTACTGAGTAAACTGTTATACGCCGAAACATGCGTTTACAGAGAAGGTACTGAAGCACGTTTAGTAACGAGTCGTGACAGTTAACGATAAACTAAGCTTCCTACCGTAACACGAAATAGCTTCAGATTCTTCACAAGTAAAGATTGCGCGCAGACATCCACATGAACATGTGTTTTCGATTAGAGAAGATGTGTACAAGTAAGCTTGGCCTCTTCTTGCTCAAGTCACAGAAACTCTCCTACAGTGAGTAGTTTCTTATTACCATCTCTCTTCAGATGAAAAGGCCCGACACTTCAGGCTTGTGTTATTCATCTGTACATACGCGATCTATGGCGTCTTCTGAGAACTTCTAACTCTCTCTTCACTCATACGCGATCTATGGCGTCTTCTCTCAGTCTCTCGTTCTCCTCTGTGTATCAATGTCTCTCGCATACATGCATGTACTCCCACACTCTCTGTTCTTCAAATCTTGCTGTATATATATATACAATTTCTTTGGCGCTCCTCTGCCCTGTCATTCTTCAATTCACGTTATGCGCGCCTTACGCGCCCGCCGCGGTTAATTGCTCTGTTATGCGGACACCGCGCATTAACTTCGCATACTGTACACCTGTGCACTGATTTTCCGGAAGATTCTGCTTCTCTCTTGTTTGTTGTGTCAAATTCGTGAGTGTTTCCTTAACAGCTCCCCCTCAATCACTAATTTGACCTCTTCCGGTCTTTCATATATCTTTCTTTCTTTTATTCCTGCCATCTCTTTGAATCTGTTCGTCTTTGTTCCATCCAAGCTCTTTGTCAGAATATCTGCAATCTGATCTTTCGTAGGAGTGTAGACTATTTCTATCTCTTTCTCCATTACTTTTTCCCTTAGGAAATGATACTGAATCTCTATGTGTTTTGTTCTTGCGTGAAACACAGGATTCGCTGCAAGATACAGCGAGCTCATATTATCTCCATGTATGATCGGTATACTTTGATCTATACCCATGCTTTTAAGTAAGGTCTGCATCCATATTACTTCTTTTGCTGCTTCTACCAGTCCTTTGTATTCTGCTTCTGTTGATGATAAGGCTACTGTGTGTTGCTTCTTCGAACACCAGCTTACCAGCTTATCTCCTAGGTATATCATATACCCATGCGTTGATCTTCGGTCATCTTGACTTCCTGCCCAATCTGAGTCACTATATGCTCTGAGCTTTATATCTGACGTAAAAGGATAATATAATCCTTCATTTATAGTTCTTTTGATATATCTGAGAACTCTTTGTCCTGCAACCCAATGTTGCTCTGTCGGACAATGCATAAACTGTGAGAGAACTCCCACCGGAAAACTAAGATCCGGTCTTGTCAGCGTAGCATATATTAAGCTTCCTACTAACGATTGATACTTCTTCATATCCTTGAATTCTGTTCCACTAAATTTGCTGAGTTTATGATTTACTTCAAGCGGTGTTGAAGCTTCTCTGCAATTCTCCATTTTGAACTTCTTCAGTAAGTTCAGGAGATACCTTTCTTGTGTGACATATACACCATGATCTGTATATGTGATTTCCATTCCTAGAAAGTATGATAACTTTCCTAGGTCACTGATCTTGAATTCCTTTTCTAGCAGTTTCTTTACCTCTGTGATTCCTGCATCTGAGGTACCTGTAATTATTATGTCATCTACATAGATACAAATGTAGATCATTCCTTCTTCTGTTCTTTTGATGAGTAGACTTGCATCTGCCTTCGAACTTTGGTATCCAAGTTCGTTTAGATACTTCACGAGTCTGTAGTTCCAAGCTCTTGGAGCTTGCTTCAGTCCATAAAGTGCTTTTCTTAACCTACAAACAAAGTTTGGGTATTTGGAACTTATAAACCCTTCCGGTTGTTCCATATATACTTCATCTGATATATATCCATTCAGGAATGCATTCTTTATATCTAGCTGACTTAGCTTCCATCCTTTTGATGCTGCTATAGCAATTACTGTCCTTATAGTTGACATCTTTGCCACCGGACTGAATGTCTCGTCATAGTCTATGCCATGCGTCTGAGCATAGCCCTTGATAACCAGTCTCGCTTTATGTCTGGCTATCCTTCCATCTGCAAGTTTTTTAACTTTGAACACCCATTTATTTCCAATTACTTTCTTACCGTTTGGTTTAGGGACAAGCTCCCATGTCTTGTTCTCTTCTAGTGCGGTGAATTCTTCTTTCATTGCTTCTTGCCATTGCTTCTTGCCTTTGGCTTCGTCATAGCTCTGAGGTTCCTCCTCTTCTTTAACCATATATGCATAATCTTGTTGAGTTATATATGATGTATCATACGAGTATCTTTCCGGTTGTCTTCTTACTCTGTTTGACCTTCTTAGCTCATATTCTTCGTGTGTGTCTGAGTACCCGTCTTCATCTTCGTTCCTTATACCTGTTCCGGTTCTGGACGTACTCGCCTCGTCTTCTTTGTTTACCTGTACGATTGTTTTACCTTTCTCTTTTCTTTTTATCTCTTCTTCAAATTCTTCAGCTGTATGACTCTGATCTGCATACCAGCTTTTCTGTTCATCAAATGTTACATCCCTGGAAACAGTAAAATGTTTGGTTAGAGGACTCCATAACCTGTAACCCATCTGTTTCTCATCATATCCGACGAATACATATTTCTCTGCTTTTGGTTCAAGCTTATGTCTGAGTTGAGACGGTACATAAGCATACGCTACTGATCCAAACACTTTGCAGTGATCAAGTGTTGGCTTCTTTCCCCACCAGGCTTCATAAGGAGTCATTCCTTCTAAGGCTGTACATGGTAATCTGTTTACCAAGTATGTAGCTGTATTTACGGCTTCAGCCCAAAGATAATCCGGGCAATTCTTTTCTTTTAGCATAGCCCGTGCAAACTCGACTAGAGTTCGGTTTCTCCTTTCTGCTACACCGTTTTGTTGTGGTGTATATCTGCAGGTTATTTCTCTCTTAATACCTGCATTCCAAAGATAGTCATTGAATTCTCGGGAGAAGTATTCTCCCCCTCCATCAGACCTCAGTCTTTTAAGCTTTCGTCCGGTGAGTCTTTCAGCATATGCATGAAAATGCCTGAAAGCTCCAAACACTTCTGATTTCTCTTTTAGAACATAAAGAGTTATCCACCTTGTGGCATCATCAATGAATAAAACATAGTACCTTGATCCGCTGATTGATCCTTCTTTCGTTGGTCCCCATACATCTGTATGTATGAGTTCCAGCACACTGTCATGTTTGAATCCTTTCTTCTGGAAAGGTAACCTGTGGGCTTTTCCCATTTGACAGGCTTCGCATTTGTGAATCATATGTTGGTTCTGTACGTTCGGTAATCCCAGTACAGACTGATTCGCTATCATAGCTTTGATTCCTTTTTCGTGAAAATGACCTAATCTCTTGTGCCAGAGATCAAGTTCTGTAATTACCTTTTCATCATGTGTGAGCAGCGCTTGGCCAATGTTCCCTTGTACTCTTAAGGTAAAGAGTCTGCCTTCTTTCTTACCAGAAACGATCTGATAATATCCGTTCTTGGGATCTTCTACAAATACTCCTTTATTTGTAAATCTGACTTGAAAACCTTTTTCGACTATCTGTCCCACACTGATCAGATTTTTCGGTATTGTTGGAACATACAAAACATTGGTTAGCAAATCTGCTCCACTCTTGCATTTCACTTTCCCGATTGATTGTACTTTGTGTCTTGTATTGTCACCTGTTTGAACAGTGTGACTCGCACTTCCTTTTTCCAATTCTGACATCAGTTCTATGTTTCCTGACAAGTGATTAGAACATCCAGAGTCAATGTAAAATACCTTTAGATCTTCGTTATCAGATGTGCTGATTGAGTTCATCATCAATGATGTATGACTCTCATTCTGTGTGTCATTTGCGTAGTTGTTGTAGGTGGTGTTGTAGGATTGGCTCTGTCCCCAACTTCTTACTCCACCTCTACCGTAGCCTCCTCTTTGGCTTTGTCTTCCTCTTTGGAAGTTACTCTGATTTCTTCCGCTACTGCCTCTGCTATTGTTGTTTTGATTTTGATTTGATCCCTGTTGGTTGTGCCAACAGTCATGCGCCAGATGGTTACTTAGTCCACAAATCCAGCAAACTTTCTTGGTGGTATTCTGGCGGCTTCTTCCTCTTGCTCTTCCTCTGCCAGTGCCTTTACCTCTTGCGTAATAGGCCTGAGAGCTTGACTCTTCTTCGTCTTTTGACTTGCCTTTGTCTTTCTTCTTGTTCTTCATATACATTGCTGAGCTATGTCCTTTGTCTGCGTCTCCTTTCAGGTCTTGCTCATATGTGAGCATCAAACCAAGCAACTGATTTAACTCTGGTACAAAATGATTTAGGGAGAGTTCAGTTGATAGTACGAAAGGTTTCCACCTTTCATCTCCTCTCAAACCTGTGAGCACTTGCGCTATCAATCTATGATCTTCGACTTCTTCATTTATGGATCCAAGGCTATCTGCTAGATCCTTTATTTTAGTGACGTAGTCACTGATGCTTTGACTTGGCTTCTTTTTGAACGTTGTGAACTCGGACCATAGGCTGGCTTTCCTAGCTTTCGTAGTATTTTGGAAGTGATCTTCCAATGCACTCCATATGTCCTCCGCTTTCTCCAAACCTCTAATGTGCGGTAGCAGATGATCTGACACAGTGTTGTAGATGTAGGCTCTTGCCGTTGCATCTTTCTTCTGCCATAGCTTTAGGGCGTCTAGTTCTTCTTTTTCCGGTTGACTGTCATCTTCGAAGGTCGGTTTCTTTTCTTCTCCGGTTACGTACATCATTAACTCCTTACTCATAAGTAAGGCTTCCATGCGCATTACCCATGCGGGATAATTATCTCTGTCCAGTTTATCAATTTGGACATGATCTGCCATGATCTTCTTCCTCTCGTGGAATGATCCGGCTCTTATACCGATTCTTGGGAAAACTAGCCTGCTCTGATACCAATTGTTGGGATAATGTTGGCGAAAACTTCGGCTTTTAACGCCTACTGTTGCGGAAAATACTTTCGCCCTGAAGATGGGTTTCGCGACAAGGCTTGAACTCTGTCAGGCCTGCGGAAAATGCCGCGCCACCGTAATAGGATGCTAAGCTAGAGTGATTCAGAATACCTCTGTAATCATCAGTAGCTCAACCTAATTTACGTCGCTTTAACTGTGTTATTCTGCGACTCAGGTTCCACCGGAACTTCACCCGACTGTTACTGGACTGACACCGTAGTCGTGCTGGAACTTTACCGAAATAAACTTAGTTCTGTTCGTAATTGCTTCAGATGAACTTATGTGACATAGAGAAGTAGTGCGTGAGCTTCTTTCACCGAATGAACTTCCTTCTGAAAACTTCACAGTTCTAAGATGCTACTTTCCGGTTAACTTTTGTACTGTGTGTACATCTTCTTCCCACCGGAAACTGTGATCAGCTTAGAGTAGAGACGTCTAGCTACAAGATGAGCTATCTCTCATACAAAGCTTCAAACTCTGCTACGAGTTATACTTCGTTGTTCTACCGAAAAAACTTGTCTTTGAGATACTGTAACTAACCGAAAAATTACTGAAATATGTTTACTGAGTAAACTGTTATACGCCGAAACATGCGTTTACAGAGAAGGTACTGAAGCACGTTTAGTAACGAGTCGTGACAGTTAACGATAAACTAAGCTTCCTACCGTAACACGAAATAGCTTCAGATTCTTCACAAGTAAAGATTGCGCGCAGACATCCACATGAACATGTGTTTTCGATTAGAGAAGATGTGTACAAGTAAGCTTGGCCTCTTCTTGCTCAAGTCACAGAAACTCTCCTACAGTGAGTAGTTTCTTATTACCATCTCTCTTCAGATGAAAAGGCCCGACACTTCAGGCTTGTGTTATTCATCTGTACATACGCGATCTATGGCGTCTTCTGAGAACTTCTAACTCTCTCTTCACTCATACGCGATCTATGGCGTCTTCTCTCAGTCTCTCGTTCTCCTCTGTGTATCAGTGTCTCTCGCATACATGCATGTACTCCCACACTCTCTGTTCTTCAAATCTTGCTGTATATATATATATACAATTTCTTTGGCGCTCCTCTGCCCTGTCATTCTTCAATTCACGTTATGCGCGCCTTACGCGCCCGCCGCGGTTAATTGCTCTGTTATGCGGACACCGCGCATTAACTTCGCATACTGTACACCTGTGCACTGATTTTCCGGAAGATTCTGCTTCTCTCTTGTTTGTTGTGTCAAATTCGTGAGTGTTTCCTTAACAGTTAGCAAGCATAGGAGAAGAGATTGAAGAAGAACAAATTGTAAGGCAAGTGATCAATGGAATCAAGGCTGATGACAAATGGGAAAGCTTCACCACAACCATGGATCTTTACATGGACATGCATACTCCAGATCTTACAACTCTCATGGGACAACTATTTACACATGAAGCAAAGCTCACCAAGAATGGAGATACATCCAAAGGTGATAACTCTTTTGCCCTATACACTGATAAGAAGTCTAAGGATAAAGGCAAGAGCGAAAAAATGGAAGATGAAGGTTCTACCTCCCAAGCCAACTATGCAGGGAGAGGTAGATCTTCAAGAGGAAGGGGCAGAGGAGGTAAGCAAGGTAGGGGGAGACCCTATAACTCATCACCTTGCAACATTTGTGGTCTATCAAATCATACTACAGATGAGTGTTTGAGGAATTACAAAAATCAGAGAGGAAGAGGCTACCAAAGAGGTGGATACTCACAGTCAAGAGGAAGGTTCAACCATCACCAAGGCTACAACAACAATTATAACAACAATTACAACAACAATTATAATGGCAACTACCAAGGAGGATTCAAATCCAGAAAGGACTATAACAACTATACAGAAGAGCAGGATGACTATCTTCTGATCATGAACATGACTTCAAAGTCAGGTACAAATGATGACCACCTATTCTACATTGACTCAGGGTGCTCAAATCATGTGGCTGGCAATGTGGCACTACTCTCTGATCTTGAGGAACCAAAAGGTAAGCATCAAGTCCAAACAGGTGATGACACAAAGCATTCAGTAGTTAAAGTTGGAAATGTTAAGACTTGTGATGGTAATCAGAATTTGTTGAGCAGGGTACTCTATGTACCAACCATTACCAAAAATTTGATGAGTGTTGGTGAGATTGTGGAGAAAGGTTTGCAGGTCAAATTCAACCAATATGAAGCATATATGGAGGATCAAAGACATGGGTTCAAGAGGATTGCTAAAGGAGAAAAATCAGGTAGACTTTTCACTTTTGAGTTAGAAGATACAAAGAACATTGCACTATACAGTTATAAAGATCAGACACTTTCAGAGCTTGAGATTTGGCACAAAAGGTTAGGTCATATAGGAGAGAGAACCTTGAAACAAATGTGCAGGGACCAATGTGTGCTTGGGATACCTAATGTATCCAAGCAACATATGATTTACAAGTGTGGTGCTTGTCAATTCGGTAAGTCTCACAGGTTACCCTTCTCCAAGAAAGGATACATGCATGAAGACTACCTAGAGCTTGTACACATAGATGTATGGGAACCAAGCAAAGACCCCTCAGTCTCAGGATCAAGGTACTATGTGTCTTTCATTGATGATTATAGCAGATGGACTGTATTGTACTTCATGAAGCACAAGGATGAGGTATTTAATTGCTTTAAAGAATATCTTGCATTAGTTGAAAACCAGACAGGAAGGAATTTGAAAAGACTAAGGTCAGATGGAGGAGGTGAGTACTTCTCCAATGAATTTGAAGACTTCTTGCAGGACAGAGGCATCAAAAGAGAAATAACCACAAGGTATTCTCTTGAACACAATGGGGTAGCTGAAAGAAGAAATAGCTTAATTGTTGAGACAACTAGATCTATGCTTAATGAGAAAAAGTTACCTAACTATCTATGGGCAGAGAGTGTTTCTACTGCCACTTACCTCATAAACAGGTTACCATCTAAGTCTCTTAATGGCATGACACCTTATGAGGCATGGCATTGTAAGAGACCCTCACTTGACAATTGCAAAATATTTGGATGTGTAGCATATGTACACATTCCTTCTCAGATAAGAGATAAGCTAGAACCAAAGGCTGAAAAATGCATCTTTATTGGGTATGATTTAAATAAAAAAGGTTACAGGTTTTATAATCCCATCAATAAGGGATTCATGGTAAGCAGAGATGTTGTCTTTGATGAAAATGATTCTTGGTATGAGAATGAATGCAGGAAGGTTAAGTTACCCTATGATTTGGAAGAGGAATTTCCAAGTCTTACAAAGGAGGAACCTACTCATAATGAAGCCTCAAGTTCAGATGATGAAGATACTATCAACCTTGAAGAGTTCAAGGCATGGAAGTCCAAGGGCAAAATGAAGATGAAGAAGCTTGAAGACATACCTGAATCTTCAACTCAACCATTTAGAAAATCACAAAGAGAAAGCAAGAAACCTATCAGATATGGGTATGATACCTCTCTTGTTACTAAACATTCTGTTGATCTTGCCAAAGATTTGTCAAATGAAGAACCAAGATCAGAAAATAGGATCCAGATGGATCTATAAGTTGAAAAGAAATTCTGATGGAACAATTAATAGGTACAAAGCCAGATTGGTAGCCAAGGGTTTTGCACAAACCCAAGGCATTGACTATGAAGAGACATTTTCTCCTGTGGCCAAGATGCCAACAATCAGAGTGTTGGTAAGTGTGGCTGCATCAAAGAATTGGAACATGTACCAATTCGATGTCAAGAATGCCTTCTTGAATGGATGGATTTTAGAGGAGGTATATATGTCACAACCTCCTGGCTATGAGGACCCTAAGAAGGTAACATATGTTTGCAAATTGAAAAAGGCTTTATATGGATTGAAGCAGGCACCTAGGGCATGGAATTACATGTTAACTACATATCTCCAAGACCAAGGTTTTGTCATGAGCAAGGCAGATACTTCTCTGTTCATTAAGAGAAGTAATTCAGAGGTAATATATCTTTGTGTTTATGTTGATGACATCATCATTACATGTAATGATGTCAATGGAATCAGGTATATCAAAAGCCAGATGATGAAGGAGTTCAAGATCAATGTCTATTGAAGTATTTTTTGGGACTTGAATTAGTCTACACTAATTCAGGAATATATATTACTCAGAAAAAGTATATACAGGACATGTTGAAGAAGTTTCATTTGCAGGATGCCAAAGTAGCAAGCACTCCAATGGAGGTAAACCTAAAACTAAGTGCCCATGAAGGTGATGAAGTCAAAGACATTACAGGTTATCAAAGTATGGTGGGTAGCTTGAACTATGCTACTCTTACAAGAATTGATATTGCATATGGAGTTAGTGTGCTAAGCCAATTTATGCACAAGCCAAGGATACCTCACTTAGAGGCTGCCAAAAGAATTCTGAAATATCTCAAGGGTACACAGAACCATGGTTTGTATTTTCCTTATACTTCAGATATTGATATAAAAGTCTATTCAGATGCAGATTGGGCAGGATGCAAGGATGATAGGAGGAGCACTTCTGGATATATTTCTTTTGCAGGTGACAAACCAATTTCATGGTCTTCAAAGAAGCAACCTACTGTTGCTTTGTCTTCCACAGAGGCAGAGTATAGAGGACTGGCTAATGCCACACAAGAAGCAGTTTGGACTAAGCTTTTGTATACATAATTGGGTTTGTTTACTAGGTCACCAATTATCTTTGGAGATAATACGAGTTCTCTTCACCTAAGTTATCATGCTAGGACCAAACACATAGAGGTCCATTACCATTATGTGAGAGAGAAATTGATAAGCAAGGACATTCAACTTACCTATGTATCAACCAACATGCAATGTGCAGATTTGCTGACTAAAGCTTTGGATGGAACCAAACTTTGCAGGTTCAAATCCATGATTGGATTGCAGGATATGCTTGAAGATTGAAGATGAAGACTTAAGCCGAAATGTTTGGCTTGAGGGGGAGCTGTTGGTGTAAATTGCAAGCCTACACATTTGGCTCAAAGGATGCATTGAAGTCTACACATACATGAAGAAGCATAGGAACATATGCTAGTGGTTAATTACCACTTTATCTCATTGTAAAAGTCAAATTGACTTAGAATCTTTTTGTAATCACCTACCAAAATGAGTCGTGGAAAAGTAGCTCATTTGATTGAAGGAATATATCCTAATATGTAGGAGCTTGATCATAGGGAGCAAAAATTTGAATTTGAATTCAAATCTTTACTCGTTACATATAAAAGTGAACATGAAAAGTCGCGTGTAGAGAGATCACTTCCGAGCTTCTCATTTCTGAATTTGAAAGTGTGTGAGGACTATACTATAGACTACACCTCTCTACACCATTAGGAAATTTTGTTCATGCCAATGGGATTGTACACAAGTGTTCATTAATAGATACATTTACATGATTCATCTCTGAGTTCTCTGTTAGTCTACTCAAAAGTCTGTCAACTTGTCAAGGGCATATCTCGATCAATTCTTCACCTAATTTAGTGATTCAAAGGTTTTTGGATTCAGCTCAAAGTCATCTATATGCTATCAAAGTTTGAAGTGATTCTATTCAGCCATTTCAGAGAAATCTACGTCGAGGTGAACTCTGGTCATTTTCTGCTACAGTCCTAAAAAGTCCGGGGTATAGCTAAACTTGCTAAATTGATTTCTCTTAGCATAGTTTATCTTTTTACATCATTCCACTTGAAAATGGTAGCTTACTAAGCTAGTTAAATACCCCTAGAAGAAATTTTATCTATTTCTACTGTGCTGGTCACACTGAGCAAAACATTGAGCAGGTGTCAAGACATACATAGAAGGTTTTCTTGAGTTTGTGAACTTCAAAGTTATCTGTTTTGGTTCAATCAATACACACATCACTTCCAAAGTACATAGGCCATTTTTTGGTGTTATTGGAAAGCTAAAAAAGTCTACTTATCAAGTCTGAAGCAAAAGAGGGCTGGTACAAAGCAGGTGTAGTAGTACCTACTCAGTCTCTTGGAGCATCCATCTTTCCCAACAAGAGCTATATCCAGACTTTTACATTCCCCAAGAAGAATCTCCTTGAATCCTAACTGGGGAAGGCCTTTAGCAATACAATACAAATTCAGAGAAAGACAAAACTTTTGAGCATTTCTACAAAGGACAAATATGTGAATAATGTCTTCAAGCTGCCCACAAAAGGGGCATTTTCCTGCACTAAACTAATGTTAGCCTTCCTGGCTCTGCTTCTAGTCCACACACCTTGATGAGCTATCAACCACAGCAAATGAGCTTGCCTGGAGGTACAGGCAAAGGCCCAAATAGTCCTGAATCTATACATCCATTGGGATCTATTCCATTGAATCCTCCATTTGACATTGAGCTTGTTGATGTCCCATCTGCCATATTGACCAGCAATTTTGAAGTTTCTGTAGCTGTCTCCAGCAACTTCTCCCAACCCAATCCATTTGTGGTAATTGTATTCCTCCAGCTTATCAATCAGCCATCTCCTTTTATTCATCAATTCTTGTTTACAAGCACCAGACAAACCATTCTTTTCTTGAATATAGTTATAGTCCCTTACTTGCTTGCCATCCCAGAGAGAGTTCCAAGAATCAAACCCAACTTTTCTACACTTGTTCATCCTAATGGAAAAGATCAGAGGGTTAGAATCAGAATACCACCCAATCCACATAGAGCTTTGTAAAACAAATGAAGAATTGTTTTTAAAATAAACAGGCAGTCTGTAGTTACTTTTGATAACATTCTAGGCTTTCCAAAAAGAGCATAAAAGTTTACTTCCTTTGGGAATTACTTGGATAGGAGAGGTAATGACATCCCACCAGGAGAGGTTAATCCAGCTTTTGTGTCCTGAAACATAAAACTCAACAACATTCCTTTTAATTAATGCAGACAAAAAATCAGCAGATTTAGTGACCCTCAGAATCCATTTGCCAGCCATTTGGATGGCCATCTTAGCTGGGCAAATAATACCCAACCCTCCCTCATCTTTTTTAAGCAGCAGGTACTCCAAGCAACTTTGGGTATTTTACTGGTTTGTTGAGACCCCCCCCCACAAGAATCTTCTGGACAGGGCAATAACTTGGGCAAGTTTTTTTTTGTTGGGCATCCAGCAAGCAAAAAAGTAAGTCAAGACATGTAAAACATAATGCTTTAAAACAAAATATCTTTGGGAAAGAGTTTCTGGAAGTTCATCCATTGAAACACTTTAGCTCTAAATTTATCAAACACCCAGTTCCATCTCTGCTCAAGAGACACCCCAAATCCCATAGGTATACCCAAAAGTCGGAAAATAGTGCCTTCCTGAATGAAATCACAATTATTAGCCTTAATACAATCAGGAATTTCTTTATTAGAGGAGTAAAAGCCAGTTTTCGTATGATTGACAACAGACCCACTAGCAGTGCAGAACAAATGAAGACAGTGCATGAAATTCTTAGCAGAAAAGCCATCAACCATAGTAATCATGTTAGTGTCGTCAGCAAACATCTGAAGACCAAGAGGGGAAGGGCAACCAGGAATGCTCAGCCCTTTGATAGTACCCTGCTCCATACAATCTCTTATCAACCACCCAAGAGAATCACTAGTAATAGCAAACAAGAGAGGAGCAAGGGGACATCCTTGCCTAACAGACCTAAACAATTGAAAGGGGTCAGAGAGACAACCATTCATAGCAATTCTAGAGTTAGCATTACCAAAAAGAGTACTGGTGTACTTGATAAATCTTCTACCAGCACCAATGTCACGAAGAGACTGGACGATAAAGTCCCACTCCATACGGTCATAAGCTTTATCAAAATCAACTTTGAAGAAGAAGGTATCAATCTTTTTCTCTTGAGCATAATCAATCCCTTCCCAAATAGAGATAATAGCATCCAAAATGTATCTACCTTTGATGAACCCTTTCTACTAAGGAAAAATGATCTTATCCATAATAGGACTAAGTCTCCTGGCCAAGGAAGAGGCAAAGATTTTATACAAAGAAGTCAGGCAAGAAATAGGTCTCCAGTTATTCAAGTCATCCTTATCAACTTTTTTGTGGACCAACTTAATAACACCAGAATTGATAAAGGTGGAAAGAGAACCCCTTATAGTGGCCTCTTGCCACACCAAGAGAATAATGGGCACAATGTAATCAACAAGCTCATGAAAAAATTCATTAGGAATACCATCAGGCCCAGGTGATTTGCAGGGCTTCAATTTACTAATGGTTTCTCTAACCTCACCAGTAGAAAGGGACAAGTCCAGGATAGAAGCCAGTTCCTGAGGAATCATTTTCTTCCTTTTTAAAGCAATGGTGGCCCTGGCCCTCTGGATGTCCTCCCCTCTCTTGGGAGGCCTAGAGAAAACATTAGTAAAGAGGCCAATGGCCTCTTGCAAATTCTCCTTCATAGAAGAAGCAACCCCACCATCTCTTTTCTTTAAAAAAGGGACAAAATCCCTAGCTTTTTCTTCTTCAAAAGATCAAACATGAATTTGTTAGGTCTGTCACCTTTTCCCTCCCAAAATTCTCTAGAAGCAGCAAGAGCACCACTAGCCGAGATGTAATCCTCCCATCTCAACCTTTCCTGGAGATTATTAAGATTAATCCTTTTAGTAGGTTCATCAGAATTACTCTTTTCAATACTGTCTATCTCCCTTAGAATCATCATCCTCTTTTGTTTTCTGACTTCCTTAGCCCGGAGTTTGTACTTATAGAACAACATCTGGATGTCTTTGACAGCTCTTTCCCAAGCAATCAATGGAGAGCAATTAGAGGAAAAATGCTTATTGAAAATACTCTTGGTCGTCTCTTTGACACACTTAATTTTAAGAAGGGAAGCATCCAAGTGGACTTAACCAGCTCTATAGTTGAGCGAATTTCTATCCAAGTGAACAATAAGAGGACAATGGTCAGACAGCTGAAGAGAGGGATCAATAAAGCACTTATGCTGCCACAATTCATGAAATTTATTGACATTAATGTAGCACCTGTCTAGCCTAGCAGAAAAGGGTCTACTAATACTTTTATTCCTCTAGGTGTGACCAGTATTATCAGAGCAATCAAGTAGGTTGAGGGAGTTAATCATAGCAATCCACTCTTTCTTTTCCAAACCATGCAAAATATTGTCAGGATTACCAATTCTATCTTTTTCCAGTAAAACCATATTAAAATCTCCGAGTAGGATGACATCATCAGTGAGTCTACTCAGCTCTTTCCAACAATTAATTCTATCAACTTGATTATTAGAAGCATACACACTAACAATGGTGAAATTAATAGGGTCCTTGCACTTCAGGGCCACCCATTGATTGGTGCAACTATAGGTAACTTCATCAATACAGTGAGCAAGGTTAGAAGCAATACCAATGGTAGCACCACCTTTTTTGTTGCTATGTTTAGTGAAGAACCGACAGTGATTGCTGGAGACAATTTGGAGATTGGCCTGAAGCTCAAATCCCCCAACCTTCAACTCTTGAAGACAAACAATGTCAGTTAACATATTAACATCCTTAATCCAACTGTTCACAATTTTACCTCTTATAGGGTCGGTGATCCCCTTGATATTTAGAGAAAGAAACTTTATAGTATTCATAACTAGACTAAGAAGAGGAGAGACCACTTTACTTCCTTAGGTTCTTAAGAGGCTTAATGATAGACCCAGATACCCGAACAACCTCTTTCCTTTTAGTTTTGGGCTCTTTAGGTGATGATCTGCTCTCATCCATCCCCATTTCAACATTTTCTAGATCCACGGAGTTCTTTTGAAGGAGGAGAATTTGCTCATTATCCTGTTGAGTGAGCTGACGAGAAAATTCATCTTTTTCTTGGTTGTTCTGCCCTGCACATTCTACTTCAGCAGAGGAGGGGTTAATATGAATACCTGGATCCTCCTTAGCTTTTCTATTTCTCCTGCTACCCACATAGGTCCAGTCTCCCTCAGTCATCTAAGAGGAGGTGGATGGAGGATCTTCACAGCCTTCCTGGATCCCTGTAGCCTGCAAATCAGATTTTTCTTCTTCAACCTGGAAAGGTTTAGATACATCTTCTAAGAGAACATCATATTTATTAATCCAGCTATTAGTAGTCCTTTTCTTCGCTTTGAAATTGGAACTTTTAATAGTGTTATACTCCTGCTGTTTGACCTTACCCTTTTGCTCATTTTTTTCCTCAATATTGTCCTTCTTGATGTCAAGGAGAGGACATTCTTTTATTAAATGACCTTGTCTAAAACAGTTAAAACAAGCATTGGGGAGGTTCTTGTAACTTACCTTCTGCTCATGTAATTTGCATCCATCAGAGTCTTTAAGGACTATTGAAGTTTTAACCTCTCTGGATATATCTACCTCAACAAGAATTTGGGGATCCCATTTAGGGTTAAGCCCGTTCCTGGCTTTTTGTCCAAGCACTTTTCTAGTCATATTCCCTAAATGCTGTACCTAGGGGTAGAATTCAACAGGAAGGTCAAGGAACTCTACCCAAATAGGCACCTTGGTGGGTTTAGTTCCCTTTGGATTAAATCCAGGGTACCATCTGAACATTGAAAGGGGAATGTTTCTGATCAGCCACTACCCTTCAGACATAGCCTGCATCACACTGTTAGAATCTTCAAAGAAAAAGAGGAAAAAAATATTCAGAAGGTACTAGTCGTGCTTAAGATTCATTCCCCTATTTGTCCAGTTACTTTTAATCCATCCTTTAAGAACATCTTGGGGCAGCCTAGGCCCATGACAAAGCCCAATCACTGCTGTTTCATACAGCACATTGTGCCAGCTATTTAGAGAATTCCTGTCTATCACCAGAGTATTATCTTGTCCTTCGTCACCATCGATATCTATATTAATCCCATTCCTACCATCATCCAAACCCTCATTAACTTTGTGTTTGCCTTTGATGTCAGCAGTACAGGAAGGGTTACCTATAAACACAATATTGTCGATAGTGGAGAATTTGTCTAGTTTTCTTTGCTAAAGATCTGCAGCATAAGTCCCTTCGTTAAGATTTTGGTCACCCTTATTCAGAATACCCACATTCTGTCTCTGCATGTCGTTACAGAGACTATCCACAGGCTGATGAAAGTCGGGGATCATACTCGAAGTGTTGACATCTGGCCCGTTGATAGGCATGGCGACTAGGGGGCCAATAATACCAGCACTGCTTCTAATATTTCTTGGGGAAATATAGTTCCAAGTATCTCCTCTCCTTTCAGTCAACGAATGCTCTAATCCATCAAAGCTATTAGGGTTCTTACCTGAGAGACCATCACAATTATTTCCCTTGGGCAATCCATTTTGCAGAGCCTCATGCAACGCCATGCAAGTTCAGTCCTGAACACCTCTATCATGCAGAAGCCCCCCTATACGTAGGGGCCATGAGGGGAGCAGAGCCCCACAGTCGAGGAGCGCCCAAAGAAGACCAGACGCTCCAGAAACTCACGCCATCCGAGCTAGGGTTTCACCAGCATCTGCAGAGCTCACATTTTTTATTAAGTGTTACAATTGCATATTATTGCACCTTCAAATGTTCATTGAACATTTTTCCTTTGTGGAGTTCGACGATTATTCTTAGTTCATCTTTGCATACGCAACTCAAACTGAAGTAAACACTTTTCTGTCTTCATATCATAGGAGTTACCAGATCCATAGATAGATGTGGCCAAATTTTTTCATGTCAAACATGACTCATATGTGACCTCTCATGCCTAGAAATGCTAAGAAGAGTAAAAAACCCACTCGTTTCTTTTGCGCAAACAAGGAAGATGTGATTTTAATGAAGAGCTACTAAAATGGGAGCATCAAGGAATTTTATACAAAACATTGATGATGGTTCATGCGTCCACAAAGGGAATAAGGCATACATCAATGTAAAGAGAATATCATATTAAATTGAATGGGGGAATATATGGCTATAATAGAATCTCTCCACTTGGAGGGCGGATACAAATGAATCATAGATATTGAGACTTCATCACTATCAAGGGCATCCTTAATGGCTTTGATGCATAATGTACCAAGATTCCTCAAAGTGAGAAAGCACCTAAAAGTGAAAAAGATTTTTCCATTCTTCAAATTTTTTTCATTTCTGTGTAAGCAAATATTCCACAATATGTCATGTGCCAAAGAGCAATCTCAAATTTGTTGTTACAACCAATAATAACTTCTTTGTATCTAAGGCTATGAAGGGCAAAAATGGAACAACATCTTTTCAAGAGGCACCCATTGTTTTTGCAACCTTGCAAGCAAAAAGGAGATGGATTAAATGAATCCATGATTACTGTTAGTGTCCATGTGAAAGGCCAAATGGCTACTGGATAGTTTTGTATATGTGAAAGGCCAAACGCTCCCTCACCCAAGTGTTTCTCCAAGGCAGAGACATTGGCATACTTGGTCATCCGGGTCACTGAAGTCATTGAAGGAAAGAGGTTCCGGGTACTTCCCAAGAGGTCACCCATCTTAGTACTGTTCCCCCCCAGATGTCACTTAACCAGCAATCTCTTGCAACTAAGCTACACTCTTGTGGTGTTTCAAGAAAGGGAAAGACTAAGCTTAAAATTAACTTAAGGATGGTTTGGGCCCTCAAAGCTTCATTCTCTACTTTCAAAGCCTATTTTGAAGCATTTTTTGGGTGATTCTTAGAGCCATTTTGGAGTACTTTTGTGCATAGTTCTCTTTATAGAGGTTCCAGGCTATGAAGGGCAAAAATGGAACAACATCTTTTCAAGTTGCACCCATTGTTTTTGCAACCTTGCAAGCAAAAAGAAGATGGATTAAATGAATCCATGATTACCGTTAGTGTCCATGTGAAAGGCCAAATGGCTACTCGATAGTTTTGTATATGTGAAAGGCCAAACGCTCCCTCACCCAAGTGTTTCTCCAAGGCAGAGACATTGGCATACTTGGTCATCCGGGTCACTGAAGTCATTGAAGGAAAGAGGTTCCGGGTACTTCCCAAGAGGTCACCCATCTTAGTACTGTTCCCCCCTAGATGTCACTTAACCAGCAATCTCTTGCAACTAAGCTACACTCTTGTGGTGTTTCAAGAAAGGGAAAGACTAAGCTTAAAATTAACTTAAGGATGGTTTGGGCCCTCAAAGCTTCATTCTCTGCTTTCAAAGCCTATTTTGAAGCATTTTTTGGGTGATTCTTGGAGCCATTTTGGAGTACTTTTGTGCATAGTTCTCTTTATGGAGGTTCAAGAACATCAAGAAGAGTGATCTTTGTACTTCTTAGACAATTAATGTTCCTCTTTTGGGGCTGTGTTTTCAGCCGAACTAGTAAATCTACAGGTTTCACGAAAGGTTTTAGTTGTGATGGGAGAAACCACTACAAGTTTGTGCAAGTTTTGGGCCTAAAAAACAAAGTTGAAAGACACTTTTAGCTGTTGTTGGCAAGTGTTTGGGTTGTGAATTCAGCCTTTCAATGCCATTTTACTACATATATAGAGCATATAGACACTATGTATGCGTCTATGGATACTACTTATGTACATCCATGTGGTCATTGATATAGTAGTTACGTTTTTTGCATAGTTCAAGGACACATGAGGAAACACTGCTATGCATTAAAGAATGCTAAAGGTAAAGGACATAATATTGATGGGCATGTTAAACATCTACCTACACCATCTTCTTTGACTGTGGAGATTGAAGAAATTAACGCTATTTTTGATGATGATGATGTGTTGACACTTGATAGTACTATGCCCATTGAAGCTCTTATGGATGATTCCATTTCCCACACGTGGCTACTAGATTATGGTGCTCCCTTCCATGCGATACCATAGAGAGAATGGTCCATCAAAGTCTCTTGGTACTCTGAGACTTGGTGAGTCTTACCAGTGTAACATTGTGGGGATTGGAGATGTGATTGTGCAGTTCATTGATAGTTCAAAATTTACTAAACATAATGTATGCCACATACCTCAATTACCACATAGTTTGATGTCAATTGATCAACTTGATGACCTTGGTTATAAGGTGTTTTTTATGGTTAGTCCTTTCACATATGAAAGAGAAATATGGTTATTGCAAAAGGAAGAAAGGTTGGCTCACCTATCCTTTTTTTGTATCACAAAAAAAAACACTTGTTAGCTATCATTGAATAGCCTATGGCTTCTATTTGACATGGCCATTTGGTCCACATATTTCATAGTGGAATGGAAATCTTTCTTGTTCTCGCTACTTACCTATGTCATCTTTCTTTGATTTTTCATTATGTGAGGATTGTCAATATGGAAAGCAAACTAGGAATGTGCAGAAAATGCACATTGACTCTTCAATTAAGCCTTTAGATCTCATTCATAGAGATGTGTGTGGTCCTATGCCCATAAGGTCATTAGGTGGTTCTCTTTACTTTGTCACTTTCATAGATGATGTGACTAGAGAATTCTGGGCATATCCTATCAAATTGAAGGATGAGATATTCCATAGAAAATTCTATCAAATTATATCCTATCAAATTTTGGCTTGCTTCTGCTGAGACTGAAAAAGGGACTACGCTCAAAGCTTTACGTTTAGATAATGGGGGTGAGTATACCTCACATGAATTCAACCTTTTTTGCTAGGTTAGAGGAATTCATATGGCATTTATAGCTCCTTATGCCCCAATACAAAATGGTGTAGCTGAAATGATGAATAGAACTATTCATGATAGAGTGATTTCTATGTTGCATCATGAAAACCTTTCACAAGGCTTTTGGGCAAAAACAATATTGAATGGAGTTTACATGATTAACCTTTCACCTAGTGCTACTTAAGGTCTAAAAGTGGCACAAGAGTCATGGATAGGGTAGCCACCATATAATGATCATCTTTGAGTTTTTTAAGTGTGAAGCATATTTTGATATACCCAAGAATCATAGACAAAATTGTACCATAAGTCAAAGAAATGCATTTTTCTTGGATATGGTTGAGAAGGAGAATTTGGATATCGCTTATGGGATTGTGAAACACAACTAGTGATCAAAAGTAGTGATGTCATTTTCAAAGATTTTAAGATGCATAAACAACCCATTAAGGAGGTTGAAGTGAAAAGAGTGGTGTTTGAGGACACTTCTCCAATAAGCATGCAGAAAATGTTGCACATAGGGATGTTCAAGAGAATGTCCGATCAGATCAGTCTGCAAATGCTCCTATTCAACAAGCATTGAGACACTCTACACATGTCTCACATCCAATTGATAGATATGTTGCAGGTTTGAATTTTCGTATCCTAACAGATGTTGGTGATCCTTCTTTCTATAAAGAGGCCATGTAGACAAAGGATCGTGTCAAGTGGGAGCATGCCATGAAGAGTGAGTTGCATTCTATTCACAAGAATCGTACTTAGGATTTAGTACCTTTGCGAAAGGGCAAGAAAGCTTTAACATGTAAATAGGTATATAAATCGAAATTCACATCAGATTGTGCTTCTCTAATGTATAAAGCATGACCTATTGCAAAGGGTAGCCTCCATGTACATTTTTGTAAGGCCGGAGGGATTGGTAGCATTTTGGGTCTCCATTGAGGAGCTCGTCCCCAGCTTAAGTACCTCCATCCTCACAACTGAAGTGGAAAACCCATTAAGCAAAGCATCGTGCAGCACCATAACAACCACCACAATATGGAGAAAACCACGCACCGAGAACGCTAGGGACACAACAACTCTTAGAAGCCCCTAGTCAGCGAGCGAGAGGCCCAAGAGGCCAGGTCACACTACCCTCAATGCTAGCCCAACTTAGCTCAGAGCGCCACTTTTCTCATGAGCTTCTTCCATTCGACCCATGCACTGTTAAGTAAATCATACTTTTAGAGATCTTTTTCTTTTTGTACATATCCAAATGGCCATGAGATGCCAATAAGCGGAGGGTTTCAAACAGCTGTCATCACTGTAGTCGATCGCGTATGCATTTAGCCATGTCAGAGAAAGGTTGACATCATTCTGAATCCGGTTAATCAATTTTTATAAGATTTTGTGTACGAATCCCATAAATCTCTAAGCTCTCTCAGTGATCCTCTCGGCGTATCTTCTTTTCTTTTCTTGATCTTTTCTTCCTACTTTCCCTGCAGGCACTGTAGAGAGGCCGAAGACGTGGGAAAAAACTAATGAGAAGAATGTCAAAACAATCAAACGGAAACATCAAGACTTTGAAACAATGTGATGTTGCAACGTCAACGGCTTTAAAACGCTTTATAAGCGCGCATACAATGGAGCAATTGTAGTTTATAATTTCAGGCGCTTTTGTGGGAAAAACAAAGGTTTGTTTTCTGCTTTTTGGAAAGCTCGAAACTAATCAGCGGCGCAAATTCATCCCCAATCACGTGGTCCTAAGAATCCAGAACAAGCATCAACGGATATAGTCGCGACGGTTAGATATATATATATTTAGTCAATCGAAAGTTTCGACGGTTAGATATATAGCGACATACTATCAAAATTTCAGCTGAGTAGTATTTTCATAGTTACAGCTCGTGGGCATCATGGGTCCTGCATGGCGTGCAGAAGACAAGAATGGTTTTATAAGCTACTAAACTATTGCTCTTGTTTAGCAGTTTTGTTTCCGATGGCGGCATTCAAAGAAACGAGCGGCGCTGAAAGAAACGAGAATGAATTGGTAGAAATCATTACTATCTTTCTCTCTTTCTTTTCATGGAAGAAGAAAAAGCAGAAGAAGACAGATATTGTATTAAAGGTGAATGAAACTAGTGTGCCTATGATGCAGCAAACCAGTTTTCCAGACTCACAACTACATATCAGAGATTGAAGAAACATCGTCAATCTCCTACGGCACCACAACAAAAGGAGATCGTCTCTTCATTTAGATGGGTTTACAGCATTCAGGAACATCGTTAACCAAGAAATTTTCATGTCAAAATTGAAGCACATGTGACCTCTGATGCCTAGCAGAGTGAGAAACACACTCGTTTCTTTAGAGAAAACAAGGAAAAAGATGTGATTCTAATGAAGAGCTATTAAAATGGGACCATCAAGGGATGGATTGAAAAACTGATGATGGTTCGTGCGTTAACAAGGGGAATAGGGGATACATGAATGCAAAGAAAATATCATAGTAAATTGAATGGGGAAATATATGGATATAATAGCATCTCTCCACTCGGAGGGGGGATACAAATGAATCATAGATAATGAGACTTCCTCACTATTAAGGGCATCCTTAATGGCTTTGATGCATAATGTACCAACATTCCTCAAAGTGAGAGAGCACTTGAAAGAGAAAGAGTTTTTCCATTGTTAAAGAGTTGTTGATAAGTCCTCAAGCTTCATTGCCTTGCATTAGGCAGCTCCAGCTAGAGCCTCCTCCAAAGTGGTCATTCTATTGGTTAAAACATGTTTTCACCCAATAAAAGAAATTAGGCAAAAAAGAGGTAACATTGTTATTCATCAACTCACCATTGTGAAGAAAATCATTATAGGCTCTTAATCCATATTTGAAACACTTATGGTCGTCTTTGGAGAGAGATTAGAAGATTTCCTTTAGCAGTTTTCCTTTTGCAAATGGAACCATCAAAAAATATAATGTTTATTATTACTTAAAATAAAAGAAGAAACACTCTTTTGTAGCTCCATCCAATATTTCGACATATTGCAAACCAAAGTGCTACCAAATCATGTAAAATGCCACGGGGAATAGATCATGTCCTAGAGGTTATGGTTTGCGCAAGCCCTATAGCTCGCAAGGCTAAAAGATGAGTATTAATTTAAAAAAAAATTATCAAATAACCATTAGAAGATAGATATCTATCAAACGATTTAGCAGAAAGTTTTTAACCATCTTCAAAGGAAAGATGATACAAATCCCTCCTTCTTTTTCGGGAAAGCAGCAAATGTCTCAAGAGACTTTGGGGATTTTTTGGATGCGAGCGTTGCCTTCTCATTGAAGCCAAACTAATGACTTGATCAATGCAGATTTTGACAGGTTTACAATAAGAAATGAAGTAGTTGATGCATGGCAGGCGATAATTATTCAACACGAAAATTTCACTAGCTAGAGAGTCGTGATTACCATACCACTGAAATAAGTTTTTTTTTTAATTCATCAAAGATCTCATACCATCTCTGAGCAAAAGTGATTCCAAACCCCACATGGTCACGTAGAATCCTGAAAACATGATCATACAGTGCAAGAATCCACACATTTATTGAAGGCCTTAAAGAAAGTCTTAATATGGTTCAAAATGGAGCTATTAGCGATACAAAAGATGAAAAAAAACTCAAAAGAACACATGGAAGCACTCATGTTGATAAGCACATTCATGTCATCATGAAACATTTGTAAGGAAAGTAAGCTGGGAGCACCAAGAATGTTAATACTTGAATTTCTCCCATGGAAATAGGGTCTTTTATAAGCTTGACAAGATCATCAGTGGCTATTGAAAAGAAAGGGGAGCAAGAGGGCACCCTACCTAATAGATCTAAATATTCAAAGAGCTGTAGAAACCATCACATTTATAGGGATCCTAGAGAAGACATTTGCAAACAAAATATGAACAAACTTTATGAAGGACTTAACAAATCCACTATAATGTAAATATTGAATAACAAAATCTCACTCAATTTTTTCATAGGCTTTGTCAAATTCAATTTTTAAGAACTAGAAATCCTAACCTTTTTCCTTTCTCCCACAAAGCATTGATGGCATCTAGGATGAATATACCCTTGAAAAAGCCTTTTTCCTCTCGAAGGATTCTTTCGTTCATAATTGGGTTCATAATTGGGCTCAAAGGTCTTACAACCAAGGGGTATTGAGATAAAATGTTTACAATCTTAGTACTTGGAAATTAGGGGCAAACCACCTTTTGTTCCAATAGTACCATGTGCTACAAAAAAATATCCATAAGGTGAAGGGAATTAAATTGTTAAAAGATTTATTTTTTTAGATCCATAAATGACCAAGCCCTTCCCATCCATTCTATATTTGAGGGAAATCACCATGTTGAAGTTACCAATCATGAAGATAGGACTAATGGTAGACATATCTTTGCATTCAAATTTTCTTGAAGTGTAAGAGGCATAGTTACTTACAAGGGAAAAGCTCAAATGGTCATTGTAGGAGATAGAAACCCATTGGTTAGAAGGAACTTTTTTGAAGTATTTAGAGAAATGAGCCCTTTACAATTAAGGGACATGTTGTTGATGGCAGACCAACTCATGTGTTTGCGTTTTAAGGTGGTTTAACAATAGTGCCAAAGTTTTTAACTATTCCCTTAGAACTACTTTGGTTAAGAGGAAGTAGATTCTTCTAATTCTCAAGTGTGAACTCCACTTCTTATCACAATTCTCTACTTCAAGATAGACTATAGCATGAGGAGTACTTAGATGCTAGTGGTGCTCTTTTCTCATGAAGAGAATTTGGAGCACGGTGGATTTAAATACCAAATAAAAGGATATTTCAATTCCTAAATAAAAACGTTAAAGATTTCATTCCATTGTTGAGAAAGAAACATGGTGGGTTTGCTATGAATTTTGATGATAACTTGCTAGTTAGTGAGCATTTCTTCACTGATAAGTTTCTCAAGCACTCTCAAGAGGGAGAGGTGGATATTAAGGGGGGAAATGATAAAGTTTCTTCGAAAAGAAAGATTGTGGGTTTTCAAAGAGTTTTTAAGATAACTAGCTAGTTAGTGAGCATTTAGTGAGTGATAAATTTCTATGAAACTTTCAAGAGGGAGAGGGGGATATGAAGAGGGCACATGCTAAAAACTCTCATCAAAACCTTGGCTTCCCTCTTGGAACTTCCCGTCTCTATTGGTGTGTTTAAAGAAACCATAGATAGAATGAGATGGAACTCCTAGTGTTGATGGTTTACCCAATGATTTTTATGATGCTAAAAGACTTACTCACTCCCTTCATTCTCATGATGTGGGAGGAACCTTCGTATTTTTATGAACAATGGGTCTATTAAGGTTATTCACAAAAAACCTCGTCCAGGGATGACCTTCAAATTTTGAGACCTATCTCTTGCCTCACTTCTATTTATAAAATTCATGACCTTAAAATTTTGAGACCTATCTCTTGCCTTTTACTTTAGAGTCCTCTCAGGAGGCTTGATCATTCCCTTACTATTTTTTATCACAAGCCTTTGTGTTTCTACTTCTATGAAGGCTTCCTCTGTCTAGGAGTGGGTGGCCTTAGCATGATATCTCTCTATCTAATCGTAAGTGCAACCAAGATTAAACTAAAAGAGTTATCACTCACTTCTTTTCCCTTGGATTATACCCTTTCATTTATGGGAACATCTTCCATCTGGGCCATTGTGACATCTTGTTGATCCTCTCTCTCAAGAGAGGAGCATTGAAGCATAAGTCGATCTATTTGGTTCACTAAATTTTGCTTTAATGATGATCTTATGGGAATTGCAAGAACCTTCAAGGCTAGGGACTTGGGAGCCAATTGGGAAAGGTCTAAGAATAATTATTTTCCTTATATGTAAGCCCACAAGGGTGCACACTTCATTTCCTGAGGCACTACCTATGCTATAGGAGAAGATATTTTTATCATTGCAAACATTATTAACATTAGGAGAAGAGTTCTCTATATTATCACAAGGATTCAGATGATCGATAGACCCTTGCTTTGGTAAAAAATGATTGAAGAGATTTTTCAAAACCATCACAAATATATTATTGGGCTTCTAAGGTCTATTCATTCACAAGCTTAGAGGCTTGAATTTTCCTAAAAGAAGTACTAAAGCCACAAAATCATTCAAATTTAACTGGATAATTGGGGCTTAGATTCTCATTTTTTATGCTTAAAAAGGGACTGCTGTATAACAACAAAACTACTAAGGATTAATCATCTAAGGATTGAACTAGCAAGACGAACATGGCAAGAGAGAGCACGTATCCACCCATCCAACTCCAGCCATATATATACCTCTAGCCCAAGGGGGTGCATGTCCTTGAGATTGGCCAAGTGTCCATCCAAGTGTCCCTCATGTGGACACTTTCCCAAGGGTGATCACATGCCTTCTAATTTCCCAAGGTCTATCACGTGCCTTCTAAATCAAATGAGGATTCTTCTCTCACGTACACACAAGGTGGCTCCTAGAGAAGCTTCTCCCAAGACCAAGGTTCCCACACCTTAGGATAAATCAAGCCTAAGGTTCTAACCATTCAATTGGGAGCTCATATGAATAAATACCTCAAGGGTTAAAAGCAAGGGTTTCACCCAAAGGTTTAGGGCATGTTCCAAGGGTAATTCAAGGGTTAGACCAAAGCAAACATACATCATATTCTAACCTTTAGAATCCATATGTTTAACCTTATGAACCCATGAATTATACAACATTCTTCCCCCCTTTAACATTTTCGTCGTCGAGAATGTGTGTAGGTATAATATGTGAAGTATTCCCTCGTGCACCATGATCTATACTCTGAACATGGTCATGTCTCTCTTTAGATTCATTTCTAGTAATGAGATAAGGGCTAATCCCTACCTTATTCGGAAAGAAATGAATCAAAATCCCTGCCCAAATCACTTTCTCTTAGTCCACCTCAATGTACATTTATGCCTTTTACCTATGGACTAGTGAAAAGGGTGGACTTCTTTGATGGTCTTTTTCTTTTGGCACTTTCGTAAACCTTGAGTTCCATAAAATAATATATTTTTGTACACTGTACTTCCCTAGAAATTTATATTTTTAGGAGTCTATGATAGATATCCGATTTCTATCTTGAAAGGGCTAGATACTAGATTCATCTTCCACTTTCAACAGAAAGGAGAGGAATCTTCAGATGTTCTAAACTTAACTTATTCTTTTATAGTCCTTTTCAAATATAAATATACTTTATTTGTATTTGATAGGACTTAGCTAAAGATAAGAACTTTGCAAAGTGGGTCTAGTGAGTCCATACCAAAACATGCTCAATAAAGTGAGGAGAAATACTATCTTCTCATTCCTGAGCAACTTAGGTGGACTTATTTGAATCATTGAGGTTTTCTTGAAACATAAAGCTCAAGTATTCTGAATGATAATATACCCAGTCTATAAGTTCATGTCTACAAGTGGATCCCTATCTTGATCATGTTTGATTTTCCTTGGATTAATTCTCAGAATAGAGTTTAATCCTTTTGGAGGTTTTAACATTCAAGACTTAGACCCAAGATGACTTTAGGAATTGGAATTATTTGGTAGACCATTCTCCTAGGTCTCTACCCCATTTGTTCATCTTAGCTTAGCCTGTTCTTCCAATGAGAATTAGTACTAGCTATCTTGAACCGAAACTGGTTCATACCTCAGATAGTTATGTACTAACCTCAAAGGTCACCAAAGCTTTTGTAAAGAGAAACAAAGCTTACTAAACCAATTCCTTCAAATCTTACACATGATCAAGCCATCAAGATACCTTCTAAATCTTCTATTTATTTGGATGGAGTTAAATGATTCAAGTTTTGCTTTTAGTTCCAAGATCTTGCAAGAAAGATGCCGCTTTCTAGGTATCATATCTGAGATCTTGCTAGGAACTTTAGTGAACATTCTTGAATCATTTGTTCTCACCAAAGATTCAAAAGATGATCTTTTGCAGATCATCCTTTTATTTAAGGTTATTATACTTGAATAGGCTTGACTTTACATTTGGAGTTTAACTTGGTAAACTTCCAAAATTCTTTACCTTCTTACTTATCCAAATTTATTGTACCATATAAAATTTGGCTATGCATTTTATTAAGAAAAATGCATCTACTTAAAAGGATAGCCTTTTCTAGGGTAAATGTCATGTTTATTCT
The DNA here is from genome assembly GCA_020310875.1 of Ceratopteris richardii. Classification (NCBI taxonomy): domain Eukaryota; kingdom Viridiplantae; phylum Streptophyta; class Polypodiopsida; order Polypodiales; family Pteridaceae; genus Ceratopteris; species Ceratopteris richardii. The sequence goes on along the minus strand of CM035428.1, from coordinate 137,343,632 downwards.
ATTTACCCTTTTGTTCATACAACTAGGTGTATTAAGTTGGTTCAAGGAGGTACATTTGTACACCTCATAATGAACCTAAGACCTTAATCTAAATGGTCTTATCTTTAAGGCTTACCCCCATGTTTCCTATTGGATCTTGAGTCTATTTTCTCTCTGGCCATCAGAGAAAATTCTCAATGGGAGTTAGTTCTCACTGTCCCATACAGGGAGTTCTTCCTCCAATCCATAGAACTACATCCTTAACCTTTCCACATTCTTTTGCCCTTTTCAATGCTCTTTGATCATTTAACATGATCATGAATTCCATCTTGGAATTCCTTGGCATCATAATCATGAGAGCAAAAGCTAAGGTTTCTTATGTCAATCAATTCAAAGGTCTATTTAGGATGACCTTCGAACTAGAAAAGGGTTTCATCTTTTTGACCAATGTAGGCCTCTTGGATTATCCAACCATAAAGGGTTGGATATATTTGACCAAGTTAGGTCGCTTGGCTTTCTCAAAATTCCTCTAGCTAATTTAACATTAGATAAGAACAAGTCTTTTCTCCTTTAGATCCCTTTTTCAACGATATTTACCCATGGGATTTTCTTGTGATCTTCAACTCATACCTTCATCAGTTGATATCTAGCTTAAGTCTTCAACATCATGTTGATGTTTTTCAAACACTTAATTATTCTCCTCTTAGGGATCAACAATTATATGTCCCTTTTGACTTAAGCAAGTTGCCATGCTTATCGATCCAAACTTTGGATCCATCTTGTTAAACGCTTAAAACGCGGGACTAACTGTCAGTAGCGCGTTTAAACATTTATTGGGTTCTTGGGAGTGGAAGGGGTCTGTTAGACAGAGGCCCTATACTTAGTTCCCAAACTAACCACTTACACACAACAATACACTGATGCTCAAAACTCTATCAAGACTCCGTTACACCTACAATCGTACATCACTCAGCCCAAACTTCCCCAATGTTGACCGAACACACTGCTTCCGCTTATGCAATATCGTGACACAGAGTTACTTGATGAACTCAAGACTTTTTTCGAATACAGAATACTGTAGCACTAGAGACAACATCAGTAACTCAACCTTCACCGAATGGGTACAAACAATCAAACAAAACCAAAGATACAGAAGAACTCAACAGTCTCAGACACACAGTGCTGAAGATTCAGTATGTAACTTAGGAGAACCCTTACTGTAATTTTAATCTTTGCCATATGAAGATAGACCTCAACACTGCAGACAACACAATAAAGATCCGATTACCAAAAACACTACCACAGCTACACAGACTGCACCAAGCAACTGGCAGAATATTCCAAGAAAGAGTAACACCACGTTACGAGTAATTAACACAACAATCGCAATAGAGACTCGCAAACGACTCACTTAGACAACAGTCTGGCGATCTACTTGATGTCAAGGAAACTCATGACAGACAGGTATCGATAGATAACGCGTAACAACCTTTCGCGCGTGCGAAAAAAAGATTTAGCTATACAACTTCCAATCTGGCGGCCGATAACACTCTGGCACGCACGGTGGACTCGAACCCGCAGGTTTTACAAAATTACTGTTCTTCTATAATGCCGTCTAAATACATGTTTCTGGCTAATCTGAAGGTTCGAGCGATTTTCTTTTTCAAAGCTTCTAACATTTGTTTGAGAGTATCCGGTGCTACTAATTGTGCATCTACTCTTACAGAACTTAATGCAATAGCTTCGGTCAGCAAAATTTCTGCTTGCGTTTGCAGAAAAGCCTCTTGTAGGTAGAAATCGTTCGATAAGGCCGCATCTCTGGATACTTGCATTTCTTACACCTGTTTTTCCATCTTGATTATTCTTTCCTTTTGATTATCGAGCTGGTTATCTTTTCTGCCGATCTGCTAATTTTGGAATTGAATTGTTCTTGAGTAAGCATCTCTTTCTCTGCGAAGATCTGCTATTGCCTTTAGTCGTTGAGCTTCCTCGGTCAGTTTTCATTTTAGAATGTTGTTTACGTCTACAAAATCTATTTTGCATTTTTGGAGTTCTTCAGCTGTTTTCATAGCCAGATCTTGCTGTTCTTGGCCTTTTTGTACCACTTCATCTAGCTGCTGTCTTGTTTCTTCTAATAGATTTCCTAAAGCGACTCTTGCATCTTCTTTGTCCTGTATCTCTTGCTTCAACTGGATGATTTCTGTATTTGCATCATTTAGTAACTCGTCTTTCTTTCTGAGCTTAGCCAGTGCTGCATCCCTTTGAGTTGTAATTTCTACCTATTCGGCCATTCGGGATTGTAACTCCTTCAGTTGTTCTTGTAGGGCTTGATTTTTTGCCTTAGCCACCACCAATTCTTCTTGTAGAGGACAAATATCTGCCTCCAGCACATCCACTTTATGTTGGAATTCTTCTCGGATGCTATCAGTGACCTGTTTCATCTGTACTGGTAATTGCTGCGATAGCTGAATTAGCAATTGACCCATATTTGCAAGCTCAAAGATCATGGGAATCGAAGGAAGTGGAAGATGAGGACGAGGTTGAGATGAGGATGCGGTGAGTAGCTGCTGGGAGTTCGGTGGAGAGTAGTTTGGGGATGAGGAAGAAGAGGCAGTGGGTTCTTCGGGAAGAATTGGTGGAGTAGGGATAATTGGGTTGAGTGGAGGTTCCGGTGGGGGAGTGGGAAAAACAGAGTGAGATTCTGTTACCTTTTCTGTGGTTTGTTGTGTGTCAGCGGTGTCGGCAGCTGTGGACTCTACTGCTTTAAGCAGTTCCTCGAAGAGTTCTTTGATTATATGTTCTTCATCTCTTTGCTTTTCCTACTCCAATTGTTGCTCTGATGCTCCTTGTGATGAGCTTGTGTCAGATTCAGTGTGATCTTCCTGTTCTTGTTGTCCTTCTGAAGACTGTGCAGATGATTCGTGCTGCATAGACGTTGCGGTGTCATGGAAAGTTTCTTCGTCCTGCTTCTCTTCTTCTTTGTCATCTTCTTTGTTTTTTTCGGCTGACCCCTGGGCTTCACTTTCAGAGGAACTGATTCTGATTCTTTTCCGGCGGAAGAGTTGATTGAGTTCCTCTTCGTCTTCTTCATCGTCCTCCAATAATTGCACAGAATCTTCATGGCGCAGGACCGGGCCTTTGGGTGGCGGTTGTGCTGCAAGAATGGCCGGAAAAAAGGAAAGAAATAATGTGCAGCAATCTGGACCTTGGCATCCCTCCTTTGTTTACCTGTTTAATTATTGAAACACATTCCTTGTGAATGCGGTGGAAGAAGTAGGATGCAAAATTTATTGGTTCTCTAGCAGCTAGATCAATGGCGGAGTAGAATGGACGGGATATTCCATAAGTACGTTTTTGTAGGTTCATGATAGCTACTAAGAACTGAAGGGCGGATCTCTCAGGTTCCGGTCGACATAGGATCGCGTATTCGTTGGATGAATACCTAGGGAATAACTGATTCATGGTGGCTAATGGCAGATTCGGGCCATTCTCTCGACCTTGCAAAGGGAGTCGAAACGACTCAACGAAAGTTTGGAAGGTGATTATGGTTCGGGAGGGTAGGGAAGTGATAGCCCAACTTTGCTCGTTGGCAGGTGTTTTGGCGATAGCGGCGATGATCTGAGCAAAAAACGGGTGGGATTCCACTGAATGCCATGGCAGCTCAGCGAAATTGGCCAACCCACGTATGCGCAGAAACTCTCCTACCTCGGTAGGGAGTCCGCCACGGAAAGCGGCATAGTTTGCCAGAGCTTCCATGGCGCAAACGATGACAGCAAGCACAAAACGCAAACGCACAGGGTATACACAGTCACACAAATCACGCAAGCACAATTGCGGTTTTCAGCGAAACGGAGAAGGTTAAGTAGATGCGCTGCAGTGGAGAGCAATTAAAAATCCCTAATCATCGTGTGACGTTCAGATGATAACTTCTTAACTTCGGTGTGCATGTATTGGTAGCTGGAAAGGGCAGGGCGGCTGTTGACATAATTAGGTATCAAAACGTGGATATTTACAGACTTATATTATTTTATTAAGCACGCAAAATTAAAAGAAAAATAAAAGGAAAGAAAAGGAAACGCAAAAATGCGCGGCCAATTCGCGGGACGTTCAGTGTGGATCGGATGCTTGTTGATATGGCCGCAGCTTTGATCCATTTATCACCTTTGGAAGAGGAATCCCGATCAAAATAATCAACCGAAAAGTGCCTGGGCCTATCTTTTCAGAAATCCGGTAGGGACCAAACCATTGTAACTTGAATTTGCCAGCAGAGCGATTCGACTTTGCATTGTAAAATAGTACAAGTTGTCCCACCGTAAAAATTGGGGTCTTTAGATAGCGATCATGTGTTCGAGCTTGTCTTAGCTGTACTTCGTGCATAGTTAGAAAACTTTGCCATCGGTGCTCATCCAGTTCTCTGAGTGTATCTAGCCAAAATGATAAAGAATCCTTTGGTATTAGTTTTTGAGTGAGAGCCACACGTAAGCTTGGCACAATAATTTCCATGGGTGCTATGGCTTCCAATCCATAAGCTAGTTTGAAGGGTATTAGACCTGTTGCTACCTTATAGGTAGTTCGGTATGCCCACAGGACTGTAGGTAACAGTTGGTCCCATCTTTCCGGTGCTTCCAGAATGAGTTTTCGAAGCATATTCAACAGGGTCTTGTTAGTACTCTCAGCCAAACCATTTGCATGAGGATAATATGGTGAACTGAATTTATGCGTGATCTGAAAAGAATGTGTAAGTACTTTCATTAAAATGTTGACAAAATGAGTGCCTTGATCTGTAACAAGCTCTAAAGGTAATCCAAAATGCGGAAAGACATCTTTCATTAGGCACTTTGCCACCGAAACAGCTGTGGCAGATTTTAAAGCCCATGCTTCTGCCCATCTGGTTGCATAGTCTGTACAGGTTAGAATATAACGATTATTGCTGAGTATTGTTGGCGGTGTAATAGGTCCGATAAAGTCTAGACCCCACTTCTGAAAAGGCTCTAATGGCAAGACAGGTTGTAGAGGGAAAAGGTGACATTGCAGGGGCTGTCCAGATCTCTGACAACTATCACATTGTTTGATAAATTGTGATACATCCCTCTACATAGTAGGCCACCAAGGTCCACTTTGCAGAATTTTCCGGTGCGTGAAATCTGTTGCAAAGTGTCCACGGGAAGGAATTGAGTGAGCCAGAATAATGACTGAGTTAACTTCGTGTGGAGGAATACAACGAAGTAAAACTCCAGTGTGATCCATATAGTATAATTCCCCAGCAATTAACCGAAATTTGCGACTGTGCACTGCAATCTTCTTACGCATTGCAGGAGATGTAGAAGGAAGACATCCATCAGTCAAAAAAGTTAACAACTGATCATAGTAATTAGTTCTTGCAGGAGGATTTGCTTCTTCATCATTAGTTGGTTCAGTACTGTAAATCACTGGTGTGGTGTCATCAACACCGACCGGAGCTTCATCGGAATCTAAGCCAGAAAGAAAATCTGCTAAGGCATGTGAGTTGCTGGGCCGATGGATTACTTCAAAATCAAACTCTTGTAAAAGTAGAACCCAACGTGCTAGTCGACCACCTAAATGCTGTTGTCGTACCAGATAGACAAGTGCAGCATGATCTATATGAAAAGTAAATCTGCAGCCAAGTAAATAGTGTCTGAATTTCTTTACTGAATACACTAAACCCAGACATTCTCTTTCGGTTACAGAGTAATTCTTTTCTGTAGGAGCAAGTCTTCTACTCGCATAGTAAACAGGCCGGAACCACTTATCGGTTTGTTGCATCAGAACACTTCCAACGGCAATATTTGATGCGTCTACGAAGACATGAAATCGGCAATCCCAGTCAAGAGGCTGTAAAATTAGTACCTGTGTTAATAAACACTTTAGACGATCAAATGTTGTTTGACATTCCGGAGTCCAATCAAACTGTTTAGGACTCTTCGTGATTAATCGATTAAGTGGAATGGCTAAATGAGCGAGCCACCGTAAATGATGACCATGCCATCTCACTTGACCCATGAAACGCATTACTTCCTTTGGTGTAGTAGGTATAGGTGCTTCTAACACAGCTGCTACCTTATCTGGGTCGACTTGTATGCCCTCTGCAGATACAGTATGGCCAAGCAATTTACCACATGAAACCGCAAACACAGATTTGTTTGGGTTTAGGCAGAGTCTGTATTCTCTGCATTTCTCAAAGCAGCACCGTAAATGGAACAAGTGTGCTACCATCTTACCGAACAAAGAGAAATCATCAAGATATACTTTCATGAACGAGGTAAGATAAGGGGAGAATATTTCCTGCATACACCTCTGGAAAGTACTGGGGGCATTTCTTAATCCAAACCACATAACAGTACAAGCAAATACACCCCAATTGGTGATGAACGTTGTTTTTGGTATATCTTCCTCAGCCATTCTTACTTGATTGTAACCACTGTATCCATCTAAGAACGAGTACATTTCGTGTCCTGCTACTCTATCAAGCATGGTGTCCAGAAATGGCAGAGGAAACGGATATGGCACCGTAGCTGCATTTAGCCTTTGGTAATCCACACATATTCGCAGTTGCTTATTCTTTTTAGGGACAATAATAATGGGTGATATCCACTCAGCATGCTCTACTGGTACAATAAATCCAACCCTTAATAACCTATCCAGCTCTGCCTTTACCTGTGTTGCATAATTCGGATTCATCCGGTAGCTGGGTTGTTTGTTTGGTTTTGCTTCCGGCTTTAGCATGACCCTGTGTTGATAAATGCGGGGGTCCAAACCCTTCATATCTTTGTAATCCCATGCAAAGACGTCGGAGAACTCTCGACGTAGTTGGATTAGGTCTGCTTGAAATGTTTCTTGTAAGTTTTCTTTTATCTTGAGAGGACACAGATGGTCCTCATCTCCTAAATTATAAGTGATCAACTGATCCTCTGGAACATAAAATTGTCGGGGCTTCTCTGTATCGTCAGCTGGCTTAAAAAGTTGTTGCAGTTGAGCGTCATCTATAGCAGCAGTATCTTCCTTCTTATCTTCTTCTGTTACAGGCATCACCGTACAAACTGCGGGATTCCAATTATCTACAATAGATTGTAGATCAACAGTTCCTAGGGAGATCAAGTCAATATTATTCTTTAAAAACTCTTCTTCTTCACCATCTGACAGACCATCTAACATATGAACTGGTTCTGCAAAATACGGTCTAGCATGCAATTCGCAAGGCTGTATAGCATCTAATTTTACAACATATTTACTATTGTTGTCTTTGAAAGTGAGTTCCTGTGTAGACCAATCTTGTATAACCTTAGCTTGCTTCAGCCAAGGACGGCCAAAAAGAAGATTATAATCAAGGGTGGATTCTGGTAATTCTAGGACGACAAAAGTCATCTTAAATGTGGTACCCTGCAAAGTTATTGGTACATTTCAGACAAGTCCTACTGGATGGACTCTTGACTGGTCAGCCATTCTGCCAAAGAACTGAACTGGTTCAATTTCAGTCCATCCTAACTTCTTACACAGTGTAGCAGTAGCAATGTTGACTCCAGATCCTCCATCAATTAGTACCTATGTAATTTTATGATTTTTATACCATACCGTAATTAAACGAACCGAATGATCGATCGTAGAATCAGGTTCCGGTTGAACTGTCGCTGTGGCTGGAATGCAAGAAGGTACAGGACTGAACTTTTGTTGGAATTGCTGCCGAACTCCTGGTACTAGTGCAAGTAATTGGCCAAGAGGAAGAGTAATGGACGCTTTAGATAAAATCTCCCAAGCCTTATGTGATTGAATTGTGCTTTCCACGGATTCTGAAGATGATGCGCTGGCTGAAGTTGAGGTATCTACTGAAGATGATATGCCTGCTACTGAATTAGAATCTTGTTTTTGTGTTCCTTCCTTGGTTAGCGGAGCCTGGGTCACCGGAATAGGCTCTGGGAACACCGGAGGTTCTGTGGTGGTCCACTGACTAGCCTTGTCATATGTTCTTTGCTGTTCTAGGATGCCTGGCTCAAATATTTCTGCTGCTGGTTCTAGCGGCCTACCAGATCTGGTCTAAACTACTGTAGCTTGTGTCTCTATGGGTGTGATCTGAACCATATTTGTCATAGGGTTCTAGCGCTCTTTCTTCCTCTGATCATATTCAGTCGCATCCTTACAAAATCTTCTAATGTGGCCAAATTCACCACAAAAATGGCAGCGAGGTGGTGCCAAATTAGTATTTTCCTGTGCTGGTCCTGCCTGCCAACGGTTTGCATTGTAATTATTATTTCTCTGTCCTCTGTAATTTCGATAACCTTGTTGCTGGTTGTTTCTCATTTGTGGAGGTACATAGTGATTGGCTGGCTATCCTGGTTCTTGTATAATTGCATTCACTGTTGCGGTTCCCTGCACTTTGGCATTGTATGCACAGTTTTCGGTGGTATGTCCGGTCGTGTTGCAGATAGCGCAAAACAACTGATTAAGTGCACAAGTGGCACTAGTGTGCCCTGAATTCTTGCATGTGGTGCAGAACATCTGTCTGGTCGGATCTTCTGCAACATTTTTATTTGCCTTTAACCATTCCAAGTCTTCTGTACATCCTCCAACCTTGTTTTCCAGCTGCAAAGCCATTGCAATCACTGCATCTAGCATCATAGCTCCTACACAGCGTATGATCATAATCTATTTAACTTGCGGAGTCAATCCATTGATAAACCATTGAGTGATAACGTCATCCGGTAGGTTGGCATGTGCTGGTGGTAATTGCCTCAAATGGGTTCTGAATAGAGTGGCATACTCGTGCACTGTTTGATTTATCTTCTATCTATTATTGTGTAGGTAGTCGAAAATTTCGGCTGGATTCTTCTTTAGCCTGAATCTTTGCAAAAATGCATCCCTTACTGCTTCATAGGTGCCGAAATGGTTAATATCATATTCTGTAAGCCATCTGGCTGCTTCATTAACCAATGTAGACTGGAAGACAATAGCTTTATACGCCGGATCAGGTGGATGGTTGAGCACTGTGTAACTTATCTCAAATGTGCATACATGAGCATCTGGGTCATCTCCTGGAAATCCACCGAATTTAGTGTACGTTACTTGTGTGGGAGTCGGCCGGGGTGGAAATAACTGTTGTTGTTGTTGCTGTTGTTGTTGTTGTTGTTGTTGTTGCCCACTCATCGTGCTGACGGTGGTATTGGGACAATCTGCTGTATCTCGAGGCTGAATATCTGAACCGTCGGAATCTGTATCTTCAGCCTGTGCACTCTCCGGCTCGATAATATTGTTCAGTATATTTCGGATCTCAGCTTCGAACACGCTACCTTCCTTCTTGATATCAAATGTAGGAAAGCTTACTCCAAATAAGTGACTGGAATGAAGATTCACCAAGAAATGGTAAACCGTCATCGGAACACTGTGAATTCTCAGCAACTTGTACCGAAACAACACCGGAAGGTGTCGATTTTTCACCAAAACAAAATGCTCCTTCTCCTTCACTGGTTTCTTTGGCCAAGATGTTTCTTTTCGTAAACAAATTCGAATATTTACCTAATGGTGTTAAACTAACTTCATGCTGCCTCGTGGTAGATTCTGGAGTTACTATATCTTCGACAGACTGTGCCGAAATCGCACCACAATTTGCCAGAGATGTAGCACCTTCCATCAGGATATGACCGGAATCACTACTGACGTTCTTCACTTTCTTGACAACTGGGTAAGACCTTTCTGTGCTTCTACCTCCTGGAGGCATTCTTAGCAAATTAGGTACCCAGGGCTGTCGGTTCTTCGGATACGTTTCACCGGATCGAGTAACCAGCATGTATCATCTTTTGTACTACTCGCGTACTATTACTATCGATTTACAATCTATAGTCGCGTTACCACAATCAATTTGCAATAATCTGATCTGTTGCCACCTTCCCACAGACGGCGCCAGTGTTAAACGCTTAAAACGCGGGACTAACTATCAGTAGCGCGTTTAAACATTTATTGGGTTCTTGGGAGTGGAAGGGGTCTGCTAGACAGAGGTCCTATACTTAGTTCCCAAACTAACCACTTACACACAGCAATACACTGATGCTCAAAACTCTATCAAGACTCCGTTACACCTACAATCGGACAGCACTCAGCCCAAACTTCCCCAATGTTGACCGAACACACTGCTTCCGCTTATGCAATATCGTGACACAGAGTTACTTGATGAACTCAAGACTTTTTCTGAATACAGAATACTGTAGCACTAGAGACAACATCAGTAATTCAACCTTCACCGAATGGGTACAAATAATCAAACAAAACCAAAGATACAGAAGAACTCAATAGTCTCAGACACACAGTGCTGAAGATTCAGTACGTAACTTAGGAAAACCCTTACTGTAATTTTAATCTTTGCCGTATGAAGATAGACCTCAACACTACACACAACACAATACAGATCCGATTACCAAAAACACTACCACAGCTACACAGACTGCACCAAGCAACTGGCAGAATATTCCAAGAAAGAGTACACCACGTTACGAGTAATTAACACAACAATCGCAATAGAGAATCGCAAACGACTCACTCAGACAACAGTCCGGCGATCTACTTGATGTCGAGGAAACTCACGACAGACAGGTATCGATAGATAACAAAACAGAACAAGAACAATATACTCAGGATTGCTCAACAAACAACACAGTAACGTTCACTCAATCACCCAGACAGACAGTCTGGTGAATCCAACGAACGTCCCCTGCGTCTCTTTTCCATTGCTTTATATAAAGATTAGAAGGTGTCTGTGTAACAACCTTTCGCGCGTGCGAAAAAAAGATTTAGTTATACAACTTCCAATCTGGCGGCCGATAACAATCTATATCCATTCAAAAATGCCCTACTCTGAATATGCTTCAAGTCTTTGGCTAGCTTACATTGGTTTACTTGCCAAATTGGAATTCTTTAATGAATTCCCTTCTTGCATATCAGGTTCTTATTTTGTTTGAGATTTAACTCAAACACACTTAGGTACTTGGACATCCAACGTAATCCTTAACTTTCATGAAAGAGTTGAGGAATATCTTTTACTTAGAAGTATCATATTGATCATACCTTTCTTCCCCCTTTAAAGAGTTTTAGTCCTCGAAAACTATATGAAATTGATGTTCTTTTAATTTCCTATCCAAATGGGAGGTTCATTTATGCTAAAACCTTGATTGAAAAAACTCTCCAATATCCTTGAGCTTAAGCTTCCATTATCCTTAAGTTCAGTGTCCCATACCACTGAATCCACTTAAGTGACATTGTAAACCTAGACATCCCATACCATCTGATTTACAATCTCACCTTAGTTTAGACAACTTTAGCTCTTACTCAAGGATTAAACTCCATTCATTTTAGTCTTATCAAATATAATCAAAATCTTTGTAAGTTACATTCTGACAGAGTCTTGATTTGTTCTTGAAAAGACTTTGAAAATTAAGTTTTCATTGAACTATTTCCTTGACGAGATGCAATCAAAGTTACCTTTGTTTATGTCATTTGATAATAGATCTAGTATTCTCATACTAGATATTATCTATTGACATAAATAGGCATCTGTATCAAAGGATATAGTCAATCATAAGCTTTTCTAAATGGTTACCTTTTTAACCATCTTGACATTGAATTGTTTCTTACTCGTAGAGCACATTTTGGAGTAGAGGTTGTTGTATAATTACATGGTTCTAAGGGGTAGAACCCTTGGGTTTCTAGGTGTGGAACCCTTTGGATTTATGGTTTATTTACCCCTTTTAGATGGGTCTTGAACCTTAGGGCTAATTCTCTAAGGTTGAGTACCTTAGGCTTGATTGGAAGCTTCTCCTAGCCACTTGGTTTGTACGTGAGAGCTTGGAGAGTCTTCTTTTAGAAGCCATGTGATTTCATGTGATTTCCTAAGCTTGGAAACTATGTGAATACCTTAGGGACCCATGTCATGGAAGGTACACATGTCCTCTTGAGAAGGACCTACCCCCTTGGTCTTGGAGCTATATATTGGAGGGGTTGGTTGGGTGGAAAGACATCTCTCTTCTTAGTGTGTGGCCTTGCTAGTTAGTCTTCAGTTCAGTTGTGTGAAGGCTATGGAGTGCTTCCACAACAGTGGTATCAGAGCTTTTCGAGGACGAAAACTCTTCAAAGGGGGGAAGAAAGTACCAAAACTTATCAAGAATTGGTACAATTAATTCCATAAAGAGAAACTTAGAACATAGATAAAAGAACATCTTTTTATATATAAGATGTTTGGCAAACAGTAAGTTGCTGAGAAAAACAACTTCAGGGCATGCTAAGTTTAGCATGGGATCCCAACAATATCACAAAAGGTTTTGAAAAAGGTGGTTGTAAACCACGAGCTCAAATAAAGCATGCCAAATCTTATACTTCTCTGAAGAGAAGTGAGAAGGAGAGAATATACAAAGTATGCAGTCTGCAACCTTGATAGATGATACTTAAGTCTCCAGAAGGTGAAACTTGTATTCACCAATTCTTAAAGGGATTTCAAGGGAAATCCGAAAGCATTAGAAGATGCTTAGACTTAATTAGTAAATTAGATTCCTAGAAAACCATAGGGTAGCTTTTTTGAAAGCTTTTGGATAATCAAAGGAATCTAAAAGGCAAGAGTAATCTCTTGTCACTTCAAGTTAGTTAAGAAAAGACTAAGTACATCTTGAATATGTCTCAAGACACTTGGAATCGCACTCCAAACCTTAGAAAGAAAGGATGGATGGTTATTCCATCAGGATGGATAGTTATTTCATCAAAAGGTTTAGAGCTTCCAATATGAGTTTAGGAATAATTATGATCATAGAGTGATCATATGTTGGAAATCTTAGAAACCCAAGCAAGATGAAAACATGGAACTAATTCCTTGACTTCAGATTCTAGCAAGAAGAATCTAAATAAAGGATACTCTAGAGTTAGAGTAAAGCTTCTAGACTTTAAGATAAATATCATATACACATCAGTGTTGGATATAAAGTATGTGTTAAAAGTCAGGCTTCAAGCTACAAATTCGTGGGGAATCTTTTATGGACATGTGGAGCAATCAAAGGAAGCCAAAAGCCACGATATTCCATCAAGAGAAGTCACTCAACCACTCCCCAAGTCATCTCAACTAAGTCCTCCAAATGAGGAGGCTGAATTGGAAAGGTAGTTCCTAGATTTTAGGGGCACACTTCTCACTATAAAAGCAGCATGTATCCCGACTTTTTTTGGCCCATCTTCTTGGAGTTTTAGCTCATGTAAAGTGAGCACTAAGTTCTGGAGTTGTGATAAGTAAGCCTCTTGCTTAAGCTAGCCCCTTGCTTGCTTGTTTGTTTTCTTTTAGTAGGAATATCTATGTGTGTGCGCAGACAGTGTTGCAACTCTCTACCCCTGAGTTGTTAGCATTGGTTCTCCCTCATATTGTATCCATTTGATGTAATTATTGTCTCATTGGATAGATATTAAAGTCTATTTTATGCTCACAAAGTCTCTGGATCATTCTCTGAGTAATCTAGGAGCAACATTCATTTTAGTGAAGTTGTGTGATTGATATCTCTCTTGGTGTGTAGGCTCTGTTGGAAATATTTTGCTCTTTGTTGTAAGGGCTGGTTCTCCTTCTCTATGTATCCATTTGCTATGATTTTGGTTTCATTGGGTACCTATTATAGTCCTCTAAAGTTGACCCAAGTTTGAGATTCATTCTTTGTATAATCTCTGAGAAAAGCTTGCTCGAGTGAAGTGAGGTATCTGCTTGATTGGCAGTTGTGAGCACTCAACTAGCTCATGTTGTAGACATTGTTTCTCCTTGTGTAAGCATCCATTTGAAGTGAAATTTGTTTTGTTGGAAAGCTCTTGGTGTCTAATACAGGCTGACAAAAGCGCACTGGAGTTCCCTACATAAAATCTGATTAAGAGCATTTTTGGTGTGCAGAGGTCAAAGAAGGATACCTGTGGAGGTCATTCACGCTTCGTCGTTGCTTAGGGGTTGAGATACTTCCCCCATCAATGGTATCAGAGCATTTGGGCATCTTGGAGGTATCACATACAAGCAAGAAGACCTCTTGGAGTTGGTGGTTGAAGATTTGCATCAACAAAAGCTTCTTCGAGGTAGCTCACATCAAGGGGGAGCTATTCTACTCAAAGTTTCAAGAGCACAAGGTGTCCATCTAAGGAAATCTTTGGATTGAGGTAACCTGAGGGCCTCATTTTCATTTTACACACATTGGAGAATTAGCCAAGGGCTAGGTCAAGTATCAAATACTAGATATGGTAGACTTCAACACTCAAATTGAAAAGCTAGACAAAGGGAACTATCAACCATGGAGATTTAGGGTCTCCAACTATCTTATGGGCAAGGGCCTTTGGGGGTTGATTAGTGGAAGTGAACCAAGACTTGGGTTGGATGAGAATCCAACCAATGACCAGAGAAGGGCCTTTAGGGAATGGAATGAAAGAGACAAGAGGGTTATCTTTATCCTTTCCCAACACATTAGCAATAGCATGATCGGCCATATCCAAGACTTGGATTCAAGCATGAAGGTATGGGAGACACTTGAAAGGCTTTATTCAACAAGCACCAAAGCAAGGAAGATTCAGCTCAAGAATGAGCTCAACAACCTTAGGAAGAGCTCAGGGAGTAGCATAAATGACTACATACTTAAGGTCAAGGAGTTATCACATGCATTGGGATCCATTGGAAGCCACGTAGACGATGACGATCTTGTGGCTTATACTCTCAATGGTTTGAGAGATGATGAGAAGCGGAAACCATTTACAACTTCAGTTTATGTAAGGGATAATCTTCCCGATTTTGAGCAATTGGTTGCTCTCATGGTCACCGAAGAAATGAACATAGGTGGAAGTTCAACTAAAAGCAAGGATGCACAAGTTTTCTATGCAGGTAATGAAAGGGGCAAAGCAAGACGAGGACAAGGAAGGGGCAAAGGAAGGTTTGGAGGAAGGCAAGGCCACTCAAGCAATGAAGGAAATGGCCAAGGCACCTCATCACAAAGAGGGAGAGGAAGAACAAGAGGAAGAGGAGGACGACATCAACAAAATAGGAATCAAGATGGCAAAGGATGTTACATATGTGGCAAGTTTGGCCACTATGCTAGAGATTGCTACCAAGGAGGAAACCAAAGGAGCTATAATCAAGGTTCTTCATACAAAGGCCAAGGTAATTATGCTTCTACAAGTTCAGAAAATGACAATCTCTTGATGATGCACATGAATGAGAATTCAAGAAAAGTAGATAACACTTGGTATATTGATAGTGGATGTAGCAACCATATGAGTTGCAATGCTTCTTGGTTTACTAATCTACATGCTCCCAAAGGTAAAGGACATGTAGAAACAGGTGATGATACAGCCCATGAGATCTCCCATGTTGGAGATGTAGCTTTGGATGACAAGGAGGAAGGAAGATGTCTCAAGGATGTCTTGCATGTACCTACTATCACAAAGAACTTGGTGTCCGTTGGGCAAATGGTTGAAAGAGACTATCAAGTAAGGTTCAACAAAGGTGGATGCTTTGTGGAGAACCCTAAGCAAGGTTACAAGGTCATAGCAAGAGGAAAGAAGTAAGGGAGACTCTTCACTTTGGAGGTAAATTCTTATTCCACTCAACATGTCTACTTCACATATGAAAACAAGAGGATTTCGGAGTTGGACTTGTGGCACAAGAGGATAGGTCACATCAACATACAAAGAATGAAGGAAATGCAATTCAAGAGGCTGGTTGAAGGTCTTCCCAACTTCCAAGGACAAGGTATGAAGCATTTATGTGAATCTTGTCAACTAGGGAAGCAAGCGAGACTTCCATTCAAGAAGAGTGGCTACATAAGTCAACATCCATTGGAGTTGATACATACAGATGTGTGGGGGCCAACCAAAGAGCAATCCATTGGAGGTAACAAGTACTTTGTCACTTTTATAGATGATTGCACAAGGATGGTTTGGGTTTATTTCATCAAAAACAAATCAGATGTGTTTACATGTTTCAAAGCATTCAAGGCAATGGTAGAGAAGGAAACAGGTACATATATCAAGAAGCTAAGGTCCGATGGAGGGGGAGAATATTTCTCCAATGAGTTTTCTGATTTTTTAATGGATCAAGGCATCAAGAGGCAAGTAACATGCAGGTACATACCCCAACAAAATGGAGTAGCAGAGAGAAAGAATAGATACATTGCCGAGATCGCTAGAGCAATGCTTAATGAGATGAATGTACCTAACATGTTTTGGAGTGATGCAGCAAATACCGCCGTGTATCTAATGAATAGCGCTCCTACCTCAGGGATCCATGGCTTGACACCATATCAAGCCTATTATGGTAAGAAACCTGATCTTTCCCACTTGAAGATATTTGGATGTACTTGTTATGTACATGTGCCAAGTGAATTGAGGCACAAGCTACAACCAAAGGTAGAAAAGTGTGTGTTTCTAGGATATTCAAATGATCATAAAGGTTACAGGTGCTTCAACCCAAACACAAAGGACTTGAGGATATAAAGGGATGTAGCATTTGATGAGGTACTCCCTTGGTATAAGAAGTATGATTGTATGCAGGACTATGAAGAAGAAAAGCATGGACATGATGAAGAACAAATTGACCTAGAGCTAAGCAGCCCAAGGTGTTCCATCAATGAAGATAGTTCAAGCATGAACTCACCATGGAGGGGGGAGATCTTCATCAAGCTATGAAGCACAATCAATCAACAAAGGCAAAGCAACATTGGTGGAGTTGGATGAAGAAGGTAATGAAGTTGAAGATGATGAAGGACACATGATGGAGAAAGAAGCCACGTCAAAGAAAGAGATCAAGTTCCCAAGGCAAAGGAGGTTTATTCCTCCAAAAGGTGAAGAAAGGAAGTCTTCTAGAGCTAAGTATCCAACTCAAAGGTTTACTTATGATTCATACATGGCAACACATTATGCATATATGAACAAAGTAGTAGAAGATCATGAGCCCGATTGCTATGAAGATGCAAGCAGGTACACCAAATGGAAAGAGGCAATGCAAGAAGAGATCGACGCACTTGAGGAAAATCAAACATTGACTCTAGTGCCCAAGAAGGAGGACATAAAGGTAATAGGTAATAAGTGGGTGTATAAAGTAAAGAGGAATTCAGATGGATCTATTTCTAGGTTCAAAGCAAGATTGGTGGCCAAGGGTTTTGCACAAACCTATGGAGTGGACTTTGAAGAGACATTCAGCCCCGTGGCAAAGATGAGCACCATTAGGACACTCATTGCAATGGATGCTAGCAAAGGATGGAAGCTTTTCCAATTGGATATCAAGAATGCCTTTCTCAATGGAGACTTCGAAGAAGAGGTATACATGGAGCAACCACTAGGTTTTGTTCATAAAGAGTTTCCACATCATGTTTGTAGGTTGAAGAAGGCACTTTATGGCCTAAAGCAAGCTCCAAGGGCTTGGAACCAAAGATTGGTGGACTATTTGATCAAATGTGGTTACAATCAATGCAAGGCGGATCCATCTCTCTTCATCAAACAAAGAGGAGAACTTGTAGTCTACATGTGCGTGTATGTAGATGATCTTATCATTACAAGTAATGATACAAAGGGCATTGAGGAGATCAAGGCAAAGCTTGGAAAGGAGTTTAGGATCTCTGATCTTGGAGATCTTAGGTATTTTCTTGGCATTGAAGTTGTATACAAAGAAGAAGGTATTATGCTCATACAAAGGAAGTATATTCTAGACCCACTTCAGAGGTTTGGGATGCTACATTGCAAGCCTATTTCAAATCCCATGGAAGTTAATGTAAAGCTAAGCTCCATTGATGGAGAGCCATTAGAGGATGTAACCTTGTATCGATCTATTGTAGGATCTTTCAATTATGCCACAATAACTAGGCCCGACATAGCATATGGAGTTGGAGTGTTATCACAATTTATGCATAGTCCAAGGACTACACACTTGCAAGCTGCAAGAAGAATGTTACGATATCTCAAGGCCACTATAAATGAAGGATTGTTCTATTCATTTGATGATGATATGCAGGTCAAAGCTTTTTCTGATGCCGATTGGGCCGGTTCGAAGGAGGATAGAAGAAGTACAAGTGGTTACCTAGTCATGCTAGGTAGCAAGATCATCTCATGGATTTCAAAGAAGCAACCCATGGTGGCATTATCTTCCACGGAGGCTGAGTATAGAGCTTTGGCTCAAGTCACATGTGATCTAATGTGGATTAAGAAGTTATTTATGGAGCTTAATTTGCAGGTTGACACATATCCAATTTTTTGTGACAACATGAGTAGCATTCATCTAGCATCCAATCCTGTCTATCATGCTAGAACCAAGCATATTGAAGTGCACTATCACTTCATAAGGGAAAAGGTGATATCCAAGGAAGTTTCAGTACATCATATTGGTACCAAGGACCAAGTTGTGGACATGTTTACAAAGGCTTTGGATGGGATGAAGATTTCAAAATTCAAGCAATGCTTCAACATGAAGGAGCTTGGATGAGGACGAAGAATTGAAGCTTGAGGGGGAGTGTTAAAAGTCAAGGTTCAAGCTACAAATTCATGGGAATCTTTTATGGACATGTGCGGCAATCAAAGGAAGCCAAAAGCCACGAGATTCCATCAAGAAAAGTCACTCAACCACTCCCCAAGTCATCTCAACTAAGTCCTCCAAGTTAGGAGCCTGATTTGGAAAGGTAGTTCCTAGATTTTAGGGGCACACTTCTCACTATAAAAGGAGCATGTAACCCGACTTCTTTTGGCCCATCTTCTTGGAGTTTTAGCTCATGTAAAGTGAGCACTAAGTGCTTGAGTTGTGATAAGCAAGCCCCTTGCTTGCTTGTTTGTTTTCTTTTAGTAGGCATATCTATGTGTGTGCGCAGGCAGTGTTGCAACTCTCTACCCCTGAGTTGTTAGCATTGGTTCTCCTCATATTGTATCCATTTGATGTAATTCTTGTCTCATTGGATAGCTATTAGAGTCTATGTTCTGCTCACAAAGTCTCTGGATCATTCTCTGAGTAATCTAGGAGCAACATTCATTTTTAGTGAAGTTGTGTGATTGATATCTCTCTTGGTGTGCAGGCTCTGTTGGAAATATTTTGCTCTTTGTTGTAAGGGCTGGTTCTCCTTCTCTATGTATCCATTTGCTATGATTTTGGTGTCATTGGGTAGCTATTAAAGTCCTTTAAAATTGACCCAAGTTTGAGATTCATTCTTTGTATAATCTCTGAGAAAAGCTTGCTGGAGTGAAGTGAGGTATCTGCTTGACTGGAAGTTGTGAGCATTCAACTAGATCATGTTGTAGACATTGTTTCTCCTTGTGTAAGCATCCATTTGAAGTGAAATTTGTTTTGTTGGAAAGCTCTTGGTGTCTACTACAGCTCTACAAAAGCTCACTAGAGTTATTTGCATAAGCTCTGAGTAAGAGCATTTTTGGTGTGCAGAGGTCACAGAAGGATACCTGTGGAGGTCATTCACGCTTCGTCGTTGCTTAGGGGTTGAGATACTTCCCCCATCAGTATGGTGGTATGGGACACTATACTTTATATTCATATTAATGTAGGAATGATCGTATGGGACATCAGATCTTGATATGATAGGTATCTTTTAGTCTTGGGCTCGTGAGTTGGAGTGAAATTCCACCCCAAGGAAAACTAAAATTTCATAGATAAAAATAAAGTATAGAATGTTCAAGAATATGACCATGAAGCACTTCAAATAACTGAAGATCATGAAGTAAAATCACTTTCTAGATCTTCATAAAGATTTTCAGTAAGACTAATGTAGTCTCGTTAAGGATTTTGAAGTTCTTTATCAGGAATGCTAGATGGATTTCTAGAAAGAGAACTTGAAAAGATCTTTTTTAGAAAAGTAAGTTCAACTGAGTCAATCTAGGATAAAACACTTAGTTCACAAATACAACTACATGATTCAATACCTTGACTCAAGTTTATGCCGTTTTACGAAGGTGTACCAAGAGGTTTTAAAAAGGATTGACTTAGTTATTTATGAAATTGGGGTTAAACTAAGTTACTCCAAAACATCTTGTTGATAGTACAACGAGATAATCAATCTCCTAAAGTAAGAGATTTATCCTAGACTTGGTATTCCAGTCTATAAGAGTCTCAAGAGATTGAAAAGGACTAACTTCTTAATTAAGATATTTGAAGCCTCATAGTTTGAGAGTAAAGTTGAACATCATCAAAACTCGGTGGCTTGACACACCAATGTTTTATACCACTAGAGTTTGGTAGATGGATGATGGTTTAAACTTTACCCAATGGATCTTCTTGAGAATTTAGGTTCAATCTCATAAAGATAGAAACAATGCTTCAAACCATTAGCTAGATTAAATCCTTAAAGTTTTGAGTCTCATCTGATTTGACTCAAATCATTTTAATGTTTCATCAAGTTTTGGTTCTTCCTTCTCGCTTTTTCAAACCTTGGATTTGACTTGGAAGGAATCTTCAAAGTCACTCCTAGATCAAGTCTGGCTAGGTGGAATGGATAACCAAATTAAACATCAAAAGATGGATGTTTAGTATAGAACCCTTTCAATTTCTGAAGACACTTAAGTTAAAGAGAATTCATTCATTCATCTAAAATTGCTTTAAGATCAATGGATGAAGAATCTAAAAGGTTCTCTTAAAAGTGTTTGAAGTAAAACTCTTAGGAATCTTTTATAGATTCTAACAGTTCCAAACAAGTCAAGGATTTTAAGAAAGTCTTGGCAAAATCATTTTGAGGTTGGATGCCCAAAGAGTGGAATCACTTGTTTCCTACATTCTACCTTGACTCTAAAGTACAATAGGACATGGTAGTTCTATATTTGGAAAAAGCATTAGTAGATGTTGGTTAAGAAGTAGAAAATAGTCAGAAACATCTTTTGTTTTGATCAATCTCAATTTAAGGAGACTTCTCAAAGCCTTGAACTAGTAAGAGATCCATCTATTATGCTAGGTCCACACCCGGGTGATGCATAGAAATGAATCTGCATACCAAATTAGTTGGAGACTATTACAATCCACCTATTTCATATGTTATGCTATGGATGCGCGGTTTGCACATAGCTAATCATTGAATTTAACAGGATGCTTTTAATCCACCCTCATCATTCTTTCCATACTTAGCACTTGATTTAGTGTTTCACCTAAAAAGTTAAGTAATATCAGAATGATTTGGGCAGGGATTAGCCCACAAGAGGATTCCCTTCTCTTTAGATCCAGTATGGGATAGAATCCCATTCTAACAAAGAGGCGAATTAGAGAGATGAAGACCATGATCTATGGAAAATAATCATGGGGCACGGGGGAATACTCCACATAATATACCTACACACATTTTCGAGGACGAAAATGCTAAAGGGGGGAAGAATTTTGTATAACTATGGGTCAAAGTGGCCAAAGACATGGGTTTTGAGGGTCCAAAACCACTTGAAGAACCCTTGGATTCTATTGGGAAACCCTTGGGAAAGTGTCTCCAAGAGTGTGGTTTGAACCCTTAAGTTATTTGGATTTACTTACTCCCAATTGAAGGGTTTTGACCCTTAGGATTGAGATTTCTTAAAGGTATGGTATTTAACCCTTACGGAGGCCTCTCAAGCCTTGAGAATTGTACGTACAAGCTTGGGAGAAATCCTTTTAGAATCCATGTGAGAGGCATGTGATTCCATGTGATTTCCAAGGTTAGAAGGCCTTGGATTAGCATCCATGTGGAGAGGACACTTGGCAAACTCTCCTCATATTTCCCCCCTTGGCATTGAGGTATATACATGGGTGGAGTTGGTTGGGTGGAGACGTGCTCTCTCTCTTCTCTAGTGGTATTGCTAGTTGATTGATTCTTTCATAGTTTAATTTTTTGTGGAATTCAATTTCACAACAGTGGTATTCAGAGCCATTTCATGCGTGAGTTAATTCCGTGAGGTACCTCGTCATCTGTGAATGCCACTTGCATCCGCGCCCGATTCTCGAGGTGGAGTCTCCTCTTTATCTCTGTAAAAAGAGGTTTTTGGCCTGTGCATGGGTACCCTCATCTAGAGAATGGCCCGCACTTTACTCCCGTGGATAACGCGACTGAATGCATGTAAATGAGGAGACGAGCCATCCAAGAGCGTGAGCTACGTTTTCTCTTATGAGATACTGTAGTGTTGAATGCTATAGAGTATTAGTAGTCATAAAAAGTCGCGTGTAACTTGCATATGGGATTTCTCTCGACCCTCGCAACTTCTGTAGGCCAATTATATTTCATGCTCACTAGTGCAAAATTATGTACATTGTGAGTTAAATCCATGAGCTTCCCATATTTAACTAATTGTTATGCACATGTGGTAGTTTAAGAGTTTAGAAGTGATCCACTTAGCTTAGTGGTTAAGTCTCAAGGATGTTAAGGAGGAGGTCTTGGGTTCAATCTCCATGGGAGACATGGGGAGAGTAATTAGCCCAAAGAGATCTAGAGCCTTCTAGAAGCATCATGCGTGAGTTAATTCCCTGAGGTACCTCGTCATCTGTGAACGCCACTTGCATCCGCGCCCGATTCTCGAGGTGGAGTCTCCTCTTTATCTAAAAGAGGTTTTTGGCCTACGCGTGGGTACCCTCATCTAGAGAATGGCCTGCACTTTACTCTCGTGGATAACGCGAATGAATGCATGTAAATGAAGAGACCAACCGTCCGTGAGCGCGAGCTATGTTTTCTCTTATGAAGATTCTATTATTTTGAATGTTATAGACGTATTTGTAGTCATAAAAAGTCGTGCGTAACTTGCATATGGGATTTCTCTCGACCCTCGCGACTTCTACATGCCGATTAGATTCCATGCTCACTAGCGCAAAATTATGTACATTGCGAGTTAAAGCCATGAGCTTCCCATATTTAAATAATTTTTATGCACATGTGGTAGTTTAAGAGTTTAGAAGTGATGAAGAACGTCGAGAAGAGACTTTTCTTTTCATGAAACATTAAAATGGATCTAGTTCATGGAGTGCATGAGGATGTATTCACTTCAACATCTATCCCTTGGAGCATCCAGATATGCAAGAAGGGAATTCATTAAAGAATTCCAATTTGGCAAGTAAACCAAGGTAAGCTAGCCAAAGACCTGAAGCATATTCTGAGTAGGGCATTTCCGAATGGATAAAGATGGATCCAAAGTTTGGATCAATAAGCATGGCAACTTGCTTAAGTCAAAAGGGACATATAATTGTTGATCCCTAAGAGGAGAATAGTTAATGGTTTGAAAAACATCAACATGATGTTGAAGACTTAAGCAAATGATATCAACTCGTGAAGGTATGAGTTGAAGATCCCAAGAAAATCCCATGGGTAAATATCATCGAAAAAGGGATCTACAGCGAAAAAGACTTGATCTTATCTCATATTAAATTAGCTAGAGGAATTTTGAGTAAGCCATGTGATCTAACTTGGACAAATGCATCAAACCCTTTATGGTTGGATAAATCCAAGTGGCCTATATTGGTAAAAAAAATCAAACCCTTTTATAGTTTGATACCAAGTAAAGTTCAAAGGTCAACCAAAATAGACCTTTGAATTAATTCACATTAGAAACCTTAGTCTTTGCTCTCATGAAAATGATGCCAAAGAGTTCCAAGATGGAATTCATGATCATGATAAATGATCAGAGAGCATTGAAAAGATTAGGGCAAAGAATGTGGAAAGGTTAAGGATGTTGTTCTATGGATTGGAGAAAGAACTCACTGGTATGGGACAGTGAGAACTAACTCCCATTCAGATTTTTCTCTGATGGGCAAAGAGAAAATAGGCTCAAGATCCGATAGGAAACATCACGATAAGCCTTAAAGATAAGACCATTTAGATTAAGGTCTTAGGTTCATTATGAGGTGTAGAAATGTACCTCCTTGAACCAATTTAATACACTTAGTTGTATGAACAAAAGGGTAAATAGAATGAACATGACATTTACCCTAGAAAAGGCTATCCTTTATCCTCCTAAGCAGATGCATTTTTCTTAATAAAATGCATAGCCAAATTTTATGTGGAACAATCAAGTTGGAGAAGTAAGAGGGTAAAGAATTTCGGGAGTTTACGAAGTTAAACTCCAGAAGTAAGTCAAACCTATTCAAGTATAATATCCTTAAATGAAAGAGATCTTCTTTTGAATCTTTGGTGAGAACAAGTGATTCAAGAATGTTCCTAGCAAGATCTAGAATATGGTGCCTAGAAACAGGTATCTTTCTTGCAAGACCTTGGAACTAAAGCTGTAAAACTTGAATCATCTAAACTCCATCCAATAGAAAATCTAGAGGGTGTCTTGATGCAGTAATTTTCCTCAATTTTGAGGATTTGAAGGAATCGGATTTGTTTTTCTTTGCAAAGCTTTGATGACCTTTGAGATTAGTATACATAACTATCTAAACCACAAATGGTTCAAGATAGTTAGTGTTGATATACTTAGGTAGTGATGTGCGTGAATACACTAGGACCGTCGGGGCTCTTTTTTCCCTCTTTAGGAGGTTTTTTTCCCCCGGCTTGTATATACGCCTATTGCCCTAATGGGCTACTTATCTTTGTACATTCTCTTGTCATACATTCAGTATTGTGTGTTGTTCTCCAAGCTTCTTCTTCTTCTTCCTTGTGCTGTTCGCGTGCTTCCGCAGACGTCTAACTCCAAAAATTGGTATCAAAGCAGGTCGTCGATTCATCTAGGGCACCCTCAACACTCCTCCGTTTGTAGTATCAGAATCACACAAAATTTGGTGAGCTCGTTTCGGCCTCTGAACGCACTATCGAAGTGCTTGTGCAAGCTATTTCATCTTTTTGTGCCAAAGGTATATACCAGTTTCTGTTCGCCAATATAAGCATCTTGAAGTTTGCTACAGGTCTAGCAAAATTCGTTGGGGCACTTCTGTTCAACTTTTTGAGATATAGTCAATTTTTTGCATCAAGGTATTTTAGTCACCGGCCATGGCTGAAAGCAGTGATGTATTCCATATGTTGGCTGTTGACGATAAGTTGGATGGTACCAACTACCCATTATGGGCTTATATGATGCGACATGTATTGGTTGCAAAAGGATTGTGGAACATTGTGCAGGGTATTGAAAGACGTCTTGTTACACCTCTGACTACAGGTACTGCAAATAGAGGTGCTAGAGCTGATGAAGACAGTGTCGAAGATGATATTCCACAGATTCTTGTTCGTGCTGTTGTTTCTGGTGCACCTACTACAGAGGAGATTCGCTGGGATGGCAGAGATGCCAAGGCACATGCATTGATAGCTTTGTCTGTCAAATGTGCCATTATTCCTCACATTCGCTCTTACAGAACAACTAAGGATGCTAAGCATACACTTACCACATTGTACCAAGCTAGGAATGAGGCTCGTGTTGCTTACCTCCGAAAACAGTTGGATAGTGAGCACATGAGTGAAGGTGATTCTGGACAGTTTCCTAACAAAGATCAAAGAATTGAAGGAACAATTGATTTCTGCTGATGAGGTTATACCAGATAGCTCACTTGTGTAGACCATTCTGAATGGTCTTCTGTTCTGTTGCAGGAAGATCAGTCCAGGCAAAAAAGGTCCATTATGCGAGTTGCAGATCAAGCTTTCCTGGCTAGTCAAAAGGGCAAAGGAAAATGGAGCTCTTCAATTAGTAAGCAAAAATCTGCTAATTTTGCATGTTCGAAGAAGGAAGATAAAGATGAGAAGAAATCAGAAAAGCAAAAATTGTTTTGTAAGTACTGTAAAGGGAATGATCATATCATAAAGAACTATCCAAAACTGGCTGCAAAGGAGGCAAAGGAAAAGGAGGCTTGAATGGTTGTTGCAGAAGCCTCTACACCAAAAACAGAGTCTGCTAATCTTGTGCAGGAAGAAGAATGGGCATTGACTACTGTTTGCAGTTTTGACCCATCTTCTCATGAGAAGTGCATGTCTGTAGTAGACTCAGATGTTTGGTACTTTGATAGTGGGGCGACCAAACATATTACCTCGCAGCACAGTTTCTTCTCTTCACTCGAGCCTTCCCCTACAGGGAATACTGTCACATGCGCCAACAACTCCTCTTATCCTGTTATGGGAGTTGGTAAGATCATTCTGACTACTGCTGATGGTAGTTCTTTCACCTTGTCAGATGCTCTATTTGTGCCAGGGATCAAGAAGAATCTATTATCAGTTTCTGCATTGGTCAAGAGTCAAGCTTTACCACATAATTTCTAGCTTGAGGTTGTCATGTGTGCAGCTATGTACTGAATAGGTGTCCCACTAAAGCGCTGTACTTTATCATTCCATATGAGGCTTGGCATGACGACAAGGCATTTGTTGCTCATCTGCGTGTTTTTGGTTGTTTGGCATATGCACTAGTGCATGAACAACATCGCAAAAAATTGGATGATAAGGCAGTAAAATGTATTTTTGTTGGGTTTGTATCATCCACAGACTAAACACATTCTGGTTAGCTATGATGTTGTCTTTGTGGAAGATGCTATTCAGCCATTGCTTTCATGTACTAAGAAGACATCTGTTCGCTCCAAAGACATGTACGATACTTTGATGCCTCTTTTTACAGGTGGACAGTCTAGTGCTGGTCCTAATGAGGCAACTTCTTAGCCTTTGTAGGTTTCATATGATGATGCAGATCATTCCATTTTTGATGCAGATTTACATGATGCACTTGTTGATGAGAGAGCTGATATTGAGCACGTAAAAACTATGCCAAAATGGCTGGTGCAGACTTTGCGTGACAACAAATTAGATGTCATATCGTACTCGTTCAAGCTCTCATAGTGCCTCCTTTGCATCAGATTGCTATGCTATGGCTGTGTCTAGTCTCTTTGATGAGAATGAGCTTGTTTCTTTTGATGAAGCACAGAATTCAGAAAATTGGATGGCTGCTATGCAATCTGAATTTGATGCTATAATGAAGAATGGTACATGGTCTTTATGTGACTTGCCTCTTGGCAAGAAGGCCATTGGCACTAAGTGGGTATACAAGCTGAAGCCTAAACCTGATGGTACTGTTGACAGGTACAAGGCTAGGCTTGTTGCAAAGGGTTATGCGTAGGAAAGAGGCATTGATTTTGATGAGACCTTTGCACCTACCTGCCGTATGACTACTGTTCGGAGCATTTGTGCACTTGCAGCCCATCATGATTGGAATGTACATTAGTTGGACATTAAACCAGCATTTTTGAATGGTGACTTGCATGAAGAAGTGTATGTTTTTCAGCCCCGTGGCTTTGTGCAGAAAGGGCATGAAAACCAGGTGTGCAGGTTAAAGAAGGCATTATATGGTTTAAAGCAAGCACCACGTGCTTGGTATGAGAAGATACATGCCTATCTGGTTGCACATGGTTTTGAGAACAGTCCAACTGAAAGCACCTTATATGTTAAGTGTGCTAATGATGTGCTTCTGATCATTATTGTCTATGTTGACAACATGCTGCTCACTGGTCCTATTGAGAAGCATATTGCCGATTTTAAGGCTGATTTGCATGCCCCATTTGAGATGTCTGATTTGGGGCATTTGCATCACTATTTGGGCATTCAATTTATGCAAGTTGATAGTGGAATGGCTTTTTGTCAAATGAAATATATTGACACATTATTGCACCGTTTTGGCCTTGAAGACTGTAAGCCTATTGCCACTCCTATGGAGACAGGTTTACGATTGAGTCTTCATGATGCTGGAGATGCATTTGATGTTGTTCTCTATCAACAGGCTGTTGGATGCTTGATTTACGTCTGCATTACTCGGCCAGATATTCAGTTTGTTGTCTCAGAGATGAGCAGGTTTATGCATTGCCGAGGAGTCAAGCATTGGCAGGCGGTTAAGCGCATCTTTCACTACTTGAATGGTACTCGGCTACTTGGGTTGTTTTATCCCAAGGGGGGATCACTACCGCCAGATTTGCATGCTTTTTCTAACTCTGATTGGGCTGGTTGCTATGACACTCGTGTGTCCACTAGTGGCTTTAGCTTCATGCTTGGTAGCTCATGTATATCTTGGTTGAGCAAGAAGCAGCCTACTGTGGCCACTTCTAGTTGTGAGGCTGAGTATAGGGCAGCTTTCACAGCGACAGTTGAGTGTGTCTGGCTCAGATGCCTTATGGCTGATTTGGGTGTTGGTCAGACTTCTGCCACCACCATCTTCATTGACAGTCAGAGCGCATTGGCAGTTGCAAGGAACCCTGTGTTCCATGCTGGCACTAAGCACATTGAGGTGCTTTATCACTATGTCAGGGAGAGGTTCTCTATTGGGGAGATCAGCTTGGCATATGTGCCTACACAGGAGAACATTGCAGAACTTTTCATGAAGGCTCTGCCTAGGGAGAAGTTTGAAGCTTTCCGCAAAGCTTTGGGCTTACTTCCTTTTGTGGAGTGATTTCCACATAGCTTGGCACTTCCTTATCCATGAGTGCTAGCTCCTTGTTCACCGCATCACTCCCAGGGGGGTTTGTTGATATATTTAGGTAGTGATGTGTGTGAACACACTAGGACCGCCGGGGCACTTTTTCCCCTCTTTAGGAGGTTTTTTTCCCCTGGCTTGTATATTATGTGGAGTATTCCCCCGTGGCCCATGATTATTTTCCATAGATCATGGTATTCATGTCTCTGATTCGCCTCTTTGTTAGAATGGGATTCTATCCCATACTGGATCTAAAAAGAAGCGAATCCTCTTGTGGGCTAATCCCTGCCCAAATCATTCTGATATTACTTAACTTTTTAGGTGAAACACTAAATGAAGTGCTAAGTATGGAAAAAATGATGAGGATGGATTAAAAGCATCCCTACCAAATTCAATGTTTAGCTATGTGCAAACCGCGCATCCATAGCATAACATATGAAGTAGGTGGATTGTAATAGTCTGCAACTAATTTGCTATACAGATTCATTTCTATGCATCACCCTGGTGTGGACCTAACATAATAGATGGATCTCTTACTAGTTCAAGGCTTTGAGAAGTATCCTTAAATTGAGGTTGATCAAAGCAAAAGATGTTTCTGACTATTTTCTACTTCTTAACCAACATCTACTGATCCTTTTTCCAAATACAGAACTACCATGTCCTATTGTACTTTAGAGGCAAGGTAGAATGTAGGAAAGAAGTGATTCCACTCTTTGGGCATCCAACCTCAAAATGATTTTCCCAAGACTTTCTTAAAATCCTTGACTTGTTTGGAACTCTTAGAATCTATAAAAGATTCCTAAATGTTTTACTTCAAACTCTTTTAAGAGAACTTTTTAGATTCTTCATCCATTGATCTTAAAGCAATTTTAGATGAATGAATGAATTCTCTTTAACTTAAGTGTCTTCAGAAATTGAAAGGGTTCTATACTAAACATCCATCTTTTGATGTTTAATTTGGTTATCCATTCTAGCTAGCCAAACTTGATCTAGGAGTGACTTTGAAGATTCCTTCCAAGTCAAATCCAAGGTCTGGAGAAGGGAGAAGGAAGAACCAAAACTTGATGAAACATTAAAATGATTTGAGTCAAATCAGATGAGACTCAAAACTTTAAGGATTTAACCTAGCTAATGGTTTGAAGCATTGTTTCTATCTTTATGAGATTGAATCTAAATTCTCAAGAAGATCCATTGGGTAAAGTTTAAACCATCATCCATCTACCAAACTCTAGTGGTATAAAACATTGGTGTCTCAAGCCACCAGATGATGTTCAACTTTACTCTCAAAGTATGAGGCTTCAAATATCTTAATTAAGAAGTTAGTCCTTTTCAATCTCT
Source organism: Ceratopteris richardii (assembly GCA_020310875.1). Taxonomy (NCBI): domain Eukaryota; kingdom Viridiplantae; phylum Streptophyta; class Polypodiopsida; order Polypodiales; family Pteridaceae; genus Ceratopteris; species Ceratopteris richardii. The sequence goes on along the minus strand of CM035428.1, from coordinate 137,313,971 downwards.
TGAGACTCTTACAGACTGGAATACCAAGTCTAGTATAAATCTCTTACTTTAGGAGATTGATTATCTCGTTGTACTATCACTTGGTACACCTTAGTACAAAAAGGCATAAACTTGAGTCAAGGTATTGAATCACGTAGTTGTATTTGTCAACTAAGTGTTTTATCCTAGATTGAATCAGTTGAACTTACTTTTCTAAAAAATATCTTTTCAAGTTCTCTTTCTAGAAATCCATGTAGCATTCCTGATAAAGAACTTCAAAATCCTTAACAAGACTACATTAGTCTTACTAAAAAGCTTTATGAAGATCTAGAAAGTGATTTTACTTCATGATCTTTAGTTATTTGAAGTGCTTCATGGTCATATTCTTGACCATTCTGTACTTTAGTTTTATCTATGAAATTTTAGTTTTCCTTGGGGTGGAATTTCACTTCAACTCACGAGCCCAAGACTAAAAGATACCTATCATATCAAGATCTGATGTCCCATACCATCGTTCCTACATTAATGTGAATATAAAGTATAGTGTCTCATACCACCATACTTGATATCCAACACTGATGTGTATATGATATTTATCTTAAAGTCTAGAAGCTTTAATCTAACTATAGAGTATCCTTTACTTAGATTCTTCTTGCTAGAATCTGAAGTCAAGTAAATACTTCCATGTTTTCATCTTGCTTGGGTTTCTAAGATTTCCAACATATGATCACTCTATGATCCTAATTATTCCTAAACTCATATTGGAAGCTCTAAACCTTTTGATGAAATAAATATCCATCTTGATGGAATAAACATCCATCCTTTCTTTCTAAGGTTTGCAGTGCGATTCCAAGTGTCTTGAAACATATTCAAGGTCTACTTAGTCTTTTCTTAACTAACTTGAAGTGACAAGAGATTACTCTTGCCTTTTAGATTCCTTTGATTATCCAAAAGCTTTCAAAAAAGATACCCTAGGGTTTTCTAGGAATCTTATTTACTAATTAAGTCTAAGAATCTTCTAATGCTTTCGGATTTCCCTTGAAATCCCTTTAAGAATAGGTGAATACAAGTTTCACCTTCTCGAGGCTTAAGTATCATCTATCAAGGTTGTAGACTGTGTACTTTGTATATTCTCTCCTTCTCACTTCTCTTCAGAGAAGTATAAGATTTGGCATGGTTTATTTGAGCTCATGGTTTACAACCACCTTTTTCAAAACCTTTTGTGATATTGTTGGGATCCCTTGCTAAACTTAGCATGAAATTGAATTCCACAAGCAACTAAACTATGAAAGAATCAATCAACTAGCAATACCACTAGAGAAGGGAGAGCACGTCTCCACCCAACCAACTCCACCCATATATATACCTCAAGGCCAAGGGGGGAAATATGAGGAGATTTTGCCAAGTGTCCTCCCCACATGGATGCTAATCCAAGGCCTTCTAACCTTGTAAATCACATGGAATCACATGCCCCTCACATGGATTCTAAAAGGATTTCTCCCAAGCTTGTATGTACACTTCTGAAGGCTTGAGAGGCCTCCCTAAGGGTTAAATACCATACCTTTAGGAAATATCAATCCTAAGGGTCAAAACCCTTCAATTGGGAAGAAATAAATCCAAATAACTTAAGGGTTCAAACCACACTCTTGGAGACACTTTCCCAAGGGTTTCCCAATAGAATCCAAGGGTTCTTCAAGTGGTTTTGGACCCTCAAAACCCATGTCTTTGGCCACTTTCACCCATAGTTATACAACATTCTACCCCCCTTTAGCATTTTCGTCCTTGAAATTGTGTGTAGGTATATTATGTGGAGTATTCCCCCGTGCCCTATGATTATTTTCCATAGATCATGGTCTTCATCTCTCTGATTCGCCTCTTTGTTAGAATGGGATTCTATCCCATACTGGATCTAAAAAGAAGCGAATCCTCTTGTGGGCTAATCCCTGCCCAAATCATTCTGATATTACTTAACTTTTCAGGTGAAACACTAAATCAAGTGCTAAGTATGGAAAGAATGATGAGGGTGGATTAAAAGCATCCCTGCCAAATTCAATGTTTAGCTATGTGCAAACCGCGCATCCATTGCATAACATATGAAGTAGGTGGATTGTAATAGTCTCCAACTAATTTGGTATGCAAATTCATTTCTATGCATCACCTAGGTGTGGACCTAGCATAATAGATGGATCTCTTACTAGTTCAAGGCTTTGAGAAGTCTCCTTAAATTGAGGTTGATCAAAACAAAAGATGTTTCTGACTATTTTCTACTTCTTAACCAACATCTACTGATCCTTTTTCCAAATACAGAACAACCATGTCCTATTGTACTTTGGAGTCAAGGTAGAATGTAGGAAAGAAGTGATTCCACTCTTTGGGCATCCAACCTCAAAAATGATTTTCCCAAGACTTTCTTTAAATCCTTGACTTGTTTGCAACTGCTAGAATCTATAAAAGATTCCTAAGAGTTTTGCTTCAAACACTTTTAAGAGAACGTTTTAGATGCTTCATCCATTGATCTTAAAGCAATTTTAGATGAATGAATGAATTCTCTTTAACTTAAGTGTCTTCAGAAATTGAAAGGGTTCTATACTAAACATCCATCATTTGATGTTTAATTTGGTTATCCATTCCACCTCGCCAAACTTGATCTAGGAGTGACTTTGAAGATTCCTTCCAAGTCAAATCCAAGGTCTGGAAAAGCTAGAAGGAAGAACCAAAACTTGATGAAACATTAAAATGATTTGAGTCAAATCAGATGAGACTCAAAACTTTAAGGATTTAATCTAGCTAATAGTTTGAAGCATTGTTTCTATCTTTATGAGATTGAATCTAAATTCTCAAGAAGATCCATTGGGTAAAGTTTAAACCATCATCCATCTACCAAACTCTAGTTGTATAAAACATTGGTGTCTCAAGCCACCGAGTTTTGATGATGTTCAACTTTAGTCTCAAACTATGAGGCTTCAAATATCTTAATTAAGAAGTTAGTCCTTTTCAATCTCTTTAGACTCTTATAGACTGGAATACCAAGTCTAGTATAAATCTCTTACTTTAGGAGATTGATTATCTCGTTGTACTATCAATAAGATGTTTTGGAGTAACTTAGTTTAACCCCAATTTCATAACTAACTAAGACAATCCTTTTTAATACCTCTCGGTACACCTTCGTACAAAAAGGCATAACTTGAGTCAAGGTATTGAATCATGTAGTTGTATTTGTCAACTAAGTTTTTTATCCTAGATTGACTCAGTTGAACTTACTTTTTCTAAAAAAGATCTTTTCAAGTTCTCTTTCTAGAAATCCATGTAGCATTCCTGATAAAGAACTTCAAAATCCTTAAGGAGACTACATTAGTTTTAGTGAAAATCTTTATGAAGATCTAGAAAGTGATTTCACTTCCAGATCTTCAGTTATTTGAAGTGCTTCATGGTCATATTCTTGACCATTCTATACTTTACTTTTATCTATGAAATTTTAGTTTTCCTTGGGGTGGAATTTCACTCCAACTCAGGAGCCGAAGACTAAAAGATACCTATGATATCAAGATCTCATGTCCCATACCATCATTCCTACATTAATGTGAATATAAAGTATAGTGTCCCATACCACCATACTTTGTATCCGACATTGATGTGTATATGATATTTATCTTAAAGTCAAGAAGCTTTGATCTAACTATAGAGTATCCTTTACTTAGATTCTTCTTGCTAGAATCTGAAGTCAAGGAATTACTTCCATGTTTTCATCTTGCTTGGGTTTCTAAGATTTCCAACATATGATCACTCTATGATCCTAATTATTCCTAAACTCATATTGGAAGCTCTAAACATTTTGATGAAATAAATATCCATCCTGATGGAATAAATATCCATCCTGATGGAATAAACATCCATCCTTTCTTTCTAAGGTTTGGAGTGCGATTCCAAGTGTCTTGAAACATATTCAAGATCTACTTAGTCTTTTCTTAACTAACTTGAAGTGACAAGAGATTACTCTTGCCTTTTAGATTCCTTTGATTATCCAAAAGCTTTCAAAAATCTACCCTAGGGTTTTCTAGGAATCTCATTTACTAATTACGTCTAAGCATCTTCTAATGCTTTTGGATTTCCCTTGAAATCCCTTTAAGAATAGGTGAATACAAGTTTCACCTTCTCGAGACTTAAGTATCATCTATCAAGGTTGCAGACTGCGTACTTTGTATATTCTCTCCTTCTCACTTCTCTTCAGAGAAGTATAAGATTTGGCATGCTTTATTTGAGCTCGTGGTTTACAACCACCTTTCTCAAAACCTTTTGTGATATTGTTGGGATCCCATGCTAAACTTAGCATGCCCTGAAGTTGTTTTTCCGAGCAACTCACTGTTTGCCAAACATCTTATATATAAGAAGATGTTCTTTTATCTATATTCTAAGTTTCTTTTTATGGAATTAATTGTACCAATTCTTGATAAGTTTTGGTACTTTCTTCCCCCCCTTTGGAGAGTTTTTGTCGTCGAAAACTGTGAAATTTATGGCTTCATTTACAACTAGAGATTGAATACTTTGATTCCTCCCAATATTGGACTATTCAACCAATCTTAAAGATTCTTTCAAAATACTTCTGAAAGAACATAATTTTCAATTTACTATCAGCTAGTTTTCCAGGACGAAAAGTATTAAGGAGGGGAGAAAGTCCCTAAGAACTTGTATCTTATTCCTTGAAAAGACCAAATAGGGTATTGCAAGGTAAAAGATATGCAAAAAATAGATAAAGTTGAAGTATTTTCTAGTACTTCATATATCTTTCATTACATCTTCCAATTAAATGAAGTTCTCAAAGATTGGGAATTCTCAAAGAAACCCCAATGCAAGAGAAGGGTTGCATACACCATAAAGATTGTATAAATCCTAAGTGGGTTTGGAAATGAAGTTGGATGAGCTATAAAGCTTGATGCTTCATGGGGATATTATAACATACGTTATAGATGTTGATATATTCAGGCAGTGATGTGTGTGAACACACTAGGACCGCTAGGGCACTTTTTCCCTCTTTAGGAGGTTTTTTTCCCCCGGCTTGTATATACGCCTATTGCCCTAATGGGCTACTTATCTTTGTACATTCTTAAGTAATACATTCAGTATTGTGTGTTTGTGCTCCAAGCTTCTTCTTCCTTGTGCTGTTCGCGTGCTTCTGCAGACGTCTATCTCCAACAATTGGTATCAGAGCAGGTCGTCGCTTCATCTAGGGTGCCGTCAGCACTCCTCTGTTTGTAGTCTCAGATTCACACCAAATTTGGTGAGCATACTCAGACTGTTTCAGAGATCAAAAGAGCTTTGCGCTGTGGTGCCGAAATCGCGATCTGAGCTCGTTTCGGCCTCCGAACGCATTATCATAGCACTTGTGCAGGCTATTTCATCTTTTTGTGCCAAAGGTATATACCAGTTTCTGTTCACCAGTTTAAGCGTCTGGAAGTCTGCTAGAGGTCTAGCAGAATTCGTCTATGCAGTTCCGTTCAAATTTTTGAGATCCAATCAATTTTCTGCATCAAGGTATTTTAGTCACCGTCCATGGCTGAAAGCAGTGATGTATTCTGTATGTTGGCTGTTGAGGATAAGTTGGATGGTACCAACTACCCATTATGGGCTTATATGATGCGACATGTATTGGTTGCAAAAGGATTATGGAACATTGTGCAGGGTGTCGAAAGACATCCTGTTACACCTGTAACGATAGGTACTACAAATACAGGTGCTGGAGCTGATGAAGATGGTGTCGAAGATGATATTCCGTAGATTCCTCTTCGTGATGCTGTTTCGACTGCACCTACTGCAGAGCAGATTCGTTGGGATGGCAGAGATGCCGAGGCACATGAATTGATAGCTTTGTCTGTCAAACGTGCCATTATTCCTCACATTCGCTCTTGCAGAACAGCTAAGGATGCTTGGGATACACTTACCACATTGTACCAAGCTAGGAATGAGGCTCGTGTTGCTTACCTCCAAAAACAGTTGTAGAGTGAGCACATGAATGAAGGTGATTCTATGGACAGTTTCCTAACGAAGATCAAAGACTTGAAGGAACAATTGATTTCTGCTGATGAGGTTATACCAGATAGCTCACTTGTGCAGACCGTTCTAAATGGTCTTCCTGATTCATATCAGAGTTTTGCTTCTACTCTTCGGTTGATGATGAAAGGCAATCCAAATGCCTTATCATTTGAGGAGTTAGTCTCTGTTCTGTTGCAGGAAGATCAGTCCAGGCAGAACAGGTCCATTATGCGAGTTGTAGATCAAGCTTTCCTAGCTAGTCAGAAGGGCAAAGGAAAATGGAGCTCTTCAACTAGTAAGCAAAAATCTGCAAATTCTGCATATTCGAAGAAGGAAGATGAAGATGAGAAGAAATTAGAAGCGCATAAATTGTTTTGTTAGTACTCTAAAGGGAACGATCATATCATAAAGAACTGTCCAAAACTGGCTGCTAAAGAGGCAAAGAAGAAAGAGGCTGGAATGGTTGTTGTAGAGGCCTCTACACCAAAAATAGAGTCTGCAAATCTTGTGCAGGAAGAAGAATGTTCGTTTACTACTATCTGCAGTTTTGACACATCCTCTCATGAGCACTGCATGTCTGCAGTAGACTCAGATGTTTGGTATTTTGAGAGTGGAGCGACCAAACATTTTACCTCGCAACGCAGTTTCTTCTCTTCACTCGAGCCTGCCCCTACAGGGAATACTGTTACATGCGCCAACAACTCCTCTTATCCTGTTATGGGAGTTGGTAAGATCATTTTGACTACTGCTGATGGTGGTTCTTTCACTTTGTTAGATGCTTTATTTGTGCCAGGGATCAAGAAGAATCTGTTATCAGTTTCTGCATTAGCCAAGATTGGCTTGGTTGTGAAATTTGTTGATGACAGGTGTACAGTTCATGATCTGTCAAATGGCGATATGATTATTGCTTCTGGCATTTTATGTCGTGGGCTGTATAAGCTCATAGACTATGAAAGATCTGAAAATGATTTGGCATGTGCAGTAAATGATTCTCAGGCTATGTTAGATGCAAAGCTTTGGCATGCACGCTTTGGTCATCTGAATTTTGCTAGTTTGCTATGCCTATAGAAATCTTAAATGGTGTCCTCTTTGCCCAAACTTGAGGCACCTGGAAAACATGTTTGTGAAGGTTGTATTTTGGGCAAAATACAGAGTTCCTCCTTTCCAAAAGATGGTTTAGTTCGGGCTACACAGAAATTGCAGCTTGTACATAGTGATGTCTGTGGTCCTATGCAGACACCCTCTTTTGGAAATTACCTTTACTTCGTGACTTTCATCTATGATTTTTCCAGGCATGCATGGGTATATCCACTCATAGCAAAGTCCGAAGTGTTCATGTGCTTTAAATAGTTTTTGGCTTTGGCTGAAAATCTGTCAGCATGTAAAATGGGCACCCTCCGTTCTGATCGGGGGGGGGGGGGGGGGGGGGATATATGTCTTCTGATTTTAATACATTTTTGGCTGAACGTGGGATAAAACACCAGTGTACAGTGCCGTATACACCTCAATAGAATGGAGTTGCTGAACGAAAGAACAAGTCACTCATGGAGATGGCGAGGTGCATGGTCAAGAGTTAGGCTTTACCACATAGTTTCTGGCTTGAGGTTGTCATGTGTGCAGCATATGTACTGAACAGGTGTCCCACTAAAGCGCTACAGTCTATCACTCCATATGAGGCTTGGCATGACCGCAAGCCATCTGTTGCTCATCTGCGTGTTTTTGGTTGTTTGGCATATGCACTAGTGCCTGAACAACATCGCAGAAAATTGGATGATAAGGTAGTAAAATGTATTTTTGTTGGGTACAGTTCTGAAAGTAAAGGCTATCGTCTGTATCATCCACAGACTAAACGCATTCTGGTTAGCCGTGATGTTGTCTTTGTGGAAGATGCTATTCAGCCATTGCTTTCATGTACTAAGGAGACATCTGTTAGCTCGAAAGACATGTATGATACTTTGATGCCTCTTTTTACAGGTGGACAGTCTAGTGCTGGTCCTAATGAGGCAACTTCTCACCCTTTGCAGGTTTCATATGATGATGCAGATCATTCCATTTCTAATGCAGATTTACATGATGCACTTGTTGATGAGAGAGCTAATATTGAGCAGGCAAAAACTATGCCAAAACGGCTGGTGCAGACTTTGCGTGACAACAAAGTAGATGCACCATTGTCATATCGTACTCGTTCAAGCTCTCATAGTGCCTCCTTTGCATCAGATTGCTATGCTATGGCTGCGTCTAGTCTTTGTGATGAGAATGAGCCTGTTTCTTTTGATGAAGCACAGAATTCAGAAAATTGGATGGCTGCTATGCAATCTGAATATGATGCTATAATGAAGAATGGTACATGGTCTTTATGTGACTTGCCTCCTGGCAAGAAGGCCATTGGCACTAAGTGGGTATACAAGCTGAAGCATAAACCTGATGGTACAGTTGACAGGTATAAGGCTAGGCTTGTTGCAAAGGATTATGCACAGGAAAGAGGCATTGATTTTGATGAGACCTTTGCACCTACATGTCGTATGACTACTGTTCGGAGCATTTGTGCACTTGCAGCCCATCATGGTTGGAATGTACATCAGTTGGACATTAAAACAACATTTCTGAATGATGACTTGCATGAAGAAGTGTATGTTTTTCAGCCACATGGCTTTGTGCAAAAAGGGCATGACAACTAGGTGTGCAGGTTAAAGAAGGCATTATATGGTTTAAAGCAAGCACCACGTGCTTGGTATGAGAAGATACATGCCTATCTGGTTGCACATGGTTTTGAGAACAGCCCAACAGAAAGCACCTTATATGTTAAGCGTGCTAATGATGTAGTTTTGATTATTGTTGTCTATGTTGACAACATGCTGCTCACTGGTCCTATTGAGAAGCATACTGCTGATTTCAAGGCTGATTTGCATGCCTCATTTGAGATGTCTGATTTGGGGCATTTGCATCACTATTTGGGCATTCAGTTTTTGCAAGTTGATGGTGGAATGGATTTGTGTAAAATGAAATATATTGACACATTATTGCAGCGTTTGGCCTTGAAGACTGTAAGCCTATTGCCACTCCTATGGAGAGAGGTTTACGATTGAGTGTTCATGATGCTGGAGATGCATTTAACGTTGTTCTCTTTCAGCAGGCTGTTGGATGCTTGATTTACTTATGCATTACTCGGCCAGATATTTAGTTTGTTGTCTCACAGATGAGCAGGTTTATGCATTGCCCAGGAGTCACGCATGGGAAGGCGGTTAAGCGCATCTTTCGCTACTTGAGTGTTACTCGGCTACTTGGGTTGTTTTATCCCAAGGGGGGATCACTACCGCCAGATTTGCATGCTTTTTTTGACTCAGATTGGGCTGGTTGCTATGACACTCATGTGTCCACCAGTGGTTTTTGCTTCATGCTTGGTAGCTCATGTATATCTTAGTTGAGCAAGAAGCAGCCTACTGTGGCCACTTCCAGTTGTGAGGCTGAGTATAGGGCAGCTTTCATAGCGACTATTGAGTGTGTGTGGCTCAGACGCCTTATGGCTGATTTGGGTGTTGGCCAATCTTCTGCCACCACCATCTTCACTGACAGTCCGAGCGCATTGGCAGTTGCGAGGAACCCTGTGTTCCATGCTCGCACTAAGCACATTGAGGTGCATTATCACTATGTTAGGGAGAGGTTCTCTACTGGGGAGATCAGCTTGGCATATGTGCCCACACAGGAGAACATTGTAGACCTTTTCACGAAGGCTCTGCCTAGGGAGAAGTTTTAAGCTTTTCGCAAAGCTTTGGGCTTACTTCCTTTTGTGGAGTGATTTCCACATAGCTTGGCACTTCCTTATACATGAGTGCTAGCTCCTTGTTCACCGCATCACTCCGAGGGGGGATTTGTTGATATATTCAGGCAGTGATGTGTGTGAACACACTAGGACCGCCGGGACACTTTTTTCCCTCTTTAGGAGGTTTTTTTCCCTCGGCTTGTATATATGTCTATTGCCCTAATGGGCTACTTATCTTTGTACATTCTTTAGTAATACATTCATTATTGTGTGTTTGTGCTCCAAGCTTCTTCTTCTTCCTTGTATTGTTCGTGTGCTTCCGCAGACGTCTATCTCCAACAATAGATTCCAATAATATAGACCTAAGGAAAGTGGCTTCTTGTATGAAGCATAATAGCTAGATCCCCAACTAAAACCCATGAGTAAAGCATTGAACATGAAGGGATCTATTTGAGAAAGACCTAGTCTTATCTCTTATTTTGGCTAAAGAAGAAAAGAAAGCCAGAAGACCCAAGTAGGGAAAAGATCAAGTCAAACTTAAAGTTTGATAAGATAAGTCACACCACATTAATGGTTAACCAAATATTTAAGTAAGATTAGAGGTGGTGTAATCTAAGCACCTTAGTCCTTGCTCTTATAAATTTGGTACCATTGTATGAAGGGCATTTATAAGGACAGAAAAGGTGAGAAAGTATAGAGACAAAGTCATGTGGATTGGATGAGGTACCCATTAGTATGGAACAGTGGGTACTAAATCCCGTTGAGTACTTTTTCTTGATGGCCAGAAGAAAAAGGGACTCATGATCCAATGGAATACATCAGGAAGATAATGTCTAGGAATTGACATCTTCTTCAATTATCCTCTCAAAGGAGTGAAGAATTATTCTAACCACATACAAACGGATCTGATCTATCTCTCATAGAGAGTTAGAAAAAACGAGAGCGAGGATCAACTTTGTTGAGTTTGAAGGTAAACTCCAAAGGATGAAGCTCTAAAAGCTTCATGCCAAAGTATGACTTGAACTTCAAGGAACATAAAAATGATCTTAGACCAAGCTTGAAAGAAAGCTCAGAAAGATCATCTTCTGGATACTTGATATTTCAAGACAATTGAAGAATAAGAAAGATGTCAACATAGGACATCTTTAAGAGATTGAGAATATAAGGGAGAGAACTCTAGAAGGATCAAGAAGACCCTTAAGGTTTGAGATCCAATTAAAGATTCGTACATTGAAGAAATGATTGGAATAATCTATTTCTATCTATGACCTTAAAGATAACAAGATCTTTTACATTTGGGACGTAGTTATAAAGATCTTAATCTTTTTGGAAGAACAAGTAAAAATAGGTTTCAATTGATTTTACAATAGTTAGATTAATCCTTATGGATTCTAGTCCCTTAAAGTGGATTCTCAAAACTCCGTAAAGTTATGAAAGAACATTGAATCCACTTTTGGTAAGCTATTCAAATTCTCTTTGAAGATAAAGAGGATGTTATATCCTTCTAGAAACTAGATAATCCACCTTTACCATTCTATTGGTCAGATAGGGATTAAATAATAAAATTCCCCTCTATTTAGATTTATTGGAGGACCATTCTATTGGTCAGATAGGGATTAAATAATAAAATTCCCCTCTATTTAGATTTATTGGAGGTGAATTGCAAACAATAAAATCCACCCATTTCACTAAACGAGAGTAATTTGGGCACAGATCATGTAAGATTCATCTTCCTTTTAGAACAAGTTGGATTCTAACTTGAGAGATGAATCTAATAAGGAAACCTTAAGTAGCATTCATCTATTTTGCTAGGTTCATGCGCTAGTAGTGCAAAGAGATGGACCAAGGTAGCAATTTAGTTGAAGTCACTTTGACTCCACCTAATCCACATGTTTGAGCTTTGGAGACCTAGATGGCACATGGCTTTAAAAAAAAGAAATAGGCATTGATGTTCTCTTCCACCCTTTTCATTCTCTCCATACTTTGCATTCGACTCAGTTCTTTTTCATATGCAAATTAGATGGAACTTTGAATGATTGGGCAGGGAATCAGACCACACATGGATTCTCCTCTTTAAAGATTCATTCAGGATAGAAATCACCCTTTTGAATCAAGAGGCGAATTAGAGAGATGAAGGCCATGATCTTTGAGATTGATCATGGAGCACGGGGGAATACCCCAAGGTATATATCTCCACTCATTTCCGAGGATGGAAATGCTTTTAAGGGGGGAAGAATGTTGTATAATTACATGGTTCTAAGGGGTAGAACCCTTGGGTTTCTAGGTGTGAAACCCTTTGGATTTATGGTTTATTTACCCCTTTTGGATAGGTCTTGAACCTTAGGGCTAATTCTCTAAGGTTGAGTACCTTAGGCTTGATTGGAAGCTTCTCCTAGCCACTTGGTTTGTACGTGAGAGCTTGGAGAGTCTTCTTTTAGAAGCCATGTAATTTCATGTGATTTACTAAGCTTGGAAACCATGTGAATACCTTAGGGACCCATGTGATGGAAGGTACACATGTCGTCTTGAGAAGGAATTACCCCCTTGGTCTTGGAGCTATATATTGGAGGGGTTGGTTGGGTGGAAACACATCTCTCTTCCTAGTGTGTGGCCTTGCTAGTTAGTCTTCAATTCAGTTGTGTGAAGGCTATGGAGTCCTTCCACAACAGAGGTCTTAAGAGTTTCTTTCAGCCCTTTAATCTTCCTCTTATCTAGATATGCTTAATGAGTTACAACTCTTCACTCTTGAAGCAATCTTCTCAAAGCTCCAAAATGGATCCTACCTCTTGTCAATGAAGGAAGAAGCTGATTGGGGAAGAAATGAACGCTTAAAAGGATAAAATGGTTCAACCATTTTTTTCCTTATTATGTCATTTTATGACATTCTCTTCCCCCTTTTAGTGTGATCATTGTCCTTAATGATCAGAAGTTGAAGTTCCTATGAACTTCTCAGTGTCATTCACAATGAAAAATTATCCCATGTGTAGATCTCATATAGGCTTCTAGTTTCTCATTTGGATTTTTCAATCCAAGTTCTTATTACTACCATTTATGGTTTTAATAAGAATAGAAACTTGTTGAATTTGAAGCTTAAGTGATTGGTCTTGCTGATCAGGCATGCCATGGGTATTATGGAATTTGGGGGTCCATAAGTAGGACTTGAAGCTTAAAGTTCCTCTTCCTAAGTTAAATTTTGGCTTTTCAATTAAGCCAACATATAAAAAGCATAAAAGTTAATGGTTATTGATTTACAAACATCAATATACCATTGAGCTTTTATGCTTTTAACTTCACATAAAGAAGTCATTTCCTAGTTTAAACCTTAAACTTATTGAACTTACTTCTCTCTCATGTCCCATCAACCCTTGCATATATCATTGAATCTGTGTATACATAATGTATGTCAAGAACAGATACATCTTTACTTGAAGATGCTTAGCATGCATAAGGTCCATGTACTGAACCCCTCTTTAAAGCATGCATGGAATTCACATTTAGAACTCCATATAATACATGAAAACATGTTTGTGCTTTCCATTCATGTTCATGCCATGCTATGATGGACATTCCATTTCCATTTAATTATGCCTCTAGTGCACCATGTAGATGAATCATTTTATGCACCATTCGGAGTGCATTAGGATTTCAACTAGTTCATTTAAAATGCATTCTTTTAGCACTCCTTTAGCATGGAAAACAAAGAAAATGAATATGAGAAAATTTTAACTTTGTGCTTACCTCCATTATATCTATGCTCAATCTCTGATCCACCACATGATGAGGCTTATCGATCAATTCACTTTTGATGTGACAGTCTTAAGGCATCAAAACTCCCCAAAACATGGTTATCCTTCCTTGGGCATTTAGATATTTAATTGTATGCCCAAATATGCATTTGTTCTTATCAAAATGGTTAAAATACTCAAATGCATAGTTGTACTTATATATGAAGTTCCTAATGAGTTTCATGCATATTCTATGAATACCATCCTTTAAATGGATACTTTCCTAAATCCATGGTGTTAAAAGTACTCTATGTATTGTGGGGCATGCCTGCCTTCTTTTCATGTCGTGATGTATCGAATGCATAATAAACTCAAGGAAAAGGAAAAAAATACTTAGCTTTAAAAGCTATCTCTTGTTGAAGTTGATGTTGGAGAAGGCACACTCCTTGGACTGCCATAAAAACATCACCTCCATACCCTTGATCATCTATATGATTGGAACTTCAAATTTTACTCTAACTAGAGGTTGTTGGTTGAAAACTTGATCCCCCTTTGATGCTCCGAAAACTGTTATGTCCATCAATTCTGCATGATGATTCTTCAAGAAAGATCTTGATTTCATTATTTATAAAGGTTCAAATGGATGGAACCAATCATGCTTTCTTCATAGTCGTTGTGTGAGCATATTTCTCCAAATCGTTATGAGAAAAAGCTCCAAATATCTCTCAAAAGCAAACTAAGGTTCTTGAGTTCTTTAAATAAGAATACGCATATCTCAAGAGAACCAAACCACATGAACGTGCTGCTATTGAAGAGCGCGCATGATTGAGGAGGGCGAGACTTATCCCATATTGAAAACTTCTTGGCCACTGCTTGTATATTGATTTTGAGCACCATCCTGAAAACAGAGACGGATCTCTTGGCTCCTGGTCCTCTGATTCACACATGCGATTGCGCGCGGCCTATTGAACTCTATCTTCCCACCCATGAGCGAAGGAGAAAGGACGCTTGCTAAGGGGGATTTTCACGTTGTTTATGTTTTGCGGCTCCCTTTCAGCTCCATGAAGGGAGACACACTCGTACGACAGCGGAGAATTCCCTTTCACCTCCCAAAAGGGGAGACACACTTGTATGAAGGCAGAGAATCCTGAGTATTGGTTGGCTCTGAATACCAATGTTGTATAACAACAAAACTACTAAGGATTAATCATCTAAAGATTGAACTAGCAAGACCAACATGGCAAGAGAGAGCACGTATCCACCCATCCGACTTCACCCATATATATATACCTCTAGCCCAAGGGTGTGCATGTCCTTGAGATTGGCCAAGTGTCCATACAAGTGTCCCTCCTGTGGACACTTTCCCAAGGGTGATCACATGCCTTCTAATTTCCCAAGGTCTATCACATGCCTTCTAAATCAAATGAGGATTCTTCTCTCACGATACCCATCCGACTTTACCCATATATATATACCTCTAGCCCAAGGGTGTGCATGTCCTTGAGATTGGCCAAGTGTCCATACAAGTGTCCCTCATGTGGACACTTTCCCAAGGGTGATCACATGCCTTCTAATTTCCCAAGGTCTATCACATGCCTTCTAAATCAAATGAGGATTCTTCTCTCACGTACACACAAGGTGGCTCCTAGAGAAGCTTCTCACAAGATTAAGGTTCACACACCATAGGATAAATCAAGCCTAAGGTTCTAACCATTCAATTGGGAGCTCATATGAATAAATACCTCAAGGGTTAAAAACCAAGGGTTTCACCCAAAGGTTCAAGGCATGTTCCAAGGGTAATTCAAGGGTTAGACCAAAGCAAACATACATCATATTCTAGCCTTTAGAATCCATATGTTTAACCTTATGAACCCATGAATTATACAACAGGGACCATCCTTGATATTGTGACCTTGTCTATAACAATCAAAACAAGTGCCACACAAGCTTTTGATTTTGAAGAAATTCACCATCAAAATGCTTAATCGTTATAAATGTCTTCTCATCTTTAGAAAAATTAATCTTCATTACCACTTGGAGGTGTCATTCAAGATTTAGTTCTTTATCACCTTCTCACCAATGACCCTACCACAAAGCCCCCAACTTTTTTAAAGTAACTGGTAGTATTCAATCGGGAAGGTAGAAAAATCATTCCATAGTAGAATTTAGGTGGGTTTTGATAAGTTTGGATTAATCCCATGAAATAGAGACTTTTAGGAAGTTTTATTTTCCTATAAATATGTTGGTGTGGATGTCCTTTGTTTAAAAGAGATGGATTATAGATTAACTCACCACCATATTTATACAAAGCTCAAACCTCCTAAAAGTCTTTGTTGATTATAAAGGTGGAGGGATCTATTCCTCATTAGAAATATCTACCAGTGGATTGTGTTAGGTTATTCTTAGAGTGCATTGAAAAAGGAAAGAAGTAGAAGAAAATGTAAAATTATATGATTTAGAAAAAAATTTCTACTTCACACATTGATTTGACAAACATCAATATACCGATAAGATATTTCCACCGTAGAGAGAAAGAATCATAAAAAACTACTAGCATATCAATTAACTTAAAGATTTTACCTTTTTCTATTAAGCATGCACCCACATCCTACAAAACATTCAATGAACTCATGACCTTATGCTTAAAGATCGTTTTCCTATGATTGAGTTACTAGGAACTTTGTGAATGAAAGAGGTTAATGTAGTTAAGAAATATCTTTACAAATTATTTATCATCATTTTTTAAATTAGGTGTATCTTCATTTTTAAGATCATAGATACCATAAAAAAGTTCAGAGAGATAAACAAAAAAGATAAAAAGTTGGAGTTGAAATTTATGTTGATCCAATAGATCTTGGATCATCCAACCCAAAACATCTATCGTAATTGGGAATAAAAAAGGAGCCAAGAAACATACTTTTATGGGGACCTTTTCAAAACTAAAATAGCAATCATTAAACATTAGAACATTTCCACATATAGTGAAAGTATTTGTAGATAAAATATGAAAGAACCTAATAAATGTTTTACTAGCACTTATATCAAATAGAGATCACAACAAGAAATTTGAATGAATGTCATAATATTCCTCATCAAAGAGAGCTTTAATTAAACAATGTTGTTCATTTTCATAAGCATGATCCATTCCTCCCAAATGTGTAGGAGGCCTTCAAGAATGTAGCTACCCTTAAAAAGGCTTATTAAAAAAATATTATGCATGGCAAAACTAAATCGCGTATTTAGGATAAAGGAAAAATTTATATGGTTGGAAGTAATATATGTACTTGGATGAAGTGTGTGAATAACAGTTATGAGCCCATTTTTGAGATGGCTGCTGAAAATGGCTAGTGATGAGAACCTAATCTCCACCCAACCTGCCATTTTATAGATTTGAGTATTAGCCCTAGCCTTTCGAGTATTTGGAACTACTTTTACATGTGCAAACCTCATCACTCTTTATAGCTAAATTAGTTGAGCCATCTTTTACGTGTTTAATCCTCACCATTGTTTATTTATAAAGGTCATCCCAAAGGAGTGGATCTAAATAATAGAATCTATTAGAAGCTCTAAATGTATTGTGAGAGACTCTTTCCCATCTGCACTTGTAGGGATGGAAACCAAGTCCTCCTGCATGCCACTCTTTAAACTTAGCCATCAAAATAACCTTATAAATTTTCTAACATTCTAGAAGAAACTTGTACTATTATTATCCTAGAATCATTCCTAGGATACTATGTAACATCCCCGCTTGAAAAAAGAATTATTCCTCAAAACTATGCTTCACGTTATAACTATATAATTATAAGGAGGTGATGGGAGAGTATTAAGATTAGATGGTCTTTGCAAAAGTGTCCACTAGAGCAACATATTTTTGCTTGGAAACTATATACATCTCTCTAAGTTTCCAAATAAAATATAAATATGACCATGATACTTTGGAGCATTGACAAATTTCTGGGTCAAGGCAAACTACTTTCAGAATTTGATCATGAAGAGAAAACCTTCTATTTATGGATGAAGGGAATAAAAGAAATGCTCAATGCTCCTAACAAAATATGTGTTGGGTAAAATAATTTTGCATAGCTTCAAATGGGAAGGTAAATGAGCTAATCCAAGTTCATTTAAAAATTTAGAGTGGCCAAATAGTGAGCAATATAATTAAGAACTCATAGGTGTGATCCCAACATGTCTAAAAACAAATAGTTCACATACACATGCATAGAATTAATTGATGTCTCTACACATGGAGGCCTAATGATCTAGTTCTACCAAAAGATTCCAATCACATTTTAGCTAATCATTTGAACTTTGAATTCAAAAATGACTTAGGCTATTTCGGCTCCTTTAAGACCTACCTTGATTCTTGACTTTCATCATAAAAGACTTTACAATAGTTAAAAATTTAGTGAGGCTTATTCTTAGAAATGATCTGAGGATATATGTATACACACACATTGCTTCTGATAGTCAAATGTAATCCATAAATATGGTCAAGTACTTATGAAATCTCCCCCTCAAGACTAAGAAGCCTGAATATTCAGTCCTTTGGAATCTATTGAAGATGAATCATTCATTTGAATCTGTCTAGCTTTACTCTATCCATGGCTTTAGTCATCATGTCTGCACATTGTTGTTAACTTGAGATATATGAAAGGTCAATCTCCTTGCATGCAATGTTCTCCCTAACATAGTGATAATGGACCCCAATGTGTTTGTTCCATGCATGATAAATAGTGTTGGTCTCAAGACGCAACAAGCTCATGCTATCATCAAATGTGTGAGAAGTAGATGACTTGATTCCTAGACTAACATAATATCTTAATCGAGATAATATCATGAGCTGCATTTGCGAATCCGCTTAATCAGAGGTGTTTCTCATATTATCTCTTGATCCTTTTGAATTTGTATAAAGCCAGATCCTGATATCTATATCATGTGTATATGAATATAACATGCCTTCATTTATTTTCCCTTTGATATGCTTAAGTATACTAATGGATACCTCGATGCGTGGCTTCCTAGGTGAGTGCATACACTCACATAGAACACTCACACTTTAACTGATATCTTGCTTTGTGAGAGTACCATGTTTGAGACTTCCGACTAGGCTTTAATATCCTATCACATCTCCAATAAGATGTCTTTCATGTGCACTCACTTCCATAGGCATACGTGCGACCTTTGCGTTTCCCATTTTGAACTTTGTGCGCATATCTATGATGTAATTTCTTTGAGTAAGGTACATACCATGCTCTATTTACATGACTTACAATCCAAGGAGCTATGTGAGCTACCCTTTTTTCCTTATCTTGAAATCTTGTTCCATTTGATGTTTGATCCTCTTTATGCCTTCAACGTCATTACCTCTCACAACAATTTCATCTACATAAATATATAATCAACGTGGAAGGATCTCCCTTGCTCACCATAAATCCTTTGTCTTGTAGGTATGTAACGGGTCTATAATTTCAAGATCTTGGAGCTTTTGTTAGCCCATGTAGAGCTCTTCTTAATCTAAAAACTTACTCAAGAGATTTTGAGTCTTTAAAAGTAGGGGGTTACTCCATATATACCTGCTTTGAGATCCATCCATTCAAGAAGGCATTCTTGACATCCATGTGGTATATCTTCCAATTCATGTGGTGTATCTTCCAATTTTTGGCAATTGCAATACTCATGAGTACTTTGATTGCATCGTTCTTCCCCAAAAGAGAGAAGGTCTCCTCATAATCAATGCTTGAGGCTTGGAATATCCCTTGAATACTAACCTAGCCTTTGATATGTTTATGGTTGCATCAGAGTGCTTTCTACCTTGTAGATTCACCTAGCTCCAATGAAATTCATGGTTGATGTCTTAGAATCTAAGTCGCAACTGTTTTTCTCCTACCATGGTTCAATATCTTTCCTTATGTCATGTTTCAACTCACGATTCTTCTTGGATCTCTCATATGGTGAGGGTTTTTCAAAGCTCATGTCTTGAATCATTTATATAGAAACCTTAGTGACCAATGAGGTATCACATCCATACCAATCTAGATTCTTCTTTTTCCTTGTAGACCTTCAAATTGTTTGTTGAGATGATTCTCCTACGTCTCTTAATTCCTGCACTTTGGCTCTATCTTTAGAGTTCCAACACATGCTCTCCATTCTAAGTTTCTTCTAATCTTCCTCGTATATGCTTGAGTCTTCAAGTGTGTGGACTTTTGTTTGATATTGTTGGAAAATCATCCCCCAAGTCATTGGGCAATTTGATTTTTCTTAAATCATCTTCAAACCAAGATTACTCTCATCTAATACTACATCTTTGAGTTCCTATCGATTGTTGGGTTATAATCCATTTCGCTTCAGGTGATTGCCTATGAACACATATTTCTCTACCTTCGTTTCAAGCTTCCCTCTAATTTATGAAGGTGTGTGTGCATATGCAATACATTCAAATATTCTGGAAGGTGGTCTTGCATTACAAGGTTCATGTGGTGTAATACCTTCAAGAATTTGAGGGTAAATTGTTGACAAGGTAAGTAGTAGTGCATAACACCTTTGCCCATAAATATTTGGGCCACCTCTTCTCATTAAACATTGGCCTAGGTACTTCCACAATCGTCCTATTTCTTCTTTTTGCTACACCACTTTGATGAGGTGTGTATCTGTTTGTAATCTCTATTTTGATTCCTCTCTCTCTTGAAAGAAGGAATCAAAATTGTAGGAGAAATACTCTCCCACCTTCATTAGTGCTTAGATTTTTCAATGTTTTACTTATTTGATTCTTTATAAGTTCAAGATAATTTTTACGACAAGAAAACACTTCATCCTTATGCTTCATGAAATAGAGTCTAGTCCATCTGCTAAAATTATCAATGATAGACACATAAAACCTTGATCTCCAGATAGATGGTCCTTGACTTGGTTCCTAAATATCAGTGTGGACAAGCTCAAATATGTCTCCATGTATGTTTTAATGAAAGGTTGTATGTGGGATTTGCTGAATTTGCATGCACTACATTTGTAAATCATATGTTTCTTTGTGATATTTAGAATTCCAAGTGGAATTTGATCTTTGATAATTTGCTCCATGGTGATCTCTCAAATGTGAGCCAACCTTTAAAGCCAAACTTCTAATTCTCATAGATTGTGTGCCGTAATTGAACAATCGTATGTTCTTTGTCTCTTGAAGTTCAAAGGTGAATAGGCTATCTATCTTTTCACATTTAGCAATCCTCTTAGGTCCATCATATGGATCTTCCACATAGGCTCCATACCTTGTAACCGCAGCTCCAATCCTTTCTACACAATGTCACCTACACTTAACAAGTTCTTAGTGAAGCTAGGTACATAGAGAACTTTTCTCAACAAATTCATGTAGCCATTTGAAATATTTACATTTCCAATCTTTTGCACATGGTGTCTTAGGTCATATTCATAGTCATTATCATAAGTAGAATAGAGTCTTCTTGTGATTGATCATTAGTATAATTGTTGTAGTCTATTCTTCCTTTGTAACCTCCTTGATAGTCATTAAAGTTGTAATTACATTCTAGCCATAGTTAGTGTTGAGTCTACCTCTTGGAGCTCCATATCCTCCTCTATTGTATTCTTTTCCTCTCTAGCTGTTTGGGTTCTTAAAGCACTTCTCAATGAAATGATTGGTAAGTCTACATACAACACATAAGTAAATAAGTCTATGATCTAAGTATTTGATAACTTTAGATAGATTTGAATTCAGACACCATCTGGTCACTCAGATGTATGTCCAATTATCTTGAGACTAGATTTAAGTAAAGTTTCTCATGCTCTCTAAGAGAAGGAATCCACCTAATTAGTGGATAAGTCTTTAGTGGGGCAAAGAGGAGGTCCTGAGTTCAAAATCATGAAGAAGCAAGGTTTTTCCCAAGAGCTCCATGAAGCGGAGCATTGTGGATTGCGCTTTCTCATTGAAACCTTTCCATCTAAAAGGTGGTGGAGAATCAAGCCACAAAAGAGAGGTGTGTATAGATTTTGAAAAGGATGGTTCTCAACTGATGCTAGTTTTCCAAAAGAGTGTTCTCAATTAAGATTTCTCTTTTAAAGAGTGGCTTAAATAAAAGTGATTGAGTCCTCAGTAGCTATATATATATAGGCATAAGGTTGGGATGAGAGTCATCTCTCTAGGAGGAGGGGGTCCTAATAGTTAGTAGGTTTTATTGGTATTAGAGCCCTACGCAAGCTTTTTTAGTGACCTTCATGGCTCATCATCTTCCTCTCTAGGCAAAATTTCATGGAGATCTTGGTGTCTGCATTAAGTTCCTCATGATTTTTTATGGAGACTTGAGGAATTTCATTACCTTCTTCTAACATTAATGATGCAAGAACTTAAAGTACTTCTTCGTGCATATTTTTGTCTTCTCCAAGTATTGTGATCTTTAGATATTCATGACAATTTTGAGAAACAAAAGAGAAAAATCTTCTTTAAATTGTCCGAGCCCATGTAACCTAGTGGTTCAACACCTTGAGTCTTTGGGAGGAAGTCCTGAGTTCATGTCTTGGCTGGACATAAACTAGGTGCCTCTACCTTACAAGGTCAGGTGTGTGAGTGTGTTTCCAATTCATTGTACTCTCAAAAAAAAAATCTCCTTTAAATCTATAGGATACTTTAGTTGGGTTTGGATCCCATATCATCTTCAAACTCAGAAAAATGTTCTAAACATTAGATGTGGCACTTTTTGAGCATGAAAACATCAAAAGGAGTTGGAAACATCTTCAAATTCTTCAAGATACACATTTACAAGGCTTGTAAATGAAAGGAAAAAGGGGACAACAAAGGAAGGCTTTCAAAGGCATTCAAAGAAGTAAGGAGAATGAAGGTATGAGGATGGAGAATGGCTCTTCTAGAGGATAAGTGGAAGGATGTAGCTATCTATCCAAGCTCAATATTTTACAAGTTTATGTTTGATTTCAATACTTGCTCTGTTCTTTCCTTTCATGTAGATTACATCTAATTATCATTGAAAAATGGTAAAAAGCGTACACTTTTGATAATATTTATATGAATTTTACAAACATTATTGAAAGCACTATTGATATATTTAGATAGTGATGAGTGTGAGCATATTAGGACTACTGGGGCACTTTCTCCCTCTTTAGAAGGTTTTTTCCTGCAAGCTTGTATATACGCCTATAACCCTAAAGGGTCACAAATTTTAGTAAATTCTCTTGCTATTACATTCAGTATTGTGTGTTGTGCTCCAAGCCTCTTCTTCTTCCTTGTGGTGTTCATGTGCTTCTACAAACCTCAAACTCCAACAATTGGTATCAGAGTAGGTTGTCGCTTTGCATTTTCCACACCCTCATCACACTTAAAATCGCACAAAAATTGGTGAGCATAATAAGGGCTCTTAGGAGTTCATATTTGCTTCACTTTCTACTGTGAAAATCACGATTTGAGCTTATTTCAGACTTCGAATGCACTATCACAATGCCTCTCTAGGAAATTTTGTCTTTTTGTGCCATAGATATATACAAGTTTTCATTTACCAGGGTAGTTCAATTCAAATTTTTGAGTTACAATCTTTTTTTTTTGCATTAAGGTATTTTAGTCAGTAGTCATTCTTGAAAGTAGTGATGTATTCCAGATGTTGAAAAACCTAAGTTCTGTATAGATTCAAAGTGAACTCATTTCAACTTTGAAAGGAAGTTGCAAAGAAGATGCAAGCTACAACCAAGCATGGAAAGCAGCTGAACAAGCTTAACAGAATGGAGCAAGTACTTCTAAGTGACATTTTAAACACTATGCCCTCCAAGATGAATATTTTCTTTAAAAAGGTAAGTTTTGTGTCCCAAGTATGTCGGACATATGAAATTAAGTACTTTTCAAATGCCATGATGCTCCAAGTGTTGGACATCCTCGTATTAATCGAACCAATGAGTTAGTTAAAATACTTTTTTATTGGCTTAGTCTACATTGAGATGTGCAAATCTAGGTATCCAAGTTCCATAAATGTCAAGTAAATAAGTTTGAATGACTTAAATTTGGAGGATTATTGCGTCTTTGGAAATTCCCAAAGGAAAATGTGAAACTATTTGCATGGATTTCATTTCTGGATTACCCCGCACTCAGAAAGGCTTTGATTTAGTTTGGGTTGTAGTTGATCAATTGACTAGACTTGCTCAGTTTGTTCTAGTCAAGACTACTTATAAGACTCCAAAACTTGCAAAAATCTTTGTAAATTAACTTTATAGACTCTATGGACTTCTACTAGACATAGTTCCTTATAGATCATGCAAAGGCTTATGCCGATCTGAAGCAAAGAGATGTTAATTTTCAGGTTGGGGATCAAGTTGTCACCTAGATAATGTGATTGGAAAATTTCAAGACTGGTCAATGTGCTAAGTTTTCACCTAGATAATGTGGTCCTTTTCCAATTACCAAGAAAGTTGGCTTATGGGCTTATGAATTGCAACTTCCAGATGATAGTTGGATTCATCCAGTATTCCATGTTAGCCGACTTAGGAAGAGTCTAATGGATTCAATTAATCTAGTTGGAATGAGGTTATACTTCCACTTCTAGTAAGTGAAACAGTTCCTCATGAACCTAAAAGGATACTTAGCACCCAAGATAAACATACAAGAAGTCACTTGTACGAAGAGTAAAATGGAAGGATGGAACTAAAGAAAATTCAACATGGGAAAAAGTTTTCGCAATCCAATGATGTTTTCCAACTTTCTAGTTTTAAGTTGGTCCCAAATAAAGAATATTTCTATTTTTAAGTTTTTAGTGGATAAACTGAGCAAATAAAGCATGTTCTTCAAGTTTTAGAACATGATAAGGTTTTTTTACTTTCAAGTTCTAGGTAGATAACCTGATTAAATGAATGCATGTTCTTCAAGTTTTAGAAGATGAGGCTCGAGGGTTTTGTATAGTATATATAGCTCTAATTTTGGAGGACAAAAAACTTTCCAAGGGGGAAAGAATGTAATAAAGTAAATCTATGATCTAAGGGTCCGACAAGTTCAGATGGATCTGAAATCGGACACCGTTTGGTCATCCGTATCTATGACCAAAAATCTCGAGTCTAGACTTACTAGAAGATCATTCACTCTTATAACCAAGTGATCCACTTAGCTTAGGGGTTAAGACTCAAGGATGTGAAGGAGGAGGTCTTGGGTTCAATCCCCATGCACTACATGGGGAGAGTGTTTTGCCCAATGAGCTCTAGAACCTTCTAGAAGCATCCATTTGAGTTAACTCTGGTTAGCTAGGGCACTTGGCGCACATGTAGTTACATGGTTGACACATGGATGATTAAAAAATACCTGCCGAAGAAGGTAGACCTTTGGAGAGGGCTATATATAGAGCCATATGGTTGGGAGGAGATTCATTCATTCATGAGCTATTTCTATGGCTACACTGTTGCAATACATGCATGCATGCATACATGCATACATACATGCATGCATACATCCATACATCCATCCGTCCATCCATCCATGCGTACATACATACATACATACATATATACATACATACATACATACATACATACATACACATACATACATAATACATACATACATACATATATTCATATGTACTTACACACACATATGCAACAACATAGCAATTGGAAATGCTCATGAATGAATGACTCTCCTCCCAACCATATGCCTCTATATATAGCTCTCTCCAAGGGACTGCCTGCATGGGTAGGTGGATACTAACCATCCAAGTGTCAGCCATGTAACTACATGTGCGCCAGGTGTCCTGGTTAGCCAGAGTTAACTCAACTGGATGCTTCTAGAACGTTCTAGACCTCTTTGGGCAAAACGCTCTCCCCATGTACCCCATGGGGGTTGAACCTAAGACCTCTTCCTTCACACCCTTGAGTCTTAACCAGTAGGCTAAGTGGATTACTTGGTTACAAGAGTAAATGACCTATCAGTAAGTCTAGACTCGAGATCTTTGGCCACACATACAGACGACCAAACGGATTTCGATTTTAGATCTGTTTGAACCAATCTGATCCTTAGATCACAAGCTTACTTTATTAAATTCTTCCTTCACACCCTTGGTTCTTGACCACTAGGCTAAGTGGATTACTTGGTTACAAGAGTAAATGACCTACCAGTAAGTCTAGACTTGAGATCTTTGGCCACACATATGGATGACCAAACAAAGTCCGATTTCAGATCTATCTGAACCAATCGGATCCTTAGATCACTTACTTACTTTATTACAACATATATACATAGAGATATATGAATGTATATGCATACATATCTAGACAAATGGATAAATATATACACATTCAATTCCATTTATATATTAAAGCATACACATAGACATACATAATTATGTACATGATCCATACATGAATGGATTTACAATTATCTATGCTCATTGGTTTATTCAAACAAAGAAACATACATACATACATACATAGGTACGTATGTACATATATACATACATGCATACATAAATACATAGATATAATAAACAAGAAAACATACATACATACATATACACAAACATGCATCCTTAGAAACACACATACATGCATGCATAGCTAGACACACATCTACAAAACCATCTACTATACTACATGTTGGAAGAGATGGTGGATAGTCTTCAAGAGATGAAGTGGTGTTGCTAGATCCTGCTTCAGACTTGCTAAAATGATTGTTGGAAAGTGTAGTGGGCCTCTTTTGCTGGTTAATGATCACAAATAATCATATATGTTGCTCGGAACATGATCCACTAATCAATGGATGAAAACAGATCCGTTGGAGTTGATCCAAGATCAAGAAACTTGCTATATTAGTTCGTACACCTGTTCAATGTTTTGAAGAGTTCTCTAAGCACAAAAGCAATTGGCTTAATTCCTTTTTGGTAACTCTAATTAACTTAGTAAGCTATCAATGATGAGTGATTTCATACCTCTAGAGTTGTCACCATTCTTGTTGAGCTTGGTCTCATGGGTGAAGAGTTGCCCCATCAAGGTGTTGAGGTCAGGTATTTGCATACCCATGTAGAGGTCCATTGTTGTAGTGAATGACTCCCACTTGTCATCAGCTTTAAAGCCATTAATGATTTTCCTTACTATATGTTCTTCTTCTATCTCCTATCCAATGCTTGCAAGTTGATCACCCACATCTTTCATCTTGGTTACATAATCAACCACTCTTTGCTTTGGTTGTTTCTTTAGTGTTGTAAATTCCATCCATAACTGATTCTTCTTAGCGCTTGTATTTAAGGAGAAATAGATGAGAATACTTCCCAATTCTCTTGGGAGGGCTTAAAGTTTCGAATGTGTGGAATCAAGAAATCAGAGATTCAGTTTAGTAGATAAGACCTGGCCAGAACATCCTTTGCACACCATGTGGTCAACCTTTCTTGCTCTTCCCCTCTAGCTTGATGCCATCTCTTGAAGATTGGCATTTCTTCATCTCCTAAGATGTATCCATATAGACTCCTCCCGTGAAGGTAGGCTTGCATCCTTAATGACCATGCTTAGTAGTTGCTTCTATCCATTTTGTCAATGAAGGATTGAAATCCATCTCCCATCTTTCTTGTTGTTGCTCTGATACCACTTTTGGAAG
This sequence comes from Ceratopteris richardii, assembly GCA_020310875.1. Taxonomy (NCBI): domain Eukaryota; kingdom Viridiplantae; phylum Streptophyta; class Polypodiopsida; order Polypodiales; family Pteridaceae; genus Ceratopteris; species Ceratopteris richardii. The sequence continues at coordinate 137,286,907 of CM035428.1, read as the reverse complement.
AGATGCTGGATAGTCTTCAAGAGATGAAGTGGTGTTGCTAGATCCTACTTCACACCTGCAAAAATGATTGCTAGAAAGTGTAGTGGGCCTCTTTTGCTAGATAATGATCTAAAATAATCATATATGGTGCATGGAACATGATCTACTAATCAATGGATCAAAAGAGATAGGTTGGAGTTGATCCAAGATCAGGAAACTTGCTATTTTTGTTCCTACACCTCTTCAATGTTTTGAACAGTTCTCTGCGCACAACAACAATTGTCTTAATTCCTTTTGGATAACTCTAATTAGCTTAGTAAGCTAACAATCATGAGTGAGTTCATAAAAAATTATGGAGTACACACAGAGAAAGATGTTTAGCAAATCATAAGACCATCCTGACAATTTCGGGGTTCAACAATCAACAGACCAGTGGGTGAAGATGTGTTAATATCTCACGATCCTAAAAGGCAATGCTAATGAAAATTTGTAGACATGTACTAGACAAAATTGCTGAATCTATCATGATTTAAATCATGACAAATCATCAATCATGCACTGAGAACAAGCTCTGAGAAGGTCATAGTTCTGATGAAGTTATAACAAAGAAGTGAAATGGGAATGTAATGATCATATATGATTTAAATCATATACAAATACAATGTCATTGGCAATAATACATTGCTCAATATGTGAGAGGTGAATGATCTATGAGATAAGCTCTCACTTCATAATGAAACTCCCTCAAACTGATCTCATGGGCTCGAGATGCACAAATTGAGAGGAAAACCAATTCCATCTCTGATTAAGCTTGTCCTTGATCTCCTCAACAGAACCTTTACTCTTCTCAAAATTTTGGAGAACGACCTTGGTGACATCATCGATCTTGGTGGCTTTGTCAAAGCAGTTGACGAGCATTTTCCCTAGAAGCTCTTTCTTTTTGTTGTAGTGCCGTAGGAGATTGACGATGTTTCTTCAATCTCTGATAATATGTAGTTGTGAGTCTGGAAAATTCTTTTGCTACATCATAGGCACACTAGTTTCATTGACCTTTAATACAATATCTGTCTTCTTCCGCTTTTTCTTCTTCGATAAAAAGAAAGAGAGAAAGATAGTAATAATTTCTACCAATTCATTCTCGTTTCTTTCAGCGCCTTTTGAATGCCGCCATCGGAAATAAAACTGCTAAACAAGAGCAATAGTTTAGTAGCTTATAAAACCATTCTCGTCTTCTGCACGCCATGCAGGACCCATGATGCCCACGAGCTGTAACTATGAAAATACTACTCAGCTGAAATTTTGATAGTATGTCGCTATATATCTAACCGTCGAAACTTTCGATTGACAATAAGAGAGCGCTTTAAAGAACTTTGCGATATCGCATTGTAGAAAGCCCAAATGAACAGATTTTCCAACTTTCTTCGTTAACAAGAAGAAGAAAACGGTAAATTAGGGTTAGGGTTTCTTGAGGGGAATGATGGCGCGTTAGGGTTTCTTGAGTCGTCGTAGCTCAGTTCCTCCCCTTCCTTTCTTCGTACCCCCCGTGACGGGGGTCCTCTCTTGGGAAGCTCTTTGTTCAATGGCCTTGCATGAGGCACTGAGAGATGGCTTGGCCGGCTCCTCTTTACTGCAGAGCGGGCACCTTGGTGTCCTTCACTCTGTGTTGAACCCGACCTTCGACTCCACTAATGGGATGCTCATGGCACTAAATGCGAAAGAAATGTCGTCTGCAAATGAGGAGCAGCAGGTAAATCTGAATCACTCTCTCTTTCAGCAGAAGCAACCTGGTTTATCGTATGCGAATGTCGTGAGCTCTCAGCCTGGACCATTCTCTATGTTCTACTCTCAAGCTATTCCTCGTATGCCCTCTTCTTTTACTATGAATAAAGGCTATAAGGGTAAAGAAAAGGTTGAAGGTGATGACAGAGAGATGGGTGATGAGGCAAGGCCTCGCCCTGAACATGCTATCAACTTGGAACCAGAGATAGAAGACAGAGATGACTGTACTCTGGTCATTGAATCTTCTTCTCTAGACAACTGGAACAATCATTTATCTAAGAAAGTGGTTATTGGATTATGTCACGGAGTTAGACCCGCTCAAGAAAACCTTAAAAGTTGGATGAGAACTAATTGGGAAAGCCGTGGCTTATTTGTTAAGCATATTCAATATTTGCCCAATAATTACTTCTTGTTTTTTTTTGAGGATGCTCACAATGCTATGGAGTTGGTTGCAGAAGGACACTGGATTATTAGGAATACTCCAATATCATTCTTCAAATGGTTTCCTGGATTTAATCCCAGGGGGGCCAAACCCACTAAAGTGCCAGTTTGGATTGAATTTCCTGACCTTCATGTTGAATTCTATCCCTTGATTGAGCAGCTGGGTAATATAGTTGGCAGAGTTTTGGGTCAAAAACCAAGAAATGGGTTTAATCCTAAATGGGATCCCCAATTGCTAATTGAAGTTGATACATCTAAGAGTGTTAAGCCTGTTCTTATTCTTAAAAATTCTGAGGGTTGCAAATTACATGAACAAAAAGTGTTTTATAAGAATCTTCCTAATACTTGTTTTCACTGTTACCAACATGGACACCTGATTAAAGATTGCCCAAAGTTGGGACCCAGTCAGATAAATGGTAATAAAGGTGAGTCCTCCACAAATCAGGTGCCAAATAATCTAAAGGCAGAAGCTAATAGGGAAGACACTAGGGGAGAAAAGCCCCCACCCTTAACAGAAGGAAGCCAGTAAATACTGGGCTGAAACCTGAAGTTCTGATAAAGAAAATTAGTAACCCTTTTCAAGTTCTAGAAGAACACAATGATCCTACAGGTAATCACTCCAATCAAACAGATCCTGATAGGGTTGCTGGTAATACTGATGACTGTAGAAGGGAAGAGAATGAGTGGACTGTGGTTGGTAAGAAGGGAAGCTTTCTATCCTGCTCCCCATGTAATGGTAACTCCTGTGATTCTGTATCTTTAGATGAAGATGGTGTTAACATTATGCTGACTACAGATGACACTTTCAGTGAACAACTGAACAAAAATGATGACGAAATTTTTTTGCAGGTAGAAACAGGTTTCCCACTTGATACTGAGGTGTCTATGTCTATTGATAGATCAGTAACCCCTGTACCTAAAGATAAGGGTAAACCTAAAAGAAAGGAGGCTATCAGAACCTCCAACTAGGCGGTCAAGCCTTTGAAGAACCATAAGAAGTGAGATCGGTTGGGAAGTTTTCCTCATTCTGTCTTTATGGATAAAATCTCTATCTTGTCCTTAAATGCTAAAGGAATCACTGATCCTACTAGATGCAAAGTTATTAATAACTGGCTTAGAGACTCCTCCTTTTTGCCTGACTTTATTTGTTTACAGGAATTAAAAGTGGGTGGGTTCTAGTTGACCTCTAATCTGCGGATTGTCTCCAATAATACTTCCTGGTATCACACTAAACACTGTGGTAAGGGTGGAGCTGTGGTATAAATTCTAACCTTGAGCACCTTGTGGCTAAAGTGTTGTATAGTGACTCTAATCAGTGGGTTGCTTTGAAGTGTAAGGAGCCTTTTTCCTTTACAATTGTTAGTGTTTATGCTGCTAATAATTCCTTGGACAGATCTAGATGTTGGGAGGAAATTGGTAAACTGTATGGTGACATTATTCTGACAGGAAATTTTAACATGGTTATTAACTCCTCTAATAGATCTGGTAATAGCAATAATATTCTTGCGGGAAATGAAAAAAATTGTTGGTTTGATATGGTTAACTCTCACAACTTCGTTGATGTCTCTATCAATACTGGGCATACTTGGTGTAATAAGAGTAACCTTAACAAGTTGTCTGCTAGACTTGATAGATTTTACATGAACTCTAATAGGTTTCAGGATCTGTGGAATAGTTTTTGGTCTGTTGATCCTACCTTGCAGCTGTCTGACCATGCTCGCTTATTGTCAAACTTTTTGGTAACAACCCTAATTACAGGGCTGGATGGCCTCACATTGATATGTCTCTTATTAGATTGCCTATTGTGAAAGAAGAAATTTCTAAAACTTTTCAGAAGTACTTTGTCAAGGGATGTTCCCCTTTTAAAGCCTGGGAAGAAGCTATCAAAGACATTCTTAGGATTCTTACCCATTACAAGAAGAAGGCCAAGGATTTCAGGTATAAAAGAAGGATGATGATGATTAAGGAGATAGACAAGATAGAGAACTCCAACATGCCTTCCTCTGATAAGAATCAGAGAATCCTTGAACTTCAGCATAAGGTGAGGTATGAAGATTATCTTCTTGCTTTTGGTGCCCTTGCCACATCTAGAGAGTTTTAGGCTGGAAAAGTGGACAAACGCAACAAAAACATGTTTCAAATATTGAGAAAAAAAAAGCTAGAGCTTTTATTCCAATGGTTAAGAAAAGTAATGGTGATGTTGCTACCTGCATGAAAGAGAACCTCGATGAAGCTGTTTGCTTCTTTACCAATGTTTTCTTTGTACCTCCCAAGAGAGTGTGGAGAATGAGTTCTCCTATGTGCAACGGAAGTGTGTAGTGAACCCTTGTATGTTCAACACTTGGACAAACATCTGCACCTTAGATAGCTTGCTGCTCTCAATACAAAACTCAAATGGACTTGAGACTTTAAGCAATCAAAGTAGTCAAAGAGAGCTTTCTAACAAGCTATAAATGACTTAATTTGGACAAGTTTTGATTAGGAAACACAACTATCAAAGATGAACTACTTGTCCACACAGGTATGCTGAAGAACTGAGCTTCACTCTTGTACTGATAAATCTCTAAATATATATCCTTTGACAAAGATATTTGGTATACAGAAAGTAGATTTCTGTATACACAATAACCTTTCCAACAAGATAAAAAACAAGTAATTTGGATGAGTTTTGATCAGAAAACTCAACTCACCAAGATAGACCACCTGCACACATAAGTACACTATAAAACTGGACTTTACTATCTGACAGATATCTCACAGAATATAAATGATCTCAATGAGATATTGAGGAGAAAGAAAGTAGATGCCAAGAGCTTTCCAAGAAGACAAAAATCACGAAATTTAGATATGTTTTGGTTGGGAAACTGAACCGACCAAAATAGACTACCTATCTACACAGGTATACTGAAAAATTGGACTTCACTCTTTCAGTGATATCTCACAAGCTACATAAGCTTTCAAAGAGATATTTTATATTCAGCAAGTACACAAGATAAGCTTTCCAATGAGTGCTTAAACGCACAAAATAGTTACATATGTATTGAGATATGAGCTCTGCAACAGAGCTATGTACAAAATGACGTGCGGCTGGAAGGAGTCTAAGGGAAAGCCAAAATGACAAAATGGTTAGATCCGACTATTGGGAGCTCTTGCCTCTTTCTCTCCTTATTTTGAATGTGCTCCCACTTCACTTTTATAACCAATGAGCATGTGAAGAAGTTTGTGCCTTCTTCTTAACTCACCACTTTCTCCACTACATTCTACTAACTACAAGGCAAGATATTGTATCTCTTACTCATCATGAAGTTTTGACTAGACTTTTTCTTTTATTATTTTTTCCTTTTTTCCTCTACTTTTCCTTTATCTTTATATTTGGTAAATTTATCCAAGCATGGCTCATATGAAAATGAGCTTGTACATTTTTCTTCAACAGAGAGGGGAGCACATCTGGAGTGCAAGAGCTGCCATTGCTCAGTGTAGGAAGAAAATGGTTCCTCCTGGCTTGGTCTCCCTCCTAGATCTCCCCCTCTCTGCTGTTGAGATTAGAGAAACCATTAGTAAATTGAGGCCTGGCAAGTCTCCTGGTCATGATGGCATACCTAATGAATTCTTTCAGGTCTTTAAAGATGAGCTTGTGCCCATTATTCTCTGGATCTGGCAAGAAGCCATAAGAAGAGGATCACTTTCTACTTTCATCAACACTAGAGTGATCAAGTTGATTCATAAAAGAGGAAATAAGGATGATCTCAATAATTGGAGACCTATCTCCTGCCTTACCTCTTTATACAAAATCTATGCTGCTTCTCTGGCTAGAAGATTGAGTCCTCTGATGGATAGTATCATTCTCCCTGAACAAAAAGTTTTTATCTCTCGTAGGTACATTGATGCCATTCTCACTCTTTGGGAAGGTGTGGACTTTGCCAAGGAAATGAACACTGATTTCTACTTTTTCAAAGTTGATTTTGATAAAGCTTATGATATGGTTGAGTGGGATTTTATTTTACAGTCTCTGCATGATATTGGTTTGGGAAGAAATTTCATCAAATTCACTAGCATATTGTTTGGTAATGGCTATTCTAAAGTTGCTATGAATGGTCAATTGTCTTCTCCTTTTAAACTGTGTAGATCTATTAGACAGGGTTGTCCCTTAGCTCCTCTTTTGTTTGCTATCACCAGTGATGCTCTTGGTTGGCTGGTCAAGGATTGTATCAACAAAGGTAATATTAAAGGTTTGGATATTCCCCAGGCTCATTCTCAACTTTTTCTGCAGATGTTTGTTGATGACACCAACCTGTTGTTGAGGGCTGATGATCAGTCTGCTGCTAACTTTCTGCATTGTCTTAATACCTTCTGTCTTGCAAGTGGCTCTGTTGTTAACCATAATAAAATTGGTTTTTATGCTACTAACTGTATGGTGTCTGCTTGTGTCCAAGATTTAGGTTGTGAAATTATTAAAAAAGGTACTGTCTTCAGATTGCTTGGTATACCCATGGGTTTTGACATCACTTATGAGCAGAGATGGAACTGGGTGCTTGAGAAGTTTAGGACTAAAATCTTTATGTGGATCAACATGCAGTCTAATCTTTCTCAAAGGGCTTTTGTTCTAAAGCATTTTATTCTTCCTTATCTCACTTATTTTTTGGCTTACTGGTAGCCGACTAAAAAGCAATTGTCCCAGGCCGTGGCCTTGGCCAGAAGATTTTTGTGGGGTGGAAGCAAAATCCCCAAAGTGGCTTGGAAGGTGTGCTGTATGAAAAAGTCAGAAGGTGGACTTGGGTTGATTTGTCCTACGAGAATGGCTACCCAAATGGCTGCCAAATGGATCCTCAGAGCTATTTCTTCTAATGATTTTTGGGCCTGTTTGATTAAAAGGAACATAGATAAATTTTACCTTAAAAATAATAAAATCTGGTGTAACTTTAAGCTTTGGGATATTTTAATTTCTCCTGCTCTGTTTGTTCCTAAAGGAAGCCCTTTGATCTGCAGTTTCTGGAATTCCTAGATGAAGGTTAAAAACAGTTATAAGCTGCCTGTTTGGTTCTCTTGTAATCACTCTTTCTTTTACAGGACTCAATGTGGGTTGGCTGGCTTGATCCTCCTAACATAGCCTAGCTCCCCATTCGGTGGAATAAATGCAGGAGGATGGGTTACCTTAAGTGGCATGATCTTTTTGGAGATGGTACTATTATGGATGATCACATTATAATGAACCTTGATACTCTTTCTTCTGCATGTAAACAAATTATCAGAGACAAAAGGAATAAGCTGTTGACTTTCTTGGAGAATCACCTTTGGCCGAAGTCTGTCTTGATGTCTGATGTGGCTCAAGACATATTTTTACACTACAAACGGACTCCGGATAGTATCACGCTACTCACTGATACTCTGAACAAGAAGTGGAATTTGGCTTGGTCAGCTCAGCAATGGAGATACAGATTCCGGTGCAATTGGCCCCTCCCTATTGACAACAAGCATTCCTGCTTAATGTGGCTGATCTTACATAAGGGTATTTGGATAGGCAGCAAACCTAGAGATTATAAAATTGATGCTGGTTTGTGTCATCATTGTGGTCATGAGGACGACCTTGAGCATCTTTTCTTCAAATGCAAGGTTTCTTCGAGGTTTTGGAAGGTCATCTACCTGTACTGCAACACGTTTGGGCTGAGATCTCTTGGTACCAAAGAATTCCTTATTGGTGAAGCCAACAAGATGGACATTTTTCTTTGGCAGTTGATTAGGGCTCATCTTCTCTGGTTTATTTGAAGAATAGAAACAGTAAAATCTATGACAAAAAAAGCAAGGACTACCTCTTCTCTTGTTTGATGGGGATAAAAAGACTTCTGTCCCTCTGTATGAAGGCTGTTCCCAATGGTCATAGTGTTGAGACTAGTCCTTTTATGATTCTTAAGAATTATCCTTGTAATGTTTGGAGAAAAAAATTGTTACAGACCCCGTCCTTGACTAGAGTCAATATGTATCACTTTATTAATTTGTATATTGCAAGCTTGATGTAGCTTGGTGAGGATTTTTCCCTGAGTGTTGGTCTCCTCATGAGAGGCTTTTTGTAACCTTCCTTTTCCGCATCAATTTTATATTCTCTGTTTTGTCAATATATATATATATATATATATATATATATATATATATATATATATATATATATATAACCGTCGCGACTATATCCGTTGATGCTTGTTCTGGATTCTAAGGACCACGTGATTCGGGATGAGTTTGCGCCGCTGATTAGTTTCGAGCTTTCCAAAAAGCAGAAAGCAAACGTTTATTTTTCCACAAAAGCGCCTGAAATTATAAACTACAATTGCTCCATTGTATGCGCGCTTATAAAGCGTTTTAAAGCCGCCAATCAAGTGAATTCTCAGTTGACTTTGCAACGACTAATTGTTTCATAGTTTTGATGTTTCCGTTTCATTGTTTTGACATTTTTTTTCCCATGTCTTCGGCCTCTCTACTGTGCGTGCCGGGAAAGTAGGAAGAAAAGATCAAGAAAAGAAAAGAAGATACGCCGAGAGTATCACTCAGAGAGGTTAGAGATTTATGGGATTCGTACACAAAATCTCATAAAAATTGATTAACCGGATTCAGAATCATGTCAACCTTTCTCTGACAGCAGCATGTAAGGGACATGTAATCTGGAATGATGTTACATTGTGGCTGAGTGCCACCGTGTGTCTATCCCTGTGGTAGTGTTGATCACCGTTTAACCCAGTCTTGTAAACCCCTGTTCTTGTGGGATAAAGGGGGTCCCATGGGTACTATGCCCTTCCTTGTATAGTTGCAATTTCAAAGTTAAAGTCCGGGGGAGTAGGCCTTGGCCGAACCTCCATTTAAAAAAAAAACCTTTCTCTGACATGGCTAAATGCATACGCAATCGATTACAGTAATGACAACTGTTTGAAACCCTCCACTTATTTGTTTTTTTTTTTTGAGAGAAACAAAAATTTAAAATTGATACAGGCCGAAAAATAAGGTACAACTAGACCTCCGTAGAGGGAATACAAGCCTAATTAAGGCCAAAGGAAAAAAAAAAGCCCCTCAACTCATCAGAATTTCAACATATCCACTTAAATAAGTGAGCATATAAACTCTATGCTGAGAACGAATATTCAGCATCCTCCTTCTCCATGAGTTACAATGGTAGTGTTTAATGATATAAAAGGGGTTACATTCCTCTGTAGGGGCCTCTCTAAAAGCTGATAAACTGGAAATGATGATTCTTCTCATACCAAAAAGATATGAGTAGAAATAATCCCTACTATTTTTATCAAAGATTTTACTGTTTCTGTTCCTCGAGATAGTCCACAGGGTGTGGCTTCTAATGATCTGCCACAGCGGGATGTCCATACCATAGGATTCTCCAATCAGGATATCTTTGACACTAGGAACCTTGAGGCCCAAAGTTTGACAGTAGAGGATGATGCTGGACCAAAATCTGGCCGAGGACTTACATTTGACAAACAGGTGTTCCAAGTCCTCAATACAGCCACAAAAGTTACAGAGACCTGTATTAATTTTAAATTTCCTCGCTTGGCTACCAGTCCAAATACCTTTATGCAGGATCAGCCAGTTCAGACACGAGTGTTTGTTAGCTGTGGGGAAGGACCACAGACATTGGAACCTATACTTCCACTGATGGGGGGACCAGAGGAGGTCCCAACTTTTGTTAAGCTTCCCCATAATTTCCTTTATACTTCTAGACTTCCTTCTGAAGTTTTTTTAGCAACTCGGCTGCCACCAGATCAACTTTCTCCAGAGGTTTTCTTCCATTTTTTCCAGAAGCTTCAGTTTCTTGTCCAGGATGATCTGTTTACAAGCAAAAGACAGGGACTCACCATCTAAAATGACACTATCATCTATCAATAATTTCTTCACTTACCTGTTTTCTTTCCAACAAAGGGCAATCCTTGATTAAGTGACCCTGTTTATAACAGTGGAAGCAAGCATTAGGCAGATTTCTATAGTAGACTCTCTGTTCATGTAACAAGCGACCTTCAGAATTTTTAATCACTAGAGCCGTCTTAATGTTCTTTGAGGTATTGAATTCAACTAACATTTGTGGCTCCCATTTGGGATTAAAATCCTTCCTAGTTCTTTGCCCAATCACTTTCCCAATTAACATCCCCATTTTTTCAAGCCAGGGATAATACTCAACCGGAAAGTCAGGAAATTTGACCCACACAGGAACCTTAGTTGGTTTGGGTCCCCTAGGATTGAATCCAGGGAACCATTTGAAAAAGGAGATGGGCGTATTCCTAATAATCCAATGGCCTTCAGATATGACCTGCATAGTGTTACTAACATCTTCAAAAAAAAATAGGAAGTAGTTATTTGGGAGATATTGCACATGCTTAGCAAACAAACCTTTACTCTCCTAGTTCACCCTCATCCAGTTTTTCAACACCTCATGCGCAGGTCGAGGACCATGAAAAAGGGCAATAACAACTTTCTCCTCAAGATGACTATTCCAGTTTTCAAGCATCGTACTCTCAATGATCAACGTACAGTCGTCCTTATCTTCTGTTTCTGGTTCTAGATTAATCGAATGCTCGGCACTAGACTTGGGAAGACCAAAGTCTTCATCTAAGCCCCGAGTCAACTTCTCTTTACCTTTAAATCCATTAAAAACAGATTGGGGAACAGGGATACCTGAAATAGTTTGGTTATTGAACATAGAATACCCTCCTTGATGCTGCAGCTGCAGAGCTTTGGCGTACGAGAGGCCCTGTTGATGAGCATTAGGGTTCGAGAATATCTGTCATTCCGAGGCACCCACCACATTCGCAGTCGTATCAGTCAGGTTCTGCTTGACACCTTCAAACATAGGGTTAAACATGGTGTTAAGAACACTGTGAGCATCACTCGACGCCGGACCGACCATGCCATTTCGCAGCGCTTCATGCACGGCCATAGGGCAGCTTCCAAAGTCCAAGACCAGAACGGAGAGAGGCAACAAGGGGTTCCCGCCCCCCAGCGGGGGACTCACACAGAAGCAACGGGAAGGTCAGGACAAGGCGCTAGGGTTTCCTCTCGCTCTCCCTATTTTCCAGCTCCTCATCTTCGTTCGTCCACCCAGTGAAACCCTCCACTTATTGGCATATTATGGTAGATCATAGGCGTAAATATGTTTCTCATATTTTTTACGCAAAGACAATATCTTGAGCTTTACATTACCATTTGGATCTGTACAAAAAGAAAAAAAAATCTCTAAGAGTATGATTTATTTAACACTGCAAAAAAAATCTCTAAGAGTATGATTTATTTAACAGTGCATGGGTCGAATGGAAGAAGCTCATGAGAAAAGTGGCGCTCTGAGCTAAGTTGGGCTAGCATTGTGGGTAGTGTGACCTGGCCTCTTGGGCCTCTCGCTCGGTGACTAGGGGCTTCTAAGAGCTTTTGTGTCCCTAGGGTTCTCGATGTGTGGTTTTCTCTATATTGTGGTTGTTGTTATGGTGCTGCACGATGCTTTGCTTAATGGGTTTTCCACTTCAGTTGTGAGAATGGAGGTACTTAAGGTGGGGACAAGCTCCTCAAGTTGTGAGAATGGAGGTACTTAAGGTGGGGACAAGCTCCTTAGTGGAGACCCAAAATGCTACCAATTCCTCCGGCCTTACAAAAATGTACATGCACGCTACTCATATGACTAACAACAATCCCTTGAAATCGACACCATATTGTTTGTTAAAACCCTTTGCAACACGTCATGCTCTATACATTGGAGAAGCACAATCTGATGTGAATTTGGATTTATATACCCATTTACATGTTAAAGGTTTCTTGCCCTTTGGCAAAGGTACTAAATCCAAAGTACGATTCTTGTGAATAGAATCCAACTCACTCTTCATGGCATGCTCCCACTTGACACGATCCTTTGTCTTCATGGCCTCTTTATAGCAAGAAGCCTCACCAACATTTGTTAGGATACAAAAATCCAAACCTGCAACATATCTTTTAAGCGGATGTGAGACACGTGTAGAGCATTTCAATGGTTCGTGAATAGAAGCATTTGTAGACTGATCTAATCCGACATTCTCTTGAACATCCCTATGTGCAGCATTTTATGCATGCTAATTGGAGAACTAGTGTGCTCAAACCCCACTCTTTTCACTTCAACCTCCTTAATGGGCTGTTTATGCATCATAGAATCTTTGAAAATGACATCACTACTTTTGATCACTGGTTGTGTTTCACGATCCTCTAAGCAATATCCAAATTTTCCTTCTCGACCATATCCAAGAAAAATGCATTTCTTTGACTTATGGTACAATTTTGTCTATGATTTTAGGTATATGAACATATGCTTCACACTTAAAAAACTCAAAGATGATCATTATATGGTGACTACCCTATCCATTACTCTTGTGCCACTTTTAGATCTTTGGTAGTACTAGGTGAAAGGTTAATCATGTGAACTATAGTCAATGTTGTTTTTTCCCAAAAGCCTTTTGAGAGGTTTTCATGATGCAACATAGAAATTACTATATCATGGATAGTTTTATTCATTCTTTCAGCTACACCATTTTGTACTGGGCCATAAGGAGCTATAAACGCCATATCAATTCCTCTAACCTAGCAAAAACGTTTGAATTCATGTGAGGAATACTAACCCCCATTATTTGAACATAAAGCTTTGAGCTTAGTCCCTTTTTGAGTCTCAATCGAAGCAAGCCATTTTCTAAAGGTAGGGAATACCTCATCGTTCAATTTGATAGCATATACCCAGAATTTTCTAGTCACATCATCTATGAAAGTGACAAAGTAAAGACAACCACCTTATGGGCATAGGACCACATACATCTCTATGAATGAGACCTAAAGGCTTAATTGAAGGTCAATGTGCATTTTTTGCACATTCCTAGTTTGCTTTCCATATTGACAATCCTCACATAATGAAAAATCAAAGAAAGATAACATAGGTAAGTAGCGAGAACCCGAAAGATTTCCATTGTACTATGAGATATGTGGACCAAATGGCTATGTCAAGTAGATGACATAGGCTCTTCAATAATAGCTAACAAGTGTTCTCTTTGTGATACAAATAAAGGATAAGTGAGCCAACTTTGCTTCCTTTCACAATAACCATATTTCTTTCATATGTGAAAGGATTGGTACATTATGCATCAAAGCCATTAAGGATGCCCTTGATAGTGAGGAAGTCTCATTATCTATGATTCGTTTGTATCCGCCCTCCAAGTGGAGAGATGCTATTGTAGCCATGTATTCCCCCATTCAATTTACTACGATATTTTCTTTACATTGATGTATGCCCTATTCCCTTTGTGGACGCATGAACCATCATCAGGTTTTGTATAAAATTCCTTGATGCTCCAATTTTAGTAGCTCTTCATTAAAATCAATCTTCCTTGTTTGCGCAAAAGAAACGAGTGGGTTTCTTACTCTTCTAAGCATTTCTAGGCATGAGAGGTCACATATGAGTCAAGTTTGACATGAAAATTTGGCGGCATCTATCTATGGATCTGGTAACTCCTATGATATGAAGACAGAAAAGTGTTTACTTCAATTTGAGTTGCGCATGCGAAGATAAACTAAGAATAATCGTCGAACTCCGCAAAGGAAAAATGTTCAATGAACATTCGAAGGTGCAATAATATGGAGTTGCAAGATTACAATAGAAGTACATATATAAGGTACGCAAGTTCTCTTACGTAAATCTCATATAGAACCTCAATCAAACGGCTTACTGTTTCAAATGAACTTGAACCTTCCATATTTCCATAAAGCACCCTATTCATCAACGGGTTATCTTGCACTAAAAGATTTGAAATTTAAACAAAGCTTGAAAATGGGAAATCCAAAAGGTGTAATCTTCGAGGGAGCTTAAGCTTTCTTCTTCGGCTGTAAGACTACAGAAGCTTTAATTGTAATGCTACACACATAGATTCTAACTGATGGAAGCATATATCATGGTCTATACCCCATACAGTTGTGGAGATTGGAAGCTATTCTATATAACTGGTTACTTAGAAAGAAGGGAATTTGGGATTGTGCATGCAGATCATGAGAAATCGCACTTATCAGTAGGCTGAAGGAGATTGCATTTTCCTGTTTTTTCTTTTCCATAAAGCAGTAACCAGTTATACAAAATATTGACGAATGGTTGTGTAAAGTGTGTGGGAAAATGGATTCATTTAATCCATCTCATTTTTTCTTGCGAGGTTGTAAATGGAATCATGGACGCCAGTTGAAAAGATGTTCTTCCATTTTTGCCCCATCATAGGCTTAGATACAAAGAAGTTCTTCTTGGTTGCAACAACAAATTTCAGATTGCTCTTTGGCACCTCTAGAGGTATGAGATATTGTGGAACATATGCTTACATAGAAACCAAAAAATATTTAACAACGGAGAAACCTCTTTCACTTTCAAGTGCTCTCACTTTGAGGAATGTTGCTACATTATGCATCAAAGCCATTAACGATGCCCTTGATAGAGAGGAAATCTCATTATCTATGATTCATTTGTATCCCCCCTCCAAGTGGAGAGATGCTATTATAGCCATATATTCCCCCATTGAATTTACTATGATATTTTCGTTTACATTGATGTATCCCCTATTCCCTTTGTTGACGCATGAACCATCATCAGTTTTTCTATCCATGCCTTGATGGTCCCATTTTAATAGCTCTTCATTGAAATCACATCTTTTTCCTTGGCACACTAGTTTCATTCACCTTTAATACAATATCTGCCTTCTTCTGCTTTTTCTTCTTCGATGAAAAGAAAGAGAGAAAGATAGTAATGATTTCTACCAATTCATTGTCGTTTCTTTCAGCGCCGCTTGTTTCTTTGAATGCCGCCATCGGAAACAAAAGTGCTAAACAAGAGCAATAGTTTAGTAGCTTATAAAACCATTCTCGTCTTCTGCACGCCATGCAGGACCCATGATGCCCACGAGCTGAAATTTTTTTTTTTTTTGAGAAAAACAGGAAAATATAAATTAACAGGGTAAATTACATATGAGCAGGGGGCAGGAGCACCTGAAACTCAAAAAGTCACAAAGATGCCACCATTGCAAACTTGCAATGGGAATACAACTGGCTCAATAACACTTTCCATCTTGTGAAGTGGTGAACTGCTAGGATACAGTGAAGATCATGAGAGGGAAGAGAGGGTTTGGTGATACACTTTATACAATTAACAGACACTCTTTTCAGAGTGTGATGTAGGGGAATCAGAAAATTCTTTCTCCCATTGCCAAAGACCTGATTATTTCTACTAAGCCATATGGCCCACAGGATGTGTCCACGCCAAGTATTCCACAGGAGGATATCCATATTTTTGCAACATCCGATCAAAGCATCCATCCTTTGAAGCTTGGGAGCTTTACAAGAGTGTAGAAAGTTATCAACACATTTCCAGTAAGGCTTGGCATGATCACAGTCAAAGAAGAGGTGATAAACATCCTCCACCCTGCCACAAAATGCACATTTACCACCATCAATAAATATTTTCCTGACTCTGGGGCGCACCCAAAGCCCTTGATGAATTATCAACCACTGAAGACAAGACTGTTTGCTGCTTTCTGGGTAAGCCCACAGAGATTTAAACCTATAGGACCACTGAGCAGAAGACCAGCTCAGATTCCAAATTTTGTTCAATTTAGGAGTGATACTATCCATCGAGTCTTTCTTCTTCTTGTAGTTCTTGTAAATGAAATCAGCAACATCATGAAGTTTTAATTCCTTCCAATTGCACCGGGTCAGCTGTTCAGCCAGCATCTCCTTGTGAGACAACAATATCTGCAAACAGGCAGCAGAAGCATTAGTCATATTGACCAAATCATTATCAGACCTTACCTTCCCATTGGTCATATAGTCTTTCCAAGTTTTGAATCCAAGCTTCCTATGACATTTATGTTCCTTGATAGAAATATTCCCATTGTTCCAATGAGCCAACCAACCCAGCCAGGGTGATTCCTGTAAGTAGAATTGAGCCATGACAGAAAACTTGTCAGTAGGACAGAAAACACTTTTAGCTTTGAATCAGGCTTTCCAGAACCTACAGATCAGAGGACTTCCAACAGGGGAAATGGGGTGAGGGCAGGTAATAATGTCCCAAAGATTAAGATTATTCCAAGCCCTGTAGTTGGTTAAAAAGAATTTGTTGACAGATCTTTGAATAAGAGTAGCCCATATCTCAGTGTTGCCAATGCTTCTAAGAATCCATTTAGCAGACAGGATGTCAGCCATTTTTTTTGGGTACCTCACCCCCAATCCCCCTTTTTCTTTATTCATGCAACAAATATCCCAAGAAACTTTGGCAATTTTCTTTCTGTTGGCCGATCCCCCCCATAAGAATCTTTTGGCCAGAGAGATCACCTGATTAAGCTGCTTTTTGGAAGGAGTCCAACAAGACAGGAAGTAGACAAGTTTAGGCAATAAAAAATGGTTAAGAATAAAAGAATGATGGGGAAGGGAGGAATTAGAATCATACCACAAAGCCAGCCCTTTTTTGAATTTGTCACACACCCAATCCCACCTTTGATCAAAAGAGACATTAAAACCCATAGGGATCCCAAGAAGCCTAAATATCACCCCTTCTTTTATAATACTACAACCAAGCTGAGAAATAATGTCTGGTATAGCATTATTAGAGGCTTTGAAGCCAGTTTTGTTGTGGTTGACCCTAGAGCCACTAGCCAAACAAAAGACATCAAGACAATCCAAAAACTTAGTTAGGGACTGGGGATCATTTTTTAAGACAACATTGGTATCATCAGCAAACATCTGCAGACAAAGAGGGGCAGGGGAGTTAGGAATGCACACACCTTTAATATTACCATCAGACAAAGCATCCTTCACTAGCCAACCCAAAGCATCACTAGCAATGGCAAAAAGAAGAGGGGCCAAAGGGCACCCTTGTCTTATAGATCTAGCCAACTTGAAGGGTTCAGACATATGACCATTAATAGAAACTCTAGAAAAAGCATTTCCAAACAGAGTACTCACATACTTAATAAATCTCCTTCCCAATCCTAAGTCATGAAGAGACTGCAAAATAAAGTCCCACTCAATCCTGTCATAAGCTTTGTCAAAATCAATTTTAAAGAAGTAGTAATCTTGACCAGACTCTCTAGCATAATCCATGCCTTCCCAAAGGGAGATGATGGCATCAAGAATAAACCTACCTTTAATAAAGCCTTTTTGTTCAGGGAGAAGGAGCTGGTTCATCAAAGGGCTAAGTCTCCTAGCAAGAGTAGCAACAAAAATTTTGTATATGGTGTTTAGGCAGGTGATGGGCCTCCAGTTGTTAAGGTCATCTTTGGGACCTCTCTTATGAATAAGCTTGATTACCCCAGTGTTAATGGAACAAGGGAGAAATCCTTTACTAGAAACCTCTTCCCATATCAAGAGAATGTAAGGAGTGAGAAAATCCTTAAGAATGATAAAAAATTCATTAGGCAGACCATCCATCCCAGGAGATTTATAGGGATTCAATTTATTGATAGTTTCTTTGATCTCACCAGCAATGAGGGGCAGGTCCAGAATGGGAACCAAGCTAACAGGAATCATTTTTTTCCTTTTCAAAGCAATAGTAGCCCTGGCCCTCTGAATGTCCTCCCCCCACTTGGGAGAAACAGAGAAAACATCCATAAAGAAGCACTTGGCCTCCTGTAAAGTCTCTTCAATATTGGAGGTAACACTCCCATCTTTTTTCTTAACCGGGGGGACAAAGTCCCTCACTTTCCTTTTTTTCATAAGAGAAAACATATGTTTATTGTTCCTATCCATGTTCTCACTCCAGAATTCTCTTGAAATAGCAAGGGAGCTCCTAGCTTCCAGGTACCTCTCTTTACACAACCTCACAGAGCAATCAATATACTCTTGAGAGTTAACATCAAGGGAATTTAACTGATTCATAAGCGAGAGCCTCCTCTGAGTCCTCAACTCCAAGGCATGCTTCCTATAAGTGGTGAAGAGCTTTTGGATACCAGAAACAGCATGCTCCCAAGCAGCAGCAGGGGAACTATCAACCTTGAAGTGGTAGGTGATGATTTCCTTAGTACGAGACATGATGCTAGGAATCTTGAGTAAACTAAAATCAATGTGAGGCCGACCAGCTCTATAATTAGGATTGCCTTTCCTGAATGTCAGAAAAAGGGGTTTGTGATGCGAAACTAAAAGAGTATGATCAATCTTGCTGCTAATATCCCAACACTCTTGGGTAAACTCCGTACTCGCATAACATCTATCAAGCCTAGCCGCTCTATAATTGTTCCCTACTTGCTTATTAGACCAGGAAAACCCCGAGTTCCAAGAAAGGTCAGACAAGTCCAGATGGTTGCATAAATTGAACCAGGAATGTTTTTCAGTGCCAAAAATACAGTTACCTTTTCTTTCCCATCTATCCTGCAAAGAAGTTACCATATTAAAATCCCCAGCAAGGATAACAGGACTGTCAAAAAAACATAACTCTTCCCAGCAGCTTTTTCTTTCAGCACACAGGTTAGATGCATAAACTGAAATGATAGAACAATTAAAAGGGTCCCCCAACTTGACAGCACACCATTGGTGGGAGTTACTATGAACAACATCCTTAACAGACTTGGAAATAGAATTAGACAAACCAACAACTGCACCACCTTTGCCACTAGGGTGGCTGGTGTGGTACCAAGTGAATTTAGAGGCCAGAATGTTTAAGTGCCTAAGCAAAGTATCTCCTCCAACTTTGACTTCCCGCAAGCAGAGAACATCAGGCATGATGGGAAGCATCTTAAGCTAGCAATTAATCATTTTGGGCCTGACTACATCAGTCAGCCCTTTAACATTTAAGGTGATAATTTTAAGGTCAAACATCATAAAAAAGACAGATTATTTACGACTATTTTTAGTCGGCTTGGGCGCAGAGGTTGATAACCTGACAGCTTCTTTCCTTTTAGGCTTACTTACTTTAGTGTGATCAATGCATGAGTCCATATCGTGAGACATGGGCACAATTTCACAATGTTGCCCTTCCTCATCCATACAGTTGATTGAGTCCTGATCCATAGCATCAAGTTCTTGACTGAAATGTTCCATAGAAGGGGGGGGGCACTTCATTAACCTGTTGGGAGAAGCAAGGGTTATCCTTTAGACATGCTGGTTCATGAAGAACCTTGTTTTTTTTTTCAATTTTTTTCCAGCTTTCTGTAGAGCCATGATCTTCTTTTTCTGCCTGAACAGACTTGGTATTACCTGTAACATCCATATTGGGATCAGTATTTTCATCCTGTTCTACAACAATAGGAGAACCACCTGTAATGTTTTTGTCATCAAAAGGATTAGAGATGTCCTCTAACAGAATGTCATATGGGTTATCCGACTTAAAAGTCTTTTTTTTAGATTTTTGAACTTGCTTTTTCCCCGGAACATTGGGGGTATTACTAGTAGCAGGGGGTAATACCTGTTTATCTTGATTACCTTCCTCGTTCCGCGAAATGATGAGGGGACAATCCCGAATTAGATGGCCCTGCTTGTAACAGTTGTAACAGGTGTTAGGCAAATTACGGTACATAATCCTTTGGGTGTGTAATTTCTTACCCTGGGAGTCCTTAATAACTATTTGGGTCTTGATTTCTTTGGACACATCTATTTCAATTAGCACCTGAGGATCCCATTTAGTATTAATGATACTATTTCTGGATTTTTGACCCAGAACTCTACCAATCATATTTCCAAGATGCTCAATCCATGGGTAAAAGTCTATTGGCAGTTCTGGGAATTCAACCCACACAGGGATCTTAGTAGGCTTTGGGCCCTTGGGGTTAAAGCCAACATGCCATTTGAAAAAAGACATGGGGATATTCCTGATAAGCCATTAGGCTTCACTGATAACCTGCAGAGCGCTGTTTGCCTCTTCAAAAAAGAAAAGATAGAAGTTGTTTGGGCAATACTGAATGTGCTTAACCATTAGCCCCCTAGCTTCCCAATGCGTTTTTATCCAATTCTTAAGAACATCATGCGGGGGTCTAGGGCCGTGACAAAGCCCTATGACAACCCTACCTAACAGATGCTCTTGCCAACTGTCCAAGGAGGTCCTGTCGATTATAAACGAGTCTTCTTCGTCGTCTTCACTAGGGATGTCCTCTACAAGTAACTTATGCGGGTTTTCTGAGCATTCTACTCTCCCAAGACCCCTATCAATGCCCTTACCGCCTCGATCAAAAATGACAGGAGAAGATAAGAGATTACCTGTGTGCTTAATGGAGTCCGCATATGTCTTCTGAGGAGAGCGAGTGACATAACCTGTTCGAACCGCCAGGCTGCCAGAAGGGGCATCGACCATGGGTGAATCCTTTAACCCAGAGTTGCAAGCACTTACCTGTTGCATTCCCACTGTGTTAGGCAGAGCTGGAGCGTTCACCTCAACTCCCCCGTTCAGCGGAGCACCAACCACAGAGATTCCGTTGCGTAAAGCTTCGAAGAGAGCCATGAGAATGAAGAGGATGAGATAGCAGAGCCGGAGCAGACAGAGCGGCCCCCCCCACAGGGGCGGAGAACGAAGGCGAGCGCCCTCCCGACTGAGGGGAGGGACTCGCAGGGGGGAAGAGAAACCCTCCAACCCTAAAGCCGGGTCATTAAGGCTCCACTACTCCACTACTCGGCCAGGAATAAGACCCTTCTTTTCACTCACAGAACATGTTTCCGCGACTCAATGAAGAGTAATTGTTTTTACGAGCTGAAATTTTGATAGTATGTCGCTATATATCTAACCGTCGCGACTACATCCGTTGATGCTTGCTCTGGATTCTTAGGACCACGTGCTTGGGTGAGAGATTGCGCCGCTGATTAATTTCGAGCTTTCCAAAAAGCAGAAAACAAACAAAAGCGCCTAACTACAATTGCTCCATTGTATGCGCGCTTATAAAGCGTTTTAAAGCCGCCAGTACGGTGAATTCTCAGTTGACGTTGCAACGTCACACTGTTTAATAATCTTGATGTTTCCGTTTCATTGTTTTGACATTCTTCTCATTAGTTTTTTCCCACGTCTTCGGCCTCTCTACTGTGCGTGCCGGGAAAGTAGGAAGAAAAGATCAAGAAAAGAAAAGAAGATACGCCCAGAGGTCCGAGGATCACTCACAGAGCTTAGAGATTTATAGGATTCGTACACAAAATCTTATATATGATGAGGAGCCCAAAAGCTTGCCAAGCATCAATCACTGAAATCTCCTACGCGCTTCTCTGACTAGATGCGACTGGTAGACGGGGAGTGGGCGGAGTGGCTTTGAATGTGCCTAGGGTTCTGGGTTTTTTGGGGACTCGCCTTCTCTCCCCCCTCGGCAGGGAGGGTTCTTCGTTCTCGCGCTCGTCTCTTGTCCCCCTCGCTGTGAGGGGGACCTGTCTTCGTTCTGCTCTTTCGGCTGGTGATTCCTGCGGATTGTGCTGTGCTTCAGGGTGTTGCCATGGCTTTACACGAGGCGCTGCCTGTTGGTTTGCTTGGCTCTAAGGTTGAAGGTAATAACAGTAGCCTAAGTTCTCTGCTTAATCCTGTTTTCGAAGGCTTCGCAGGTTCTGCTTCTGTGTCGGGAGATAAGATGAGACTCGAAGAGGGTGATGGTGCGCAAACTGCGAGTGTCCCGTACTCTCACCAAACTATGCAAGGGCTTGCGTCTTACGCCAAGGTCCTGCAGAGTCAACAGCAAGGTTTTTATTCAATGTTTTCTAATCAGGAGTCTACAGGTAATCTCTTTCCTCAATCGTTGTTCATTGATACCAAAGGTAAAGGCAAGATCATGGAGGGTAATGGGTTAGGATGTTCCTCTCCTGATAAGGGGGGTGTGCATACCCTTGACATTGACCCTGAATCAAATGATCAGGATGATTGCACCCTGATCATTGAGAGTTCAGCGCTTAATAAGTGGAATGTGCACCTTGAAGATAAGGTCGTGATTGCTCATTGTCATGGTCCTCGGCCAGCGCAGGAACTCCTTAAAAATTGGATGCGTGTGAATTGGGAAAGTAAAGGGCTTTTTGCCAAGCATGTCCAGTTCCTTCCTAACAATTTCTTTCTCTTTTTTTTTGATGATGTGAGTAGTGCTCTGCAAGTTATAGCGGAGGGGCATTGGATTATAAGAAATACTCCTATCTCCTTTTATAAGTGGTACCCTGGCTTTAATCCCAGAAGTAACAAACCGACTAAAGTTCCAATCTGGGTGGAATAGACTGCATGCTCAAAAAGTTTTTTACAGGAATTTGCCAAATGCGTGTTTCAATTGCTATAAACAAGGTCATTTAATAAAAGATTGTCCTTTGCTTGGTAAAAATCAGTCTAAAGAGAATGTTGGAGGGGAAGAGTTCACCAATGCTGCTGCCCCTAATATTAGGACTCCTCCCAAAGATGATTTAGGGTTCAAAAAGGTTCCTGTTAAACAAAGAAAAAAAAACCCTAATTCAGGGATCAGATCGGAACCGCTGTACAAAGGTGTTTTCAATCCTTATCAGATTCTTGAAGACTCCATCAACGATGACCATTTTCCCTCGACTACTGAAGGCCATGTGGAGAATAAGAATCAGGGAAGTCAAAACTTTGAAGACAACCCGCACAACTCAAATGCTGGGACTATGGAGAAGCTAAAGTCTCAGGTAAGTAAGTCTAATTTGGAAACTCACAAAGATATTGAAGGGAGAGGGACTGTTGGTATGGAATCGGTGTCCAGACCTAATACGGGTTCCACCCCTGTTCCGGTCTTGTCTGAAGAAGACTCCCTAAGTAACTGTGATGAAATGTTTATGGATCAAATTAACAAATTTGATGAGATTACTACTGATTAGGTGGGTTCTGGTCCCTCCATTGATCAAGATGTGTATATGACAAATGTCCTGTCACCTAACATTAAAGGTAAAAACAAGACCAAAAGAAAGGATACGGTCAGAAATTCGGTGTCAGCAGTTAAGCCTGGTAAGAATCTTAAAAAGTAAGTCTTCTTTCTTTCTTTTGTCCATGGATTGTATTAAGTTGATTTCTCTTAACACTAAGGGGCTCTCTGATCCTGTCAGGAGCAAGTCCATTAACAACTGGATCAAAGATTCTTCTCTTGTTCCTGACTTTATCTGTTTGCAGGAGCTGAAGGTGGGGGGATCCTCCCTGTTGTCGAATTTGAAAACTGTTTCGAACTCTTGCCATTGGGTTCATACGGATCATAGTGGTAAAGGTGGTGCAGCCATTGGGGTGGCTAATGGTGTGTGTCATCTTATTGAGGAGGTGCATAAGAGTAATACTAACCAGTGGATTGCTGTTAAGTGTAAAGAGCCCTTTAGCTTTACTGTTGTGTGTGTTTATGCTGCTAATCAGGCTTCTCAAAGGTCTAAATGCTGGGAAGAAATTGCTAAAATTAATGATGTTATTCTGTTGACAGGTGACTTCAACATGGTCACTAACCTTGGTGATAGGATTGGTAATAGCGATAATATTATCTCTGGGGGAGAGAAGCATTGTTGGTTTAATCTGGTTAACAAGCACAACCTGTTGGATCTCTCTTTCAACACTGGTCACACTTGGAACAACAGAAATCATGTTAACTTTCTGTCTGCTAGATTGGACAGATTTTATATGCATGCTGGTAGGAGTAATAATTTGTGGAATTATAATTGTGATATTGATCATTCCTTGGTTTTATCTGATCATTTGCCTTTGATTGTGAATCTGTACATGAACAACCCCTCGTATCGTGCTGGTTGGCCGCACATGGACTCCTCCCTATTTAAAATTCCTATTGTGAAGGAAAAAATCTTTGATATTCTTATTTCTCATTTCAATAAGGATAGGTCTCCCTTTGTGGCTTGGGAAGAAGCTGTTAGAGAAATTCAAATTACTATTAAGTATTTCAAGAATAAAGCTAAAAATATTAGGTATGAGAGAAGAATGATGATCTTGAAGGAGTTGAATCTTCTGGAGTCCTCTAAGCTTGATATTAATACCAAAAGGCTGAAAATCCTTGAGTTGCAGGAAAAAGTGAAGAAAGTTGATTACCTCCTTGCTAGAGGTGCCCTTGCCACGTCTCGGGAATTCTGGGCAGGTAAAGTGGACAAGCCTAATAAACACATGTTTGATCTTATGAGAAAGAAAAAAGCTAGGGACTTCATCCCTCTGCTCAAAGACAGTAATGGTCTCCTGGCTTCTAATATGAAGGATAACCTGGAGGTTGCTCATAGGTTCTTTGCCAATGTATTCTCTCTGCCTCCCAAGAGGGGGGCTGATGTGTGGAGTGCAAGAGCTGCCATTGCCCTTTGTAGGAAGAAAATGGTTCCTCAGGGAATGGACTCCCTCCTTGACATGCCCTTCTCTGAGGGTGAGGTGAGAGAATCCATTAGCAAATTGAAGCCTGGTAAATCTCCTGGTCATGATGGTCTTCCTTATGAGTTTCTTCAGGAGTTCAAGGATTTGTTGGTGCCCATAATTCTCAAGATCTGGCAAGAAGCCTCTAGAAGGGGGTCCCTTTCTCCTTTTATCAACACGGGGGTGATTAAGCTCTTACACAAGAGGGGTCCCAAAGATGACTTAAACAATTGGAGACCCATCTCCTGCCTGACTTCTCTATACAAAATTTTTGCTTCCATCCTGGCCAGAAGGCTGAGTCCTTTAATGGATAGTATAATTCTGCCTGAGCAAAAAGGTTTTATTAAAGGGAGATTTATTTTGGATAACATTATCACCATTTGGGAAAGTCTTGAGTATTATAAAGAGCTTACTATTGACACCTACTTCTTCAAAATTGACTTTGATAAGGCTTATGATAGGATTGAATGGGATTTCATTCTTCAGTCTCTTCATGAATTTGGTTTTGGCAAAAAATTCATTAGATTTGTCAGTATTCTGTTTGGTAATGCCTTCTCTAAAGTTGCTATTAATGGATATCTTTCTAACTCTTTCAAGTTGTGCAGATCTATTAGACAAGGATGTCCCCTGGCCCCCCTTCTGTTTGCTATTGCTAGTGATGCTTTGGGCTGGCTTGTCAAGGATAGCTTCAGACAAGGGACCATCTTTGGTTTGTTCATTCCCCAAGCTCACTCTCCCCTTGGTCTGCAGATGTTTGCAGATGACACTAACATGTTGATGATTGCTGAAGAAAAGTCTGCTAGTCAATTCCTTAATTGTCTTGACCTTTTCTGTTTTGCAAGCGGTTCTGTGGTCAACCATCAGAAAACTGGTTTTTTGCCACTGATAATAAGACTCCAGCTTGTGTTGTGGCAGTAGGATGTGATATCATCAAGAAAGGGAGTATTTTCAGGCTTCTGGGCATTCCCATGGGCTTTGGTATATCCAATGAGCAAAGGTGGAATTGGATGCTTGATAAATTTAGGGCTAAAATTTTTAAGTGGTCTGATATGCAGCAAAGTATTTCTCAAAGATCTTTTGTTTTAAAGCACTATATCCTCCCTTCCCTTACCTATTTTCTGTCCTGCTGGCAGCCTAGTAAGAAGCAACTTGGTCAGGCCATCTCCCTTGCTAGAAAATTTTTGTGGGGTGGTTCTAAAATTCCCAAAGTTGCTTGGGATATTTGTTGTATGAGAAAAGATGAAGGTGGGCTTGGACTCATATGTCCTTCAAGGATGGCCACCCAAATGGCTGCAAAGTGGATTTACAGATCTATCTCCTCTAATGACTTCTGGGCCTGTTTAATTAAAAGAAATGTTAATAAATTCAACATCAAACATAATAAAAGTTGGGTCAACTGTTCTCTTTGGGATGTTATTACATCTCCTGTTGAATTTGTGCCCAAGGGTAGTCAGCTTATTTGCACTTTTTGGAAAGCTTGGATGGCTGTGAAGGCTACGTATAATTTGTCTATCCGCTTTGCTCACAACCTGACCTTTTTAGCTCAAGACTCCATTTGGTTTGGTTGGACTAATACTGTTCCCTCCCCTTCCCTTCCTATTAAATGGAATAAGTGCAGAAAAAAGGGATTCAGACACTGGCAAGACTTGTTAAATGCAGGTAACGTTATTAATGACACGGTCATTTCCGAGTTTGACGGCCTTTCTGTCCAATGTAAACAGGTTCTCTCAATCCAGAAGGAAATTTTGAAGAAAAAGCTGGAAAAACACTTGTGGAGGAAGGAGATCTCCCTCCAAGTCGTAGCTGAGGATATTCTTAATTCTTACAAAAAGAGAGGCAGAAGTGTCAAAGAGATAACAGGGAAACTCAATAAGAAGTGGGATCTCCAATGGTCCCCCTTGCAGTGGAAGTACAGATTCCAGTGCACTTGGGCCTTTCCCTTCTCCAACAAACAGTCTTGCCTAAACTGGCTCATTCTCCACAAAGGCATCTGGACAGGTAGTCTTGCTAGGAAGTATAAAATTGATGCTGGTAAATGCAAGCTCTGTGGCAAAGATGAGAACTTGGAACACTTGTTCGTCAATTGTAAAAGTTCCTCCAGATTCTGGTTTGGAATAAGGTGTTTCTGTCAGAACCAAGGTCTTAATACTCCTAGCTGCAAAGATATTTTGCTGGGTGAAGCTCCTGGTATGGACATTCTGCTGTGGCAGTTCATCAGAATCCACTCTTTGTGGTTTATCTAGAAGACCAGGAACAGTGCCATCTACAATAGGAGGGGGAAGGACTACTTCTTCTCCTTTTTGTTGGGTTTGAAGAAAATTCTCAATCTCTGTTTTACCTCCAGTCGTGTTTCTCAATCGGAAGATAAAAACCCCTTTGTAATTCTTAGGAATAATCGCTATAATGTTTGGAAATTAAAACTCCTACAGATGTACTCAAAGCCTAGGTTGCAGATGATCACTCTACTTGATGATTATGTCAACCTTGTACTTCTATGAGACCTCCCATCATACTGCTCTCATGTATATGAATCAGACTTCCTCGTGAGTCTGATCCTTTGTTTGTATCTTTTTTCCAGCATCAATTTTATACTTTCTGTTATTCTCAAAAAAAAAAAAAAATCTTATATATGATTAAGCGGATTCAGAATCATGTCAACCTTTCTCTGACATGGCTGAATCCACGCGCGATCGATGACAGTAATGACAGCTGTTTGAAACCCTCCGCTTATTGGCGTAAATACGTTTCTCATATTTTTTACGCAAAGGCAATTTCCTCAGCTTTACATTACCATTTGGATCTGTACAAAAAGAAAAAAATCTCTAAGAGTATGATTTATTTAACAGTGCATGGGTCGAATGGAAGAAGCTCATGAGAAAAGTGGCGCTCTCAGCTAAGTTGGGCTAGCATTGTGGGTAGTGTGACCTGGCCTATTGGGCCTCTCGCTCGCTGACTAGGGGCTTCTAAGATTTGTTGTGTCCCTAGGGTTCTGATCGGTGTGTGGTTTTCTCTATATTGTGGTGGTTTTTATGGTGCTGCACGATGCTTTGCTTAATGGGTTTCCCACTTCAGTTGTGAGAATGGAGGTACTTAAGGTGGGGACGAGCTCCTTAGTGGAGACCCAAAATGCTACCAATCCCTCCAGCCATACAAAAATGTACATGGAGGCTACTCATATGACTAACAACAATCCCTTGAAATCAACACCATATTGTTCCTTAAAACCCTTTGCAACAGGTCATGATTTATACTCCCATTAACATGTTAAAAATATCTTGCCCTTTCCAAAGGTACCAAATCCCAAGTACGATTCTTGTGAATAGAATCCAACTCACTCTTCATGGCATGCTACCACTTGACACGATCCTTTGTCTACATGGCCTCTCTATAGCAAGAAGGCTCACCAACATCTGTTAGGATACAAAAATCCAAACTTGCAACATATCTATCGAGTGGATGTGAGACATGTGCAGAGCACCTCAATGGTTGCTGAATAGGAGCATTTGCAGATTGATCTGATCAGACATTCTCTTGAACATCCCTATGCTCAGCATTTTATGCATGCTAATTGGAGAACTAGTGTCCCCAAACACCACTCTTTTCACTTCAACCTCCTTAATGTCCATGACTCTTGTGCCACTTTTAGACCTTTGGTAGTACTAGGTGAAATGTTAAGCATGTGAACTCCAGTCAATATTGTTTTTGCCTAAAAGCCTTGTGAAAGGTTTTCATGATGCAACATAGAAATTAATCTATCATGAATAGTTCTATTCATCCTTTGAGCTACACCATTTTGTACTGGGGCATAAGGAGCTGTAAACGCCATATGAATTCCTTTAACCTAGCAAAAAAGGTTGAATTCATGTGCGGTATAATCACCCCCATTATCTCAATGTAAAACTCTAAGCTTAGTCCCTTTTTTAGTCTCAACCGAAGCAAGCCATTTTCTAAAGGTAGGGAATACCTCATCCTTCAATTTGAAAGGATATACCCAGAGTTTTCTAGTCACATCATCTATGAAAGTGACAAAGTAAAGAGAACTAGCTAATGATCTTATGGGCATAGGGCCACACACATCTCTATGAATGAGATCTAAAGGCTTAATTGAAGATTTAATGTGCATTTTCTGCACATTCCTAGTTTGCTTTCCATATTGGGAGTTCTCACATAATGAAAAATCAAAGAAAGATAACATAGGTAAGTATCCAGAACGAAAAAGATTTCCATTCCACTATGCGATATGTGGACCAAATGGCCATGTCAAATACAAGCCATAGGTTGTTCAATAATAGCTAACAAGTGGTCTTTTTGTGATACAAATAAAGGATAAGTGCAACCAACTTTGCTTCCTTTTGCAATAACCATATTTCTCTTTCATATGTGAAAGGACGAACATAAAAAACACCTTATAACCAAGGTCATCAAGTTGATCAATTGACATCAAACTATGTGATAGTTGAGGTATGTGGCATACATCATGTTTAGTAAATTTTGAACTATCAGTGAACTGCACAATCACATCTCCAACCCCCACAATGTCACAATGGTAAGAGTCAGCAAGTCTCACAGTACCAAGAGACTTTGGTCAACCATTCTCTCTATGGTATTGCATGGAAAGAAGCACCATAATCTAGCAGCAACATGTGGGAAATGGAATCATCCATAAGAGCCTCAATGGGCACAGTACTATCAAGTGTCAACACATCATATAATAAAAAATAGCATTAATTTCTTCAATCTTCACAGTCAAAGAAGATGGTGTAGATAGATGTTTAACATATCGATCAATATTATGTCCTTTACCTTTAGCATTCTTTAATGCATAGTAGTGTTTGCTGATGTGTCCTTGAACTATGCAAAAAACATAACTGCTATATGAATGACCACATGGATGTACATAATAAGTATCCATAGAAGCATACAAAGTGTCTATGTGCTGTATACATATAGAAAAATGGCATTGAAAGGCTGAATTCATAACCCAAACACTTGCCAACAACAACTAAAAGTGTCTTTCAACTTTGTTTTTTAGGTGCAGAAGTTGCACAAACTTATAGTGGCTACTCCCATCACAACTAAAACCTTTCGAGAAACCTGTAGATTTACTGGTTTGGATGAAAACACAGCCCCAATAGATGAACATTGATTGCCGAAGTAGTACAAAGAGCACTCTTCTTGATATTCTTGAACCTCTGTAAAGAGAACTATGCACAAAAGTACTCCAAAATGGCTTCAAGAATCACCCCAAAAATGCTTCAAAATAGGGTTTGAAAGCAGAGAATGAAGCTTTGAGGGCCCAAACCATGCTTAAGTTAATGTTAAGCTTAGTCTTTCCCTTTCTTCAAACACCACAAGAGTGTAGCTTAGTTGCAAGAGATTGTTGGTTAAGCGACCTCTCGGGGGAACAATACTAAGATGAGTGACCTCTGGGAAATATCGGGAACCTCTTTCCCTCAGTGACTTTAGTGACTCGGATGACAAGGTATGTAAAGTTCTATGCATTGGTCACTGCCCTGTTCGTAAGCCTTGGAGAAACCCTTGGGTGAGGGGCCGTTTGGCCTTTCACATATACAAAAGTATGCAGTACCCACTTGGCCTTTGACATGGACACTAATGGTAATCATGGATTCATTTAATCCATCTCCTTTTTGCTTGCAAGGTTGCAAAAAGAATGGGTGCCCCTTGAAAAGATGTTGTTCCATTTTTGCCCTTCATAGCCTTAGATACAAAAAAGTTCTTCTTGGTTGCAACAATAACTTTGAGATTTCTCTTTGCCACATCTAGAGGTATGAGATGTTGTGGATTATTTTCTTACATAGAAATCAAAAAATCTTTAAGAATGGAAAAACCACTTTCACTTTCAGGTGCTTTCTCACTTTGAGGAATGTTGATACATTATGGATCAAAGCCATTAGTGATGCCCTGAATAGTGAGGAAGTCTCATTATCTATGATTCATTTGTATCCCCCCTCGAAGCGGAGAGATGCTATTATAGCCATATATTCCCCCACGAAATTTACTATGATATTTTCTTTACATTGATATATGCCCTATTCCCTTTGTGGACGCATGAACCATCATCAGTTTTTGTATAAAATTCCTTGATGCTTCCATTTTAGTAGCTTTTCATTAAAATCACATCTTCCTTGTTTGCGCAAAAGAAGCGAGTGGGTTTCTTACTCTTCTAAGCATTTCTAGGCATTAAAGGTCACATATGAATCAAGTTTGACATGAAAATTTGGCGGCATCTATCTATGGATCTGGTAACTCCTATGATATGAAGACAGAAAAGTGTTTACTTCAATTTGAGTTGCGTATGCGAAGATGAGCTAGGAATAATCGTTGAACTTCCCTAAGGAAAAATGTTCAGTAAGCATTCGAAGGTGCAATAATGTATATAAGGTACGCAAGTTCTCTTACCTAAATCTCATATAGACGCTCAATCAAACGGCTTAGTGTTTCAAATGAACTTGAACCTTCCATATTTCCATAAAGCACCCTATTCTTCAACGGGTATTCTTGCACTAACAGATTTGAAATTTAAACAAAGCTTGAAAATGGGAAATCCAAAAGGTGTAATCTTCGAGGGAACTTAAGCTTTCTTCTTCGGCTGTAAGACTACAGAAGCTTTAATTGTAATGCTACACACATAGATTCTAACTGATGAAAGCATATCTCATGATCTACACCCAATATAGTTGTGGAGATTGGAGCGAATTTAGGATTGTGCATGCAGATCATGAGAAATCGCACTTATCAGTAGGCTGAAAGAGATTGCATTTCCCTGTTTTTTTTTTTCTATAAAGCAGGTCTTAAATGAAGTTTTCTTGGTTAACGATGTTCCTGCATGCTGTAAACCCATCTAAATGAAGAGACGATCTCCTTTCGTTATAGTGCCGTAGGAGATTGACGATGTTTCTTC
The DNA here is from genome assembly GCA_020310875.1 of Ceratopteris richardii. Taxonomy (NCBI): domain Eukaryota; kingdom Viridiplantae; phylum Streptophyta; class Polypodiopsida; order Polypodiales; family Pteridaceae; genus Ceratopteris; species Ceratopteris richardii. The sequence continues at coordinate 137,255,498 of CM035428.1, read as the reverse complement.
AATCTCTGATATGCAGTTGTGAGTCTGGAAAATTTCTTTTGCTGCACCATAGGCACACTACTTTGTCTTCGTTCTGCTTTTTCTTCTTCTATAAAAAGAAAGAAAGATAGTACTGATTTCTACCAATTAATTCTCGTCAGCGCCGCTCGTTTCTTTGAACGCCGCCATCGGAAACAAAACTGGTAAACTCGAGCAACACTGTAGTAGCTTATTAAATCATTCTCCTCTTATGCACGCCATGCAGGACCCATGATGCCCACAAGCTGTCACTATGAAAAATACTAAAGTGAAATTTTGATAGTATGTCGGTATATATCTAACCGTCGGGACTATATCCGTTTTGTTCTGGATTCTAAGGACCACGTGATTAGGGATGAGTTTGCGCCGCTAATTAGGACACTTAATTCGGTTCGAACTTTTCTAAAAAAGCAAAAAACAATTATAATTGATAGATTCGCTTTTCACAAAAGCGCATTAAATTATAAACTAGAATTGCACCATTGTTTGCACGCTTATAAACCGTTTCTAAAGCCGCCAATCAAGTGAATTCTCAGTTGACGTAAGGGGGGTAGAGCTAGCCTTCGTTCTCTCCGTCTTTATTTTTCGGTTAGGGTTTTGGCGCGTCTCTGGGCTTGCTCCCCTATGTCCCTCTAGGGCACGGGGTATTGCTCTTCCCCCTGCTTCTCCTCAATGGCGCTCCAAGATGCCTTGGTGAATAGGTGGTCCTCGCAAGAGGCTTTAGCCCCTAGTCTTGGCCTTGTGCAGACAGAAGGTGGAGTCGAAGGTGCTTCTGATGTCTCTTTCTTGAAGCTACAATCTCTATCCTACTAGGAGGTCACCGCCCAACACATAATCCCCAGGTGCATTCCTTCCTTCAAGGTGTTCTAGGTATGTCTACTTCCTCCCGCCCTATCCATGTTAAACGTAAGGGTATTGTCTAGGACAACCCTCATAGGCTTGACTTAGACAACATGCATGTGTTTGAGGAAAATGATGTGCTAATAATAGACTCTAACTCCTAATAGCATTAACCCCAAGTGGGATCCTCAAGTCATGGTTGAGGTTGAAATTTCAAAAGAAATCAAGACTTCTATTGTCATTAAAGACTCTGAAGGTAACCATCTGCATGTTCCAAAAGTGGTTTATTGCAATCTCCCAAACGATTGCTATAACTGTTATAAACAGGGTCACATTATAAGAGACTGTCCTCTTCTTAAAGACAATAAGGAGAATTCTAACTCGAACATTGACTCTGGTTGTCAGGTGGATGCCATGGAAAGCAATACCCCCGCCCAACAGGCTCAGAACCTCCCCTCTACCACCCAAGCAGCTAAAAAAACAGTCCTGAAAAGGAAAAAAAAGGTGTTTACCAAGTGGGAGTCCCTTTGATGTGTTGATGGATAACATTTTCAACCCCTTTGAGGAAGGTGAATCAATGGTAAGAGGTACGGAAAACATTGATACTAATAAAGGTAAGGAATCAAACTGTCCAGCTTTGCCCCCTTCCAACCATAAAGGAGGTGATTGGACCATGGTAAGAAGAAATGAAACAGAGTAAGTGTTCCCTTCAACCTTTCTAAAGATGATATCTGTTTTGACGAGCAACTCAACCTTGCAGATCAGATGCAAATGGACCAGATGAATGCTGAACAGGAAGAGCAAGAATTTGTCCCTAACACCTATGACCAACCGGAGTTTCTGGCCAAAATCTTTTGAAGTAACCCGAAAAGAAAGCATCTGTTGAGGAACTGTTTGTCTGTTAGAAAGCCTACTAAAAGCAGTAGGAAGTAGTTCTTTGTTGCCTATTGCACGTCTTTTCTTGGTTGTTCATGTTCTTCTCTTGTTAGCTATGTTTTATAATGTCTTTCTACTCGATATGTTCCTTAAATGTCAGAGGGCTCTCTGACACTGTGAGAGCTAAGTGGTGGTCTAATTGGATTAAAATTAAGTGTATGCAGAGTTTCATATGTTTGCAGGAGTTAGAAGGGGATAAAACCTGCATAAACATCAATCTCAAAATCGTCTTTGGTAATTACAGCTGGTATTTTACTAACCATGTAGGGCGGGGGGTGCTGCCATTGGTATCCATAATTCTCTTAACACTTTTGTTGAGAATGTTTTTTTCAGTGATGATCATCAATGGTTAGTTTTTAAGCTTGGTTTCCCTTTTAACTTTGTTCTTGTGAATGTCCATGTAGGTAACGTTCTTGCTAGTTGTACAAAGTGTTGGATTGATCTGTGTTCCTTTAACGATCCCACTATTATCATAGGAGATTTTAATATGGTCACCCTTCCTCAAGATAGGTTTGAGTCCAGGGGGGATACTGTAGCTGGTACTGAGAAAAAAGCTTGGTTCGATCTTTGCAACAAGCATGACCTTATGGACTTTTCTTCCCACTCGGGTTTCACTTGGACTAACAACCAAGTCGAGAAGTTCTTCATGGCTACTAGACTTCAGAGGTGCTACTTTAATGCTTCCCTCTATCAGTCCTCGTGTAATGTTAACTATAAGGTTCTCAATGATCTTCTCCTCTCGGATCATAAGCCTCTACAGGTCTCTGTTCAAAAGGACTGTCACCAATTCAGGGCGGGATTGCCTCACTTCGATACTAAATTCTTGATTATCCCTATTTTCCTTGATAAAGTCAAGCTCATTGTGGCCAGCAGCTTTGCCTCTCACCCTTCCCCTTCTAGGGCTTGGGGGAATGCTGTCAACAGTATTTAGTCTCTCTTGGCCACTATAATAAAAGAGCCAAAGCCATTAGAGCTGCTAGGAGAGACAAGATTATGATGGATCTCAACATTCTTCATGCTTCCCCTAATAGTGAAAAATTCTTAGATCTTTAGTGTAGTTTAGAAAGGCATATTATCTTGAAGCCTATCGGGATCTTTCCAAATCAAGGGAATTCTAGGTGGGAAGAATGGAAAAACCTAACAAGAATATGTATGATTTGCTCAAAAAAAAAGAAAATCAAGGACTTCATCCCACTTCTTAAGAAGAAAAATGGGGAGACGTCTGTAACATTGAGGAAAGTTTGGAATTTGCTACAAGTTTTTTCACTAAGGAGTTCTCTAGTCCTCCTAGGACAGGGGAGGTGGTCAAAAGTGCCAGAGATCACATTGCTTTGTTGAGGAAAAGATATATCCCTCAAAGCCTCGCTAGTATCTTGGATTTGCACCTGTCTGTTGAAGAGATTAAAGACACCATTGCTAAGTTGAAATATGGAAAGTCTCTTGGTTTGGATGGTATTCGTGATGAGTTCTATGCTATGCTTAAAGATTTCCTCACCCTTTATATTCTCTTGATTTGGGAAGAGTCTATCAGCAAGGGATATCTCCCTTCTCACGTCAACACTGGAGTACTTATTCACAAAAAAGGGAATAAGGAGGACTTGAATAATTGGAGGCCCATCACCTCCCTCTCATCCATTCACAAGATTTTTTCTGTTGCCCTTGCTAGGAGACTCAGCCCCATAATGGACAGAATTATTCTCCTAGAGCAAAAAGATTTCATCAAGGGTCGATTCATCCTTGATAATATAATCACCTTATGGGAAGGTATGGAAGAACCTAGAGACAATAATCATGATTTCCTGTTCTTCAAGATAGAGTTTGATAAAGCCTATGCTAGGATTGAGTAGGATTTCATCCTCTCGTCTCTGCATGACTTGGGAGCTGGTGGGAGATTCATCAGATTTGTCACTACCCTTTTTGGCAATGCCTTCTCTAGAGTTGCTCTTAACGGTAGATCATCTGAACCTTATCCCTTAAAAACGTCTATAAGGCAAGGATGTCCTCTTGCCCCTCTACTTTTTGCTATAGCTAGTGACTCTCTTTGTTGGCTTGTGAAAGATGCTATGGATAAAGAGCTGATCAAAGTAATTAAAATATCCAACTCTAATAAGAAGAGCTGTCTGCAAATGTTTGCTGATGACATGAATGTCTTACTTAATGCTGATGATCAGTCTGGTGTGGTTTTTTTGGTTTTTCAAAATACCTTCTCTTTAGCGAGTGGTTCCAAAGTTAGTCACTCTAAAATTGGTTTTTGGTCTTCCAATAAGTACACTCCTAGAGTGGTTTTTGATTTGGATTGCAATACTATAAAAGATGGTGAAGTCTTGAGACTCCTAGGTATTCCCATGGGTTTCCAGGTTTCCGTCGAGCAAAGATGGCAATGGGTCCTCAATAAATTCAGAAGCAAGCTCTTCTCCTGATATAAATGCCAAAGCTCCCATAGAGCTTTTGTGCTCAATAATTACCTTGTGCCCTCTCTCACCTATTTCTTGTCTTGTTGGCTTCCTACTCGCAAGAAATTTAACCAGGCTATCTACTTATCCAAAAGATTTCTTTGGGGAGGTGACAATCAGGTTCAAAAGATAACTAAAGTGTCTTGGAGAACTTGTTATCTCCCCAAAAGTGAGGGAGGTTTAGGTATATTGTGCCCTATTAAAATGTGTGAAATTCTGATTGCCAAGTGGTTTCACAGGTGTAGCTCCTCCACAGACATGTGGGCTCTTTTGCTTAAAAGGAAAACTAACTAAATCTACGTGCATGATTATAAATCTTGGTCTTCTACAAGTCTTTGGGACATCTTGATCTCCCCTCAGGCCCACTGCTGTTTGGGGAGTTCTCTTTCCACTAGGATGTGGAAAGTGTGGATGAAGGTGAAAATCACTTGCTGGAATTGTGGCAAACCTGGACATACAAAAATGAAGTGTCGATTTTGACCTCTTAACATGAAACCAAATGCAGCTCAATTACATAACATGGAGGCCCATAATGAAGAAATTCCTCCTCTTTGGACATAGGAATCATTGTAGAAGGACTTAAGTACCATGGGTAACGATATCTCTCTTCATTCTCTACTTTGCATGCAGGGTACAATAAACAACAAATTTGTTAAAATTCTACATGATGATGGTAGTTCACATGACTTCATTTCACATTTATTAATACAAGAATTTAAATTAAAAACGTTTCCTTCTTTGTATAAAGTAAAAGCTACATTTCAAGGTAATCATTATAATGTAACATGAGAAGTGCAAAATCTTACGATTAGCATAGGCCCATATGTTGATTCACGAACATTTTCTATTGCACTTTTGCAATCTTACGATGGTATACTAGGTATGCCTTTTCGTCATTATTATAACTCACTGATTGACTACCATATACATACCTTTAATTTTGAATTTAAAGGTAAAATCATTACTTTGTCTGCACGGCATGATTTCCAACCATTTCCGTTGATTACTCATACTCAAATAAAACGTGCATTTAGGAAGGGATTCAACTCATGCATTGTCTTTGTCAATGTCATCAATGATTAAACTCATACACTTCCAGATGCACATAAACCTTTCATGACTACTTATAAGGAGTGTTTTATGTCTCAGTATCCCTCTGAACTACCACCATCTCGAGGATCCCTTGACCATAGCATAGACTTAGTCCCTAGTACTTCTCCTCCTCATAATGCGCCTTATAGACAAGGCCCACTACACCAAAAGGAAATAGAAAACCAAGTAAAAGACCTACTATAGAAAGGACTTATCTTTTAGATAAATTATGAGGAACTTGTGTCTTTAGTAAAGTTGATCTAAAATCAGGATACCATCAGATTCGTATCTCGCAAAGTGATATTTTTAAGACTGCATTTAGAACTCTAACAGGCCATTATGAATTTATGGTAATGCCCTTTGGACTTACTAATGCCCTTGCTACATTTGGATGAATGATGAATAAAATTTTTCTTGATTTCCAAGCTTTTGTTCTTGTATTTTTTGATGATATACTTGTTTACAGTAAGAATGATAGTGAGCATGAGAAGCATCTTAAAACAGTTTTTCATTTACTACGAGAGAACACACTCTACACTAATCTTGAAAAGGGTTACTTCTTTCAACATAAGCTAGAATATGTAGGACATATTATTCCAAGTGAAGGTGTGCATGTGGATTAAAAAAAGATTAAAGTTATAGAAGAATGGCCTACACCACAATCAGTCAATGATGTTCATTCTTTTCTTGGGTTGGCTAGTTTCTATAGGAAGTTTGTTCGAAATTTTTCTTATTTAGCATTGCCCTTTACCTTGTTAGTGAAAAAGAAAATAAAATTTCCATGGGGACTTACCCAACAACAATCCTTTGAAAAACTCAAACATGCACTTTCACATGCACCGGTTTCACAATTACCTGATTTTTCACAACCCTTTCATCTTGTTACTGATGCTAGTGATTCAGGGATAGGTGTAGTTTTAATGCAAAATGATCATCCCATTGCATTTGAGAGTAGGACACTTAAGCCCTTAGAAAAGAATTATAGTACATATGATAAAGAATTGTTAGCGGTTGTGCATGCTTTGCAAATTTGGAAACACTATCTTATGGGTTGTGAGATCTTAATCAAGACCGATCAATAGGCTATTAAGCATTTATTAAATCAGCCCTTAATCTCTGATCACTATCTTCAATGCACATCATTCATTCAAGATTTCCAACCCATGATCCAATATCAGCCTGGTAAAGCTAATGTTGTAGCTGATGCTCTTAGCCGATTTCCTTCACATTCTATTGTTTTGCATAATATTTCTGCCATCCAAATATATTCTTGTCAAGACATGGTTTCCACTTATGCATCTAATTTGTATTTTTTAGGTGCTTTGCATGACTTCAACAATGGTGCATCTTTATCTGATGAACATTATACATTTCATAATGGTTTTCTTTATTTTCAACATAGATTATGCATAACCCAAGCTTTTAAAGATTTTGTCATCAAAGAAATGCATGAACCATCTTACATGGGTCATATAGAGGCATACAAAGCACCATTTCTACCCGTAAAGATTTCTTCCTTTGACCACACATGGAAAAAGATATTGCACATTATGTAAGACAATAGTTATGCAATATAACACAGGAGCGATAGCAGAGAAGATAACAGATATAGGAGAATCTCAACAATTTTCTACTAGCAGCAAGTACAAAGATGATGGCGTTGTCCACCCGTGCGCTCTCAAGGTAGAGCTTGAATGGCGATCTAGACAACTCTAGATAGGGAGATACAAGGTAGAGGTATGCTGGCTCAACTTGATGTCTCGGGTAGTGCAGAAGTCATGTATATATAGGATCATGCGTGGCCTTCCATGGACGGCTATACATGGGCGGTAGAGCGTGGGTGGCCACCACCCGCGTAATTGTCATACACGGCTTAGACCGATTGAACCGACCTAACAAATATAAATGATTTCTGACTCCGATAGGCCCCTGAACCCCCCAATTGGGGACCCTGGTAACTCCCTTTCCTTACAATACCTTACATGGTCCAATATGACCTTCATCCAACATGCAAGTTGGGATTCCCATCAATTGGGTAATGCACGCTTGGCTTCTCCTCATAACGGGGGCCTTACAAAATGTGCATACAATCATGAGGGGTAGACATTGATCATATACTAACACCCCCCCTCAATGTTTACCGATGACAAATCAAGTAGGTTTCGGTCCTATGCCCATCTGTTGAAGATGTCTGTTGAGCTGCTCTCTTCCAAGTGCTTTAGTGAATATGTCAGCACAATTTGCCTTTGTTGGGCAATATTCTAGCTCCACAATTTCATCTTCAATTAGCTCACGAATGTAATGGTACTGTACTTCTATGTGCTTGGTGCGGGCATGAAATACTGGGTTCTTTGCAATAGCCATACAACTTTGATTATCACACTTGAGTACAGTCGCCATATTTGATGGAAAGCCTAGATCTGCAAGAATTCTCCTCAACCAAACTGCCTCAAAAGAAGCAAAACAAGCTGCTTTGTACTCTGCTTCAGTGGAGGAGAGTGCGAGAGTTGGTTGCTTTCTACTTACCCAAGAAAATATTCTTGAACCAAGTGAGAAACAATATCCAGAAACTGATTTTCTAGAATCACAATCTCCAGCCCAATCTGAATCACAATATCCTTGGAGTGTATCACCTGTGGTATAAAAAATACCAAAATCCAAGGTTCCTACAATGTACCTTAGAATTTTCATTCCATCATTCCAGTGACTCTCCTTAGGTTTGTTGGAAAACCTGCTTAATACTCCAACAGCATAGCCAATGTCTGGTCTAGTGTTGCACAGAAAAATAAGACTTCCAACGAGCTTCCTATACTTCTTAGCATCTACATGAGGCATGTTATCATCCATAGATAGCTTATGATTTACCTCCATAGGTGTGCTAGTTGGCTTGCAGTCCATCATTCCAAATGCCTTGAGAATCTCTTTGGCATATTTTTGTTGTGAGATGAAAAGGCCATCCTTCCTTTGCCATACTTCAATTCCCAGACAAAAATGGAGTAGAACTAAGTCTGTCATTTCAAACTCAATTCCCAAGCTGATCCGAGTTTGATTGATGAGTTCTTGATGCTCTCCTGTAATGATCAAATCATCTACATATACAATGACAACAACTAGCTTGCTATCCCTTTTTGTTACATACAAGTTAGAATCAAAAGTACTTCTTTCAAAACCCATATTTTTGAAAAAATGATCTATTCGTTGGCACCAAGCCCGTGGAGCTTGCTTAAGTCCATACAAAGATTTCTTCAACCTGCAAACTTTACTTTCTGAATTCGGCACCTCAAAACCTGGTGGTTGAGATACATATACCTCCTCCTTGAGGTGACCATTCAAAAATGCAGATTTGACATCCATCTGGAAAATAGGCCAGGCCTTTTGTGCAGCTACTGCAAGTACCGTCCGAATAGTTGTCATGCGTGTTGTTGGTGCAAAAGTTTCTTGAACATCAAATCCTTCGATCTGTGAAAAACCTTGTGCAACTAATCTTGCCTTATACTTTTCTAATGTTCCATCTACGTTATACTTAGCTTTCCAAATCCATTTAGTACCTATTACCTTCTTCTTTGGCGGCAAGTCAACTAGATCCCATGTATCATTTTTGAGTATACTATCATACTCTGACTGCATTGCCGCTCTCCAACCTGGATCATCAAGGGCTTCTTCAATGGTGGTAGGTTCCTTTATCGAGCCCATGATATCTGCCATTAGAGCCATGTTAACAATGTGTTCTGAGGCTCTTCTTTGCTCCTCTATTCTCTTTGATCTTCGTAATCCATCCGATGATGATTCTGGTACATCTACATGTGGATTGTGATCATCAAAGAGCTGTTGTGCCCACTTCGGTAGTGGCTTACGCTGTGCAGCTACAACTGGTTGGCTTTTTATTGAGGAAATTTCTCCATCAGATGTTTCCTCCTCCTCAACTTTAACGTGTCTTTTGATAGGCACAAGGTGATATTTCTCCGTTTGATGAGATAGTAGATTTACCTTTATCTTCTACTAAGTGTGGTCATTCATCAAACACCACATCTCGGCTGACAAAAATCTTCCTTGCCCCAGGATCCCACAACCTATATGCTTTAGACCCTTCACTATATCCTAGGAAGACACACTTTTTTCTTTTTGAATCCAACTTTGATCTTGTTGAATCAGGAATATGTGCATAACAGAAACAACCAAAAATTATGAAATGCAAAACTGAAGGCTTTTTACCAGAATATGCTTCTTGAGGAATCATCCCCTTCAGAGCTTTTGTGTAGCTTCGATTGAGGATGTAGACTGTTGTATTGACTGCTTCTACCCAGAATGAATCAGGCATGTCTTGAGCCTTTAACATACAACGAGCCAGTTCAACTACTGTCCTGTTCCTGCGCTCAACAATGCCATTTTGTTGAGGTGTATGAGCTGTGGTAAGTTGCCTTTTCACACCATGCTCCTTACAGTAATTGTTGAATTCTATTGATAAGCATTCACCTCCTCTATCTGTTCTAAATTTCTTCAGTTTCCTTCCTGATTCATTTTCTACATACTTATGCCACGCTTTAAATTTTTCAAGAGCATCAGCCTTCTCTCGAATGAAATAAACCCACACCTTTCTACTATAATCATTGACTAACAACAAGAAGTAGAAAGATCCTCCTAAAGCAGGTGTAGACATTTTACCGCAGAGATCAGCATGTACCAACTCTAGAGGATCTTGAGATCGATTGCTGGTCTCTCTTGGAAATTCCTTTCATTGTTGCTTGCCCATCATACAAGCTTCACAAGGTTCCTGCAACTCTAAAAATGCAGGCAAATGAGCAACCATCCCTGTTCGTTGCATCTGCTTCAAAACTGCAAATCCGAGATGCCCAAATCGCTGGTGCCATAACCTGCTTACATCTTTATCTTCTGTAGCAGTTAAAGCACTTAACTCATACAAGTTATCCCGTCGTATGCCTTTACCTACAACATTACCTGATGAATCCATGATTTCCGCACCACTCTTATTGAAGTGAACTTCAAGTCCACAATCTGTTATTGCTGAAACTGACAACAAATTTCTTTTGAGTGGAGGTACATAGAGAACATCGGATAACTTTTTCTCAACACCTGGAGAAGTGATAAAAGAGATGGTTCTAGTTCCTTCAGCTGGACACTTGGAGTCATTTCCCACCACTACATTGATGGATTCCCGCAGAGGCACTAGGGAACTATACCAATCCTCTTTACTGGTCATATGGTGAGAAGCTCCACTATCTAAAATCCATGGCTCATCAACACGAGCTTGAGCAGATGAACATACCTCTTCAATAGCTATCCAAAGTTCCAACTCTGTGTTGTTTGCAGACTCTTTGTTCTTCCATGATGATTTTACAGTCCCATTCCGTTCATCAGCTTGCTTCTTTCTGCAATCCTTGATGGCATGGCCTTTCTTTTAATAATAGAAGCAACTTCCTGTGAACATCT
>CM035428.1:137232211-137237211 GCA_020310875.1 Ceratopteris richardii | reverse complement strand
CTACCTATCTATCTATCTATCTATCTATCTATCTATCTATCTATCTATCTATCTATCTATCTATCTATCTATCTATCTATCTATGTATCTATCTATCTATCTATCTATCTATCTATCTATCTATCTATCTATCTATCTATTGATGGAGAGTGTTAATCTCCAAAAGAACAAGTTGACCTTGAATTTAGATCACCTCTATATCAAGAACAACTTCAAAGTCCACCAAATTTAGAGAACATTCATCAACTTATTAGAAAATTGATTATTCTGAAAAGTTCAACTTCTCAGAAAAGTCTGCTACAGATTAATCCTTGATTGACTTATCCAGTATACTCTGAGAAATCACACAAACAATTTACCTATGTGTGAATCACTTTTCTGCAGTAGCGACTTTGACACCTGCAACTTCTTAGCTATAGTTCTCCCAATGTCGAACCCGTTTGGTCAAATGCTTTTAGGTGTAGATAGCTTAATTCTCAACTTAGATTTTGAGCTATCACATGTGTAAAACTTTACACTGTGCACTGAGCATTGTCCATTTCATTGAACTCGAAATTTGCACCTTTTCAGGAGACTGTGAACATTCTTTACATATGAATGTTCCTACACACAATTCTCTTAGCCTGATCACAATTAGATTCTCAAACTCTAGCCATAGATTGATTAACTATGGACTTAGATATCTCCAAAAGGAATTCACAAAAGATCTATCACACAGAAACATCGGGCGCAATTTTTCTTCTATTTCTTAGAAATTTACAACTGAGTGAGGATAGAAAATTCAACTCACTTCTAAGAGACTTAATGACTCTTACAACTCCTCAATACACTATTCTCATACTCGCCTACTGTCTCCTCTATTGCCCCGACATTTTTCCAAGTATTTATAGCAAATATGTTCAGACTTATGACTAATCAAAAAGTCTAAGTGATTTATGTCTTCACTAATGTACATATGTTTACATATCCTTCATCCTGTGAATGTAACCACTTTCTTTGCTTCAAAACTTGATCTTGTCTCCATCTCTTGTCTTCCAAACTTCAATTGGTGATTGGTCTGCACCAACAGCTCCCCCTCAATCATCAATTGAGGTTTCTCTAACCTTCTTTATGCATGCCATGTCTTTAAACTTCTGTAGCTTTGGTCCATCCAAGCTCTTTGTAAGCATATCAGCTATCTGATCTTTTGTTGAAGTATGTATAACTTCAATCTCCTTATCCATCACCTTCTCTCTTAGAAAGTGATACTGTATCTCAATGTGTTTGGTCCTAGCATGAAAAACAAGATTAGCAGCTAGATATAATGAACTCATGTTATCACCATAAATGATAGGTATGCTCTGTATAGTGTCAAAACTCTTCATGAGAGTCTTAAGCCAAATCACTTCTTTTGCAGCTTCAACCATGCCTTTGTACTCTGCTTCTGTAGATGACAAAGCAACTATATGTTGCTTCTTTGAGCACCAAGAGATTAACTTATCTCCCACATAACCCATGTATCCATAGGTTGACCTTCTATCATATGGATTACCTGCCCAATCTGCATCACTATATATTTTGATATTTGTATCTGCTGTAAAACCATAATACAAACCCTCTTTGAGTGTTCCCTTAATGTACCTCAACACTCTTTGACCTGCAATCCAATGCTCTTTCCTAGGACAATGCATGAATTGAGATAATACCCCAACTGCATATGATAAATCAGGTCTAGTTAATGTAGCATAGATAAGACTACCAACCAAACTCTGATATTGCTTCATGTCCTTGAATTCTTCTCCACCAAATCTGCTCAATTTATGATTCACCTCCATTGGAGTAGGTGCTACCCTGCAATCATCCATTTTAAACTTGATTAACAAGTTTCTCAAATACCTTTCTTGAGTCACATACACTCCATGTTGAGTGTATGAAATCTCCATGCCCAAGAAGTATGACAAGTCTCCCAAATCACTGATTTTGAACTCTTTCTCCATTTGCTTCTTTAGGCTTTGAATGCCTTTCTCATCTGTACCTGTAAGAATGATATCATCAACATATATGCACATGTAAATAAACCCATCATCACTTGCTTTGACAAGCAAGCTACTATCAGCTTTTGATACTTGAAATCCAAGTTCTTTTAAGAACTTTACTAGTCTATAGTTCCATGCCCTTGGGGCCTGCTTCAAGCCATATAAAGCTCTCTTGAGCTTACACACATGATCTGGATACCTTCCATCTCTGAATCCTTGAGGTTGCTCCATGAAAACTTCATATGAAATATAACCATTCAAAAAAGCATTCTTCACATCTAATTGACACAATTTCCAACCTTTACATGCAGCAATTGCTATAAGTGTCCTGATGGTTGTCATCTTTGCCACAGGACTATAAGTCTCATCATAATCAATACCATATGTCTGAGCAAACCCTTTCACAACAAGTCTAGCTTTGTACCTAGACACACTTCCATCTGCAAATCTTTTTGTCTTATAAACCCACTTACATCCAATGATCTTCTGGCTATTTGGCTTTGGAACCAAATCCCATGTTTGATTCTCCATCAATGCATCATATTCTTCCTGCATAGCTTTCTCCCAACTTTCTTTACCTTTTGCCTCTTCATATGTAGAAGGGTCTTCATCTGCTTTAATCATGTAAGCATAATCTTTGGTAGCCAAAAATGAAGTATCATAGCTATACCTTGTAGGTTGCCATTTGTTCCTTGTAGACCTCCTGAGTTCTCCACTTCTTGAGGTTTCTGGTTCTTCACATTCAAGATCAAATCTTGGTGTTTCTTCCACTTCAACCTGCACTTCATTATTCTCTTATTCATCAAATATCTGAACCTTTGATTTACCTTTCCTTTGGCTCACAATTTCTTCATCATCTATATTAATATTGATAGTACCTGCATACCAAGTACCTTGCTCATCAAATGTAACATCTTTTGATACAAGAAAATGTTTTGTGGATGGATTCCACAACCTGTATCCCATCTGCTTATCATCATAACCAATAAACACATATTTTTCAGCTTTAGGTTCCAATTTGTGCCTTAATTGTGATGACACATATGCATAGGCCAAACATCCAAATACTTTGCAATGGTCTAATGTAGGTCTCTTACCCCACCATGCCTCATAAGGTGTCATTCCCTGCAAAGCTTTACAAGGTAGCCTATTGACCAAATAAGTAGCTGTATTTACAGCCTCAGCCCACAAATAATTTGGGTAATTTTTCTCCTTCATCATGGACCTTACAAACTCAACAAGAGTCCTATTTCTCCTTTCTGCTACACCATTTTGTTGAGGAGAGTACCTGCAAGTAACTTCTCTTTTTATACCTGCATTCCACAAGTAATCACTGAACTCATTAGAGAAATACTCTCCCCCTCCATCTGACCTTAGTCTCTTCAACTCATGTCCTGTAATTCTCTCTGCATACATATGATAATGTTTGAAAGTATTAAATACTTCTGACTTATCTTTGATCACATAGATAGTGATCCATCTAGTAGCATCATCAAGATAAATCACATAATACCCTGAATTATTGATACTGAAATCCTTTGATGGTCCCCACACATCTGTGTGTACCAATTCAAGTTTCTATGAATACATAAACCCATGCTTGGAGTAGGGTTGCTTATGAGCCTTACCTAATTGACATGCCTCACATCTGTATGTCATATGTTGACCTGCAACATTAGGCAATCCAAGCACTGAACCATTATTAATCATGTCTTTAATACCTCTTTCATTGAAATGTCCAAGTCTCTTGTGCCAAAGATCTAACTCAGAGATCTTATGTCCTCCATAAGTGAACAAGGCATGACCAACATTACCTTGAATCTTCAATGTGAACAATCTTCCTTCTTTCTTCCCTGAAACAATTTGTTTATACCCATTTCTAGGGTCTTCCACAAACACTCCTTCATTAGTGAACCTCACTTCATAACCTTTTTCCACAATTTGTCCTACACTTATTAAATTCTTAGGAATTGTAGGAACATACAAGACCTTACTCAATAAGGTGCTACCATCCTTGGCCTTCACTGATCCAATTGACTTCACATTGTGCTTTGTGTTGTCACCTGTTTGAACAACATGATTAGATACCTTATTCTCCAAATCAGTCATTAAGGCTATATTACCACTCAGGTGATTGCTACACCCTGAATCAATGTAGAAGACTCTTTGATCTTCATTCTGCCTTTCACAAGTTGCATTCATTATCAATGTTGAATCTTCCTTTTGATCTGAAGCATAATTGTAGTAGGTATTGTTATATTGTTGACTTTGGAAACCTCTACCTGCATTTCTTCCAAAGTAACCCCTACTACCTCTGCCTCTGAAATTACCTCTTTGATTTCTGCCTCCTCTTCCTCTTGAATTATAGTTCTGATTGTATCCTCCATTACTCTGATTATTATGCCAACAATCATTAGCTAAATGATTTGTCTTACCACAAATCTAGCATGCTTTGGCTCCATCTTTGTTGTTCCTACCTCTTCCTCTACCTTTGCCACCCCCTCTACCTCTTAGGAAGTTGGCTTGACTAGTTGTGCCTTCATCGTCACCTGATTGTTGCTTTCCTTTGTTAGCTTTCTTCTTGTCCTTTGAGTACATTGCATGGCCTGTACTTTTGTCACCATCTCCTTTAACATCCTGCTCAAATGTTAGCATATGACCTAGCAACTGATTTAAATCAGGAGTGAAATGATCAAGTGATAATTCTGTAGACAAAATGAATGGCTTCCATTTGTCATCACCTCTCAAACCTGTAAGGATTTGCCTTACCAATTTATCCTCCTCAATATCTTCATCAACAGCTCCTAATGCATCTGCAATGTCTTTCATCCTTGTTATATAATCTGAAATTGATTGAGAGGCCTTCTTCTTGAAAGTTGTAAATTCATCCCATTTTGTGGTGTTTTGGAAATGCTCTTCCAAAGCATTCCATATACCACTTGCACTTTCAAGACCTCTAATGTGAGGTAGCAAGTAATCATTGAC
>CM035428.1:137192211-137227211 GCA_020310875.1 Ceratopteris richardii | reverse complement strand
CTATGTATGTACATTTCATGATGTAATAAGCTTTGAAATGAAATGTCTATGCAATATCTTTTTTTAATCTTCTGAACGAGCTTGAAATTGGCAAATCTACCATCAAAGAGCTTTTTGACTCATTTTTGACAAGAGAATTACAAAAGAGCTCATACAAAAGAGAAAAAAATATCATGGATCAATAAGGATTAATATAAGGACATGGATCAATTACACAAAAAAAGGTTACATGCTTCATATTTGCAATATATTGTATATCGTTGGGCAATAAATATGTGTATCTATGTACATTTCATGAGTAAAGCTTTGAAAAGAACTATATTTAATCCTCCTAGAGTCTTTTAAATGAGCTTGGCTCTTGAAAATCTCCTTTGTATCTAAGTTACTCTTTTCTCCTGTAGCGAGCAATACCTTTAACATCTGAGACCCCTACAACCATTGCATAGCTTGAGTAACAAAGGAAGTAGCCTAATCTTGAGGCATTGAATCCTGGGGCATATCCAAAAATTCTAAATGTAGTTGTTCTTTCAAGTAGCAAAACTCTATATGCATTAAAGGGTATTGAAGTATAACCCATGTATCTTGAAAGACTCCTCAACAAGGATAGTGCAAGATCTCGCTCTTCACTATAGTGCTTATGAATAACACAAACTAGTTTTAGGTTCAATTTTAGAAGATAGTGGATAATTGAATGAACATCCACCTTTGTCTTTCCTTTCTCATCTATGGTCTTCTTTGTTCCCTTCCCCCTACCAAGATACTTGTCTTCATCCAATATTGATAAGTGTGAAAAAAATAAAAAACCTAGGTGAGAACAAGCCAAACGAAATTTTTAAAGTCATAGAAATAACTAGAAATGGAAGGAGAAGCAAAGCATGAGACATGACCGATTCAAGCGATTAGGGTCATCAGAGAATATCAGATGGGACAGATCGCTTGCATCGGTTGTGTTCAATTATTCACCCTAAAACTTTATACAAACATATAACTAATGATGAAAGTAGTATTTTTACATACAATTAGCTGTTTATTATCAATGTTAGATGCAACTCATAGATACGACCGATTCAAGCGATTAGGGTCATCAAAGAATATCAAATGGGCCTAATTGCTTGCATCGATCGCATTCAATTTTTCACCCTAAACTTTTTAAAAATATATAATAAATTTTGAAAATAGTGTTTTTACACTTAACTAGATGTTTATTATCAATCCTACATCCAAGTCATAGACTGATCCAAGTTGCCTCTAACACAACTTTGTTTTACATACCTTTACCTCATCTTCCTCCTCAATGAGCTCTTTTGAATCAATAGATATGGTTCCTTTGTCCTTAGCAATGTCCGAAAATGAATAGTTGCACCCAAATGAGTATATACCAAGATCCTTCTGATGCTGATCAAAGTCTTCAACAGCAAGTGTTGGCTTCTCTAAAATTGTTGTCCAAGCAACTTTAAAGCTTCTGATGAATCTTGGTATTCTTCATTTGATAATGCTAAATCCAGATGCAGAAATTCTTATTTTCTTTCTCCCTTCTCATTGATAAATCTCCTTGCAACTTCCTCTCACTCAGCTATAGCAGCAAGGCAGTAGTCTTCCCTTAGGTTGACAAGCTCCTAAATGTAAAAGAGTGGAATAAATTCCTTTCCAAAGATGAAATAAAAATGGTAAATTTGGGAGAAGAAGGGACTTCTCAAAAACTTTCACATCTTTAGTTGGCTCCCTTATTGCAGTCTCTGCTTTAAAAGTAGCAACATCAAAATTCTTAACCTGCTCTTCTTCTGCTTGGAGATTGATCTCTTCAACAATCTCCATGACCCCCTTCATACTTTTTGAGCTTCCCTCAAGTGCCAGCTCATGGAATGGCTCTTTCTCTTCAAGATGAACACATTCTTCCTCCTTGTCATTTGACATGTGATCAAGCCATATCAGGAAGCCAATGCTCAAGGGGAGCAAAGAGCAGTCCTTTTCATGCTTTGGGCATACATCTAGCTTTCCTGGAAAAGGGGATATCCTTTTGCACTTTCTAGTGATTTTTGCCCTATCCAATGGATTCTTTCCAAAGATATGTGGATGGATATAGGCTTTTCCAGAAACAATAAGCTATTTCCATTGACCAGACCCAGGAAGCTCTCCCACTCGTCCATGAGAAAGGTTTTTGTTTTCTCCAAAAGTACTTCAAAATCTATGTTGGGATTGAATATCCTCATTGAATCTGGAAAATAATCCACTTTTCAATTCTCTTGGACCATGAAATCATGTACTTTCTCAGATGGAGAAACACTTAGGATCACATTCTTTTCCTCCATCTCAACTCTAGTTATTCTAGTGTGCCCTATTGGAGAACATGACCAATGCAACCGAAATAAGCTAGTCAAAGGCATATCAAACGCGTCTAATCACTTGTATCCTTCGTATCGGGTATGAAGCACAAGTATGAAGGGTGATGAAGAGAGAAATTCTATGAATGTTGAAAGTGTGAAATGGTGAAGGGGACTAGTACTTATAGTCGAGGAGTACCGATAATGGTCACATGATGTGGACCAATCAAGAAGTGCCATGTGACAAACATACATTCGGAATCACAACGGGTAGATGATGTGGCCCACTCAAATGCTACCACATGGCATTGTACGTTGGGATTTGCAATGATAGATGACATGGACCAATTAGAGGCTACCACATGTCACCAACAATCATCTCATTCCACAGACCTATTCAAGCTGCACTTTTGAATTTTTTTTTCATCTTTTCGGGACCTCTTTGCTAGCACCGACTTGCCATTGCCGCCTTCAAATTTTTTGTGCTTTTCAAATCTTACCATAGACCACATTTTGTGTGAGGTATGATGTATCATAAGAGCTTGTACACGACTGATCCAAGTGATTAGGGGCATCAGGAAGTTTCGGATGCCCCTAATCGCTTGGATCGGTCATCATAATCAACCATTTACAACACGACTTATATAGGCAATTAGGGACATCTAGGGATTTCCAAATGACCTTAATCGCTTGCATCGGTCGTGTTTCTTGAGTGCTTTGAGAAAGGGTTTTAATTTTAGTTTTTTTGCTTTTTTATATTAACCACATTTTGTGTGAGGTATGATGGATCATAAGAGCTTGTACACGACCGATCCAAGCAATTAGGGGCATCGGGAAGTTTTGGATGCCCCTAATCACTTGGATCGATCGTCATAATCAACCATTTTATACCACGATTGATACAAGCGATTAGGGACATCCGGGGATTTCCGCATGACCCTAATGGCTTGCATTGGTCGTGTTTCTTGAGTGCTTTGAGAAAGGGTTTTGATTTTCTTTTTTGCTTTTTATATCTATTCCTTTATCAACCATTTACAACATGACCAATATAAGCGATTAGGGACATCTCGGGATTTTTGGATGACCGTAATTTCTTGCATCAGTCATGTCTTTTGATTGCTTTGTGAAAGGTTCTTTTCATTAGTTTTTTTTGCTTTTTAAATTCCTTGTATAATCAATCATTTTCCAACACGACCAATACAAATGATTAGGGACATTAGGGATTTTTGGGTGACCCTAATCGCTTGCATCCGTCATCTTTCTTGAGTGCTTTGTGAAAGGTTTTTTACATTAGATATTTTGCTTTATAAATTTACTCTAAGCTTTGAAATCTTTTTTTATGCAGCTTATGGCTAGGGCAAAGAAGACAACAAGGATGTTGTACCCTCAAGATCAATAGAAAAAATTGCCAAAATCAAGATGACAAGGGACCTTCTCCCCAGACAACTAGTCAAGGCCCTAATACATGAGAGAAGTCTTCCAAAAAAAGGGTCCGCTACCATGTTAAGTCTTTGAGGGAGATAAGAAGGGCTCAAAAGTTAGTGGGATCCCTTATCCCCAAACTTCCTTTCATGAGAGTTGTCAAGAAAATTTCATCGAATCTCTGTTCCATGATGAAGAACACATCTTTCGTAAACCTGAAGCGGCAAACTCAAGCTCTTCTATGATTGCAAGAAGCCGCAAAAGCCTTAGCAATCGACTTCACGAATGATGCTTACTTATGTGCAGCTCATTGTCACAAGGTAACATTGATGACAAAAGATTATGTGATTTTATCAAGGCTCAGATATAAGTTTGATAAATCTATTGTGCCTATTGAAACCATGATCAAAAGTTCTTTAATATTCTCAATATACCTCCAATAGGAGCACCTTAATCATCCGTTGTAATTGAAGAGGTCCACCCTCAGGTCCCTCATGATCATGAAATAAGAAATGCAAAAAATTATGAGGAGCATAAGAAAAAGCAAGGTTTGTTGTCAGAGGAAAAGGTTATCTTGAACCAGATTTAGAAGTTGCAAAAGGCAAATAAAGAACTTCTTAAAAAAGGAGATGGACAGGTTATAGAAAATGCTACAATGCCATGGCAAGAGGAATATATGCTTGATATATAAGACCATAAGACAACAAAATAGTGATTAATCTCTAAGGTCAAGTAAATCTTCTTGATTCACTCATTGTCATGAAATGAAACTCAAGAAAGACTCATCATGATCCAAACTGTAAATCCAAGATGATAATCTTTCAATGATCTAGACTATGGAACAATATGTCAATCTGTCAATGATCCAAACTATGGGCCAAGATTTCAATCTGTCACATTCAAACTATGGAGCAAAATCTTGATGTGTCATATATAATAATCCAAACTATGGATCAAAATCTCGATCTGTCATATATAATAATCCAAACTATGGATCAAAGTCTTGATCTATCATATATGATAATCCAAACTATGGATCAAAATATCTCTCGTATAAAGTAAATCCCAATCCACTCTCGAGAACTAAGTCCATCATGCCAATTTAAGACATGCTAAGAAAGTATAGCAACTAGTGGAACTACCACCACCTTCTCAATAATACCATGCATGATGTTCCAAATGGATGAAAATTGCTTTATTTTTGACCACCATCTGATCATCACCATGATCAAATCATTCCTAACTAGGAATGAGGTGTCTCAAGTGAACTATTGTAATAATTCACAATGTCTCACTAGTAAGAGTCACCAAGTCTCATAGTACCAAGAGACTTTGTTGAGTATTTAGAGAACCACTCTCTTTGTGGTATCACATGGAAAGAAGCACCATAATCTAGTAGCCATGTGTGGGAAAGAGAATCATGCATAAGAGCCTCAATATGCATAGTATTATCAAGTGTCATCACATCAGCATCATCAAAAATAGCATTCGTTTCTTCAATCTTCATAGTCAAAGAAGATGGTGTAGGTAGATGTTTAACATACCCATCAATATTTTTTCCTTAACCTTTACATTCTGTAATGCATAGCAATGTTTCCTCATGTGTCCTTGAAGTATGCCACAAACATAACCGATATATCAATGACCACATGGACGTACCTAAGTGGTATCTGTAGAAGCATACATAGTGTCTATGTGCTCAATATATGCACTAAAATGGCATTGAAAGGCTGAATTCACAACCCAAACATTGGCCAACAATAGCTATAGGTGTCTTTCAACTTTGTTTTTTAAGCTCAAAACTTGCACAAACTTATAGTGGCTCCTCCCACCACAACTAAAACCTTTCAAGAAATTTACTAGTGTGGCTGAAAACACAGCCCAAAAAGGTGAAAATTCATTGTCGAGGAAGTACAAAGAGCACTCTTCTTGATGTTCTTGAACCTTTGTAAAGAGAAGTATGAATGAAAGTACTCCAAAATGGCTCCAAGTCGAATCACCCCAAAAATGCTTCAAAAGAAGATTTGAAAGCAAAGGATGAAGCTTTGAGGGCACAAACCATGCTTAAGGTAATGTTCAACTTAGTCTTCCCTTTCTTCAAACACCAAAAGCATGTAGCCTAGTGGCAAGAGATTGCCGGTTAAATGATCTCTAGAGAGGAACATTACTAAGATGGGTGACCTCTCGAGAAGTATGGGAATCTCTTTCCTATTGGAGGAGATGGTGGATAGATTCTAGAGATGATGCAGTGTTGCAAAAACTTGCTTCAGACCAACCAAGAACAAGTTGTGGAGGGTGTAGTGGACCCTTTAGGCTTGCTAATGATCACAAATAATCACCTAAACATGATCCTCTAATCAATGGATAAAAAATGATCAGTATAAAGTTGAACCAAGATCTTAGACTTGCTATTTTAGTCTCTACACATGTTAAGTAGAATGAACAGTGCTCTCAGCCTACTAGCAATTAGCCAAATTACTTTTGGTGATATCTATTAACTTAGATAGCTACCAATCATGTGTTATTTCAATAAAAGAGATAGACTACACACTCAGAATGAAGCTTATAAAGTTAGAGCACTTGCTCAACATTTTCAAGGTGCTTCAGTGTACAGACTAGAGAGTAAAGATATGAAGACATCTCATGATTAAAGATAGCAATGACAATGAGACTTTGTATCTATGAAGTAGATAGTACAATGATTCTATTGCACTTTAAATGACATCAAATGATCAACCATGCAGTGAGAACAAGTTCTGTGAAATTCACTCTTCTAAGATGGTCATAGCAGAGAAGTGAAGTAGAGAAGTAATCAATGTATATGTATTGGGTCACATAGAAATACAATGACATTGGCAATGTTCAATTGCACAATGTGAGGGTAGTGATGAACCTAACTCCTTAATCACATAAGTCCCTCTCAAATAATGTCTCTAATCGGGACTATAGGAGTTATTTTCTCATCAATCATCTGCCAAGGAACTCAAGATTCGATGCCTACTAACTCCACGTGAGAGTGGTGCACTAAACATAAGCACTTTTACAAAGATAAAAGTTAACTGACTTTTACGAGGGAATGATCATATGTGACTTCATGAGATATATACTAGTTATCCAAGTATGTAGGCTTGAACTCATTGCACCAACATTTCCCCCTCAAGCCTTACATGCTTGGTCTTCATTCCTCCTTGATTTCGTGCAATCCAATCATCATCTTGAACCTCTTCGTTTTAGTTCCATCCAAAGACTTTCTAAGCATATGTGCACATTGAAAATGATTTGATAGATAGGACAATTGGATGTCCTTGCTAACTAATTTTTCCCTTACACAATGATAGTGTACTTCAATGTGCTTAGTCATTGCGTGATATACAAGATTAGCAGCCAAATGAAGTGAACTAGTGTTGTCCCCAAAAGTCATTTGAGTACAAGAATGTAACCCCAAATCTATGTAGAGTAGTTTGAGCCACATAGCCTCTTGTGTTGCATTTTCTACGGCTCTATATTTTGCCTCTATAGATGACCATGCTACTCTTGGTTGCTATTTTGATGAACATGATATTAACTTTGAACCTACAAAGGATAAGTGGCCAGAAGTGCTCCTCCTATCATCCTCGGAGCCAGCCCAATCTGCATCAGAATACATCTTGATATCCAAATTAGAAGTAAACGGATAATACATTGCATTTATGGTACCCTTTAAATATTTTAATATCCTCTTTGCAGCTTCCATATGGAGTTTCCTTCATGTATGCATAAATTGGCTTAATGTACTTACTCCATAACATATGTCCATTCTTATTAGCATTGCATAATTGAGACTCCCAACAAGATTTTGGTAACCTGTAATATCCTCAAGAAGTTCTCCCTCATGAGAACTAAGTTTGTAATTGAGTTCAATGGGTGTACCTACATTTATGGTGTTTTCCATCTTGAATTTCACAAACATATCATTAATATACTTCCTCTGAGTACTAACACACCAAAATTTGTATACACAAGTTCTAATCCAAGAAAATATGTTAATAAACCAAGGTCAATGATCTTAAACTCTTCCATCATTTGACACTTGATTTGCTTGAGACATCATTCCCTCTAATGATAATGTCATCCACATAGACACATAAGTAAAGAACTTTAGAGTTAGTCTTCTTTATGAATAAAGAAGAGTCTGCTTTGCTAACAATAAGTCCTTGATCGTCCAAATATGTGACAAACCTATGGTTCCAAGATCTAGGAGTTTGCTTTAGACCATCGAGTGCTTTCGTTAGCTTGCATACATTACCTGGTTTTTCCTTATCTTCATACCCTGGTGGTTGAGCTATGTAAACTTCTTCTAAGATCCATCCATTTAGGAATACATTCTTGACATCTAACTG
This sequence comes from Ceratopteris richardii, assembly GCA_020310875.1. NCBI lineage: Eukaryota > Viridiplantae > Streptophyta > Polypodiopsida > Polypodiales > Pteridaceae > Ceratopteris > Ceratopteris richardii. The sequence goes on along the minus strand of CM035428.1, from coordinate 137,219,089 downwards.
ATATAGATTCCAATTCTTTGAGGCAGCTACAGTTACCAAAATCCCGATTGTTGGCATCTTTGCCACAGGTGAAAAGGTTTCCTCATAATCCACTCCATGGGTTTGAGCAAGCCCTTTTTCCGCTAGCCTTTCCTTGTACATGTCTATCAAACCATCTGAATTCTTCTTGATTTCATATGTCCACCTAGATCCTATTACCTTCATGATTGGCTTCTTGACAATCAAATCCCTAGTGTTGTTTTACTCAAGTGCTTCAATTTCTTCCTACATGGCTTCTCTCCATTCTTTCTTCTCATTGGCTTCTTCAAATGAAGAAGGTTCTTCTGTCATAGAGTCTTTAGTCATGTACAGAGAATGCTTGCTTACTAAGGATGTATCATATCCATTTCTTAAGGGTTTTTACTCTCCCTTTGAGATTTTTGAGTGCTTGATTGGAAGACTCTAGAATATCTTCCAATTTCTTAAATTTGGTCTTGCCTTTTGACTTCCAAGCCTTGAAGTCAATCTTCTCTTAATCCTCTAAGTTGACATCTTCTGGTGTTTGTTGACCTTCTTGAGTGAGAGTTGGAACATCACTCTCCAAGTCATAAGGTAGCTTAATTATCTTGCAATCATCTTCAAACCATGAATAATTTTCATCAAACACAACATCCATAATCACTCTTAACCGTTTTTTAGTGGGATTGTGTAACCTATATCCCTTTTGGTTTTGTTCATACCCAATGAATTTATGCTTTTCAACTTTTGGATCAAGCTTCCATCTAATTAGTGAGGGTGTATATGCATAAGCAATGCACCCAAAGATTTTGCAATCGTCCAATGAGGGTCTCCTAAAATTCCATGCCTCAAAGGGTGTCATTCAATCCAAGGATTTGGATGGGAGCCTATTAAACAAATATATGGCTATGGAAAGAGCCTCTTCCCATAGGTAATTTGGTAGTTTTGTTTCATTCAACATTGATCTTGCAGCTTCTACTATTAGTCTATTCCTTCTCTCTACCACTCCATTCAGTTCAGGAGTGTATCTTGTCGTGACTTCTCTCTTTATACCTCTCTCTTGTAGAATGATTCAAATTCATGTGAGAAATACTCACCACCTCCATCAAATCTTATTCTCTTCAAGCTTCTACCTGTTTGGTTCTCAACCAATTCTAAATATTTCTTGAAACAAGTAAATACTTCATCTTTGTGCTTCATGAAGTAAAACATTTTCTATCTAATATTATCATCTATGAATGAAACATAGTACCTTGATCTTGAGATTGATGACTCTCTGCTAGAACCCCACACATGCATGTGCACAAGCTCGAAGTAGTCTTCATACATATACCCCTTTCTGTTGAATGGTTGTCGGGGAGCTTTGCCAAATTTGCATGCTCCACATTTGTATATCATGTGCTGCTTGGACGCATTTGGAATGCCAAGCACACTCTGATCCCTCCATATTTGCTTTAGTGTTCTTTCACCAATATGACCTAGCATTTATGCCATATCTCTAATCCTGATAGGGTTCGATCCTTGTAATTGAGGAGTGCAATGTTTTTGGTATCTTAAACTTCAAATGTAAAGAGTCTACCAAATTTCACACCTTTTGCAATCCTCTTGAATCCTTTTTGAGGGTCTTCCATAGATGCTCCATGCCTTGTGATTCTGACCTATAAGCCTTTATCAACAATCTTCCCAACACTAATTAGCTTTTTTGTGATAGTTTGCACATATAAAACCTTACTCAAAAGGTTCATGTTACCATTAGAAGTCTTCACATTTCCAATTTTCTTAACAGAATTTCTAGTGTCATCACTTGTCTACACTTCATGCTTCCCTTTAGGTTCTTCAAGATCAGATAGGAATGTTGCATTTCCAACCTCATTATTGGAACAACCAAAATCAATAAATAAAAGACGCTCATCATCTTTACCTTGTTTGGATCTCATGTTCATGATTAGTAGAGAATCCTCTTGGTCTTCTGTGTAGTTGTTATAATCTCTTCTACCTCAAAAGCCTCCTTGGTAGTTTTTGTTGTATCCTTCATTGTATTTGTGATGATAGTTGCTTCCTCCATTGTTGAACCTGCCTCTAGATTGTCCATAGCCTCCTCTATGGAAGCCTCTTCCTCTTTGATTCCTTGTGTTCTTGAAGCCTTCTTCTATGGTGTGATTGCTTAGGCCATAGATATTGCAAGGTGAATGAAGTTCACTTGAGAGGTACTAGCCTCATCTTCATTCTTTTTTCCTTTACCTTTATCCTTACTTTTATTTCTATCTGTATAAAGAGCAGAAGATTGATTACCTCTTGAGTTGTATCCATTCTTGTTGAGCTTTGTCTCATCGGTGAAGAGTTATCCCATCAAGGTATTGAGGTCAAGTATCTGCATGTCCATATAAGGATCCATTGTTGTGGTCAAGGATTCACACTTATCATCAACTTTGATGCCATTTATGATCTTCCTTACTATCTGCTCCTCTTCTATCTCTTCTCCAATGCTTTCAAGTTGGTCAGCCACATCCTTCATCTTGGTTACATAATCAGCTACACTTTGTTTTGATTGCTTTTTCAAGGTTGTAAACTCCGTCCATAGTTGGTTCTTCCTAGCCCTTGTATTTGATGAGAAGTATGAAAAAGGTACTTCCCAAGTCACTTCAGAGTTCTTTCAATTCCCAATGTGAGGTAATAAGAAATCAAATATTGAGTTAAGTATATAATACCTCGCAAGAGAATCCTTTGCACACAATGTAGTTAGCGTTTCTTGTTCGAAAGTACTCCAAAATGGCTCCAAGTCGAATCATACCAAAAATGCTATAAAAGAAGCTTTGAAAGCAAAGAATGAAGCTTTGAAGGCCCAAACCATGCTTAATGTAATGTTAAGCTTAGTCTTCCCCTTTCTTCAAACACCAAAATCATGTAGCCTAGTGGCAGGAGATTGCCAGTTAAATGATCTCTGGGAAGGAACATTACCAAGATGGGTGACCTCTCGGGAAGTACAGGAACATCTTTCCTGTTGGAGGAGATGGTGGATAGATTCTAGAGATGAAGCAGTGTTGCAAAAGCCTACTTCAAACCAACCAAGAACAAGTTGTGGAGGGTGTAGTCGACCCTTTAGGCTTGCCCATGATCACAAATAATCACCTATCTGCTTTGGAACATGATCCTATAATCAATGGATCAAAAACAACGAGTAGAAAGTTGAACCAAGATCATAGACTTGCTATTTTAGTCTCTACACATGTTCAGTAGAATGAATAGTGCGCTCAACCTTCTTGCAATTAGTCAGATTCCTTTTAATGATATATATTAACTTAGATAGCTACCAATCATGAGTTATTTCAATAAAAAAGATAGACTACACACTGAGAATGAAGCTTAGCAAGTTAGAGCACTTGCCCAACATTTTCAAGGTGCTTCAGTGTATAGACCAGAGAGTAAAGATATGAAGACATCTCACGATTGAAGGAAGCAATGACAATGAAACTTTGTGTCTATAAAGTATATAGTACAATGATTCTATAGCACTTAAAATGACATAAAATGATCAACCATGCACTGAGAACAAGTTATGAGAAGTTCACTGTTCTGCGATGGTCATAGTAGAGAAGTGAAGTAGAGAAGTAATCAATGTACATTTATTGGGTCACATAGAAATACAATGACATTGGCAATTTTCAATTGCACAATGTGAGGTTAGTGATGGAGCTATAGAGTGAACTCCCTAATCACATAAGTCCCTCTCTAACAAATGATCAACCATGCATGGAGAACAAGTCCTGAGAAGTTCACTATTCTGAGATGGTCATAGATGAGAAGTGAAGTAGAGAAGTAATCAATGTATATGTATTGGGTCACATAGAAATAGAATGAGATTGGCAATGTTAAATTACACAATGTGAGGGTAGTGATGGAGCTATAGAGTGAACTCCCTAAGCACATAAGTCCCTAATCCGGCTCACATCACGAACCTTTTTTGATCCTCTTTTAAAGTTGAAGTTGGAGCAAAACTTTGAATTCAAATTCAAACTTTCACCATAAAGTGAGTCCTTAACTATAGGAGTTATTCTCTCATCAATCATCTACCATGGAACTCAAGATTCGATGCCTCCTAACTCCATGTGAGAGTGGTGCACTAAACATAAGCACTTTTACAAAGATTAAAGTTAATTGATTTTTACGAGGGAATGATCATATGTGAGTTCATGAGATATATGCTAGTTATCCACGTATGTAGGCTTGAACTCATTGCACCAACAGTTCCCCCTAAGGCCTAGCATGCTTGGTATTCATTCCTTCTTGATTTTCTGCAATCCAATCATCATCTTGAACCTCTTCATTTTAGTTCCATCCAAAGACTTTGTAAGCATATCTGCACATTGCAAATGAGTTGATAGATAGGACAATTGGATGTCCTTGCTAACTAATTTCTCCCTTACACAATGGTAGTGTACTTCAATGTGCTTGATTATTGCGTGATATACAAGATGAGCGGCCAAATGAAGTGAACTAGTGTTGTCCCCAAAAATCATTTGAGTACAAGAATGTAACCCCAATCTATGTAGAGTAGTTTGAGCCACATAGCCTCTTGTGCTGCATTGCTAAGGCTCCATATTTCGCCTCTGTACATGGCAATGCTACTGTTGGTTGCTTCTTTGATGACCATGATATGAACTTTGAGCCTACGAAGGATAAGTGGCCAGAAGTGCTCCTGCTATCATCCTTGGAGCCAGCCCGATCTGCATCAGAATACATCTTGATATCCAAATTAGCAGTAAATGGATAAAACATTCCATTTATGGTACCCTTTAAATATTTTAAGATCCTCTTTGCAGATTCCATATGGGGTTTCCTTCATGTATGCATAAACTGGCTTAATGTACTTACTCCATAATATATGTCCATTCTTGTTAGCGTTGCATAATTGAGACTCCCAACAAGATTTTGGTAACCTGTAATATCCTCAAGAAGTTCTCCCTCATGAGAACTAAGTGTGTACTTGAGTTCAATGGGTGTACCTACAATTATGGTGTTTTCAATCTTGAATTTCACCAACATATCATGAATGTACTTCCTCTAAGTACTAACACACCAAAATTCATATACACAAGTTCTAATCCAAAAAAATATGTTAATAAACCAAGGTCAATGATCTTAAAATCTTCCATCATCTGACACTTGATTTGCTTGAGACAACATTCCCTGTAACGATAATTTCATCCACATAGACACATAAGCAAAGAACTTCAGAGTTAGTCTTCTTTATGAAAAAAGAAGAGTTTGCTTTGCTAACAATAAGTCCTTGATCATCCAAATATGTGACAAGCCTATGGTTCCAAGATGTAGGAGTTTGCTTTAGACCATAGAGTGCTTTCCTTAGCTTGCATACATTACCTGGTTTTTCCTTATCTTCATACCCTGGTGGTTAAGCTATGTAAACTTCTTCTAAGATCCATCCATTTAGGAATGCATTCTTGACATCTAACTAATATAGATTCCAATTCTTTAAGGCAGCTACACTTACTAAAATCCTCATTGTTGGCATCTTAGCCACAGGTGAAAAGGTTTCCTCATAATCCACTCCACGGGTTTGAGCAAACCCTTTTTCCACTAGCCTTGCCTTGTACCTATCTATAAAACCATCTGAATTCTTCTTGATTTCATATGTCCACCTAGATCCTATTACCTTCATGCTTGGCTTCTTGACAATCAAATCCCAAGTGTTATTTTACTCAAGTGCTTCAATTTCTTCCTACATGGCTTCTCTCCATTCTTTCTTCTCATTGGCTTCTTCAAATGAAAAAGGTTCTTATGTCATAGAGTCTTTAGTCATGTATAGAGAATGCTTGCTGAGTAAGGATGTATCACATCCATACGTTAAGGGTTTTTTACTCTCCCTTTGAGATTTTCTGAGTGCTTGAATTTGGTCTTGCCTTTTGACTTCCAAGCCTTGAAGTCAATCTACTCTTCATCCTCTAAGTTGACATCTTCTGGTGTTTGTTGACCTTCTTGAGTGAGAGTTGGAACATCACTTTCCAAGTCATAAGGTAGCTTAATTATCTTGCAATCATCTTCAAACCATGAATTATTTTCATCAAACACAACATCCCTAATCACTCTAAACCCTTTTTTAGTGGGGTTGTGTAACCTATATCCCTTTGTGTTTTGGTCCTACCCAATGAATTTATGCTTTTCAACTTCTGGATCAAGCTTCCATCTAATCAGTGAGGGTATATATGCATAAGCAATGCACTCAAAGATTTTGCAATCATCCAATGAGGGTCTCCTACAATTCCATACCTCAAAGGGTGTCATTCAATCCAAGGATTTGGATGGGAGCCTATGAATCAAGTATGTGGCTATGGAAAGAGCCTCTACCCATAGGTAATTTGGTAGATTCGTTTCATTCAACATTGATCTTGCAGCTTCTACGATTCATCTATTCCTTCTCTGTACCACTCCATTCAGTTCAGGAGTGTATCTTGTCGTGACTTCTCTATTTATATCTCTCTCTTGTAGAATGATTCAAATTCATGTGAGAAATACTTACCACCTCCATCACATCTGATTCTCTTCAAGCTTCTACCTATTTGGTTGTCAACCAATGCCAAATATTTTTTTAAACAAGTAAATACTTCATCTTTGTGCTTCATGAAGTAAAGAATTTTCCATCTACTATAATCATCTATGAATGAAACATAGTACCTTGATCCTGAGATTCATGACTCTCTGCTAGGACCCCACACATGTGTGTGCACAAGCTCAAATTTGCATGCTCCAGATTTGTATATCATGTGCTGCTTGGACACATTTGGAATGCCAAGCACACCCTCATCCCTCCATATTTGCTTCAGTGCTCTTTCACCAATAATACCTAGCATTTATGCCATATCTCTAATCTAGATAGGGTTCAATCCTTGTAATTGAGGAGTGCAATATTTCTGGTATCTTAAACTTCAAATGAAAAGAGTCTACCAGATTTGTCTTTTGCAATCCTCTTGAATCCTTTTTTAGGGTCTTCCACAGATGTTGCATGCCTTCTGAATCTCACCTGTAGGCCTTTCTTAACAATCTTCCCAACACTGATTAGCTTTTTTGTTATAGTTGGCACATATAAAACCTTACTCCAAAGTTTCATGTTACCGTCAGAAGTCTTTACATTTCCATTTTTCTTAACAAAATTTCTAGTGTCATCACCTTTCTGCACTTCATGCTTTCCTTTAGGTTCTTCAAGATCAGATAGGAATGTCACATTTCCAACCACATGATTGGACCAACGAAAATCAATATATAAAAGATGCTCATCATCTTTACCTTGTTTGGATCTCATGTTCATGATTAGTAGAGAATCCTCTTGGTCTTCTATATAATTGTTATAATCTCTTCTACCTCTAAAGCCTCCTTGGTAGTTGTTGTAGCCTTGATTGTGTTTGTGATGATAGTTGCTTCCTCCAAATTGAACCTGCCTCTAGATTGTCCATAGCCTCCTCTATGGAAGCCTCTTCCTTTTGATTCCTTGTGTTCTTGAAGCATTCTTCTGTGGTGTGATTGCTTAGGCCACATATATTGCAAGGTGAAGTGTTGTAGGATCTCACCCTTCCTCTAGTACCTCTTCCTTTACTGTTGGAAAACAATGTCTTATTGGTTCATATTACTCACAGTGTACAGGTTTACTAGCTGCTGTTGTACTAGCCTCACAAGCAAGTGGCGTGGGCATCATGGCTACTTTGTTTCCCTTTGAAAGCATCCACCTGAGATCGATACCCGTGAGCTGCGTGAGCGCAAAAATGCATTTTCTCTTTCATACTTTTGATAAACAGGGAACGCCCGGACAATTTTTGGGTATGATAGTTTTTGAATACGGTCACTATTCGCTTCTGTTTTATGTGAACGTAGTATTTTTTTGGTGAAGCTTTTGGAGTACTTTTCAAGTAGAAAACTACTATAAAAGAACATGCTTGTCTTATTGTGAAATCATCCTTCACCTAGTTTCAACACCAAGCTTTGGAGAGCTTTGGTACCTCAATAGAGCTCATGCTTCTAGCACATGGGGCAGCCAGGGTGCTATTTTGGAGCATGTTGAGGAGCGGCTATGGAGTTCTTCTTTGAGAAGAAGAGTGTGCTCACAGTCTTTCTTATGGAGAGGCTATTAGCAGCTTGATGGTGTGGATCAGCCATCCATATGATGTATTTGAAGATTGTCTTCTACATGAAGATTTCCGGTTACTTCAAAGACACTGGATGGTGGTTAACATAAGATTTGCATCTTATGTTAAGAGTTTAGGTACATATTCTCTTTATGCACATAGGTACTATTTGAAGTATATGGAAGTGGCATCCATACTAGCAGTCCTATTCGGCATATCTAAAGGAGAATCAGTACATGTATGCTTTATGCATATTTGGATGAGGTGTTCGAGAAGGTATGTTTATATGAGTTTGAGGATTTCTGGTAGCAAACTTGTTAGCATTCTTTGCTACTTTTGTAAGTATGCAATCTTTTCACACACATATCTAACTTAGGGTCTTCCATAGCCTAAGGTTAGATGAGGGTTTGTTGATTATCAGTTTTAGACTAATCCTTCCTCTTTCTGTCACTCATATTCACACTTCTCCAACCTATTAGGTCACACATCTCATGTGTATTTAGAATTTTGTCCATATATCTGAATATGTTTTTTACATTTGTACATTCACTCATCCATCTATTTCTGTTCACATAGAGTGGTTGAGATTTTGACTCCCACATTGTACATTAAACATTGGTATATATGATACTGTGAGTAGGCAGTGGCTTATGTAACACTTTACACATGTTGTCTAATCTCTCTCTATCTTTGTCTCATCATTTATATGATTAAGTGTGGTGTGTTCATGGTTTGTCACTATTGGAAGATTGCTAGAATTAATGTTGTAAATCCTAGACCTATGGAACCTTGGACCTGTGGAATTAGTAATGGGCCTACTAAATTCCCAACATTTACCTCTGAAGTTCACTTGAGAGGTACTAGCCTCTTCTTCATTCTTTTTTCCTTTACCTTTATCCTTACTTTTATTTCTATCTCTATAAAGGGAAAAAGATTGATTACCTCTTGAGTTGTCTCCATTCTTGTTGAGCTTTGTCTCATGGGTGAAGAGTTATCCCATCAAGGTATTGAGGTCAAGTATTTGCATGTCCATATAAAGATCCATTGTTGTGGTCAAGGATTCCCACTTATCATCAGCTTTGATGCCATTTATGATCTGCCTTACTATCTGCTCCTCTTCTATCTCTTCTCCAATGCTTGTAAGTTGGTCAGCCACATCCTTCATCTTGGTTACATAATCAGCTACACTTTGTTTTGATTGCTTTTTCGCGGTTGTAAACTCCATCCATAGTTGGTTCTTCCTAGCCCTTGTATTTGATGAGAAGTATGAAAAAAGTACTTCCCAGGTCACTTGGGAGTTCTTGCAATTCCGAATGTGAGGTAATAAGAAATCAAATATTAAGTATATAAGAGCTCGCAAGAGTATCCTTTGCACACAATGTAGTTAGCCTTTCTTGTTCTTCCCTTTTAGGTTGATGTTTGATCCTAAATGTTGGCATTTCTTCATCTCCTGAGATATATCCATATAAGCTTCTTCCTTGGAGGTATGCTTGCATCCTGAGAGACCATGCTGAATAGTTGCTTGTATCCAATTTGTCAACGAATGATGGAAATCCATCTGCCATCTTGCTTGTTGGTTGGACGAGATGGTGGATAGATTCTAGAGATGAAGTGGTGTTGCGAAAACCTGCTTCACACCAATGAAGAACAAGTTGTAGAGGGTGTAGTGGACCCTTTAAGCTTCTTTATGATCACAAGTAATCACCTATGCGCCTTGAAACATGATCTTCTAATCAAGGGATCAAAACAAATGAGGAGAAAATTGAACCACGATCATATACTTGCTATTTTAGTATCTACACATGTTCAGTAGAATGAACAATGCTCTCAACCTGCTAGCAATTAGCCAAATTCCTTTGGTGATATCTAATTAACTTAGATACTACCAATCATGCATTATTTCAATAAAAAAGATAGAATACACACTAAGAATGAAGCTTAGCAAGTTAGAGGACTTGCGTGACATTTTTAGGGTGCTTCAGTGTATAGACCAGAGAGTAAAGATATGAAGATATCTCAAGATTGAAGAAACCAATGACAATGAAACTTTTTGGCTATGAATTAGACGGTATGATAATTCTATAACATTTTAAATCATATCAAATGATCAACCATGCAATGAGAACAAGCTCTGGGAAGTTTACTATTCTGAGATGGTCATAGCAGCGAAGTGAAGTAGAGAAGTAATCAATGTATATGTATTAGATCACATAGAAATAAAATGCTACTGGCAATGTTCAATTGCACTATGTTTGGGTAGTGATGGAGCTTTAGGATGAGCTCACTAATCACATAAGTCCATCTCCAATGATGTCTCTAATCAGGCTCACACCGCGAACCTTTTTTTATCCTCTTTTATAGCTGAATTTGGAGCCAAGCTTTGAATTCAAATTCAAACTTTCACCAAAAAGTGAGTCCTTAACTATAGGAGTTATTCTATCATCAATCATCTGCCAAGAAACTCGAGATTTGATGCCTCCTAACTCCATGTGAGAGTGGTGCACTAAACATAAGCACGTTTACAAAGATTATATGTGACTCCATGAGATATATGCTGGTTATCCAAGTATGTAGGCTTGAACTCTTCCCACCAAAATTTTCTTTAGTGACTTTAGTGACTCGAATGATAAGGTATGCCAAGGTCTATGCCGTGGTTGCCACCTTGGTCATAAGCCTTGGAGAAACCCTTGGGTAAGGGGACATTTGGCCTTTCACATATATAAAAGTTTCTAGTAGCCATTTGGGCTTTCACATGGACACTAATGGTAAGAATGGATTCATTTAATCCATCTCCTTTTTGCTTGCAAGGTTGCCAAAAGAATGGGTGCCTCTTGGAAAGATGTTGTTCCATTTTTGGCCCTCATAGCCTTAGATACAAAGCAGTTCTTCTTGGTTGCAACAACAAATTTGAGATTTTTGTTTGGCACCTCTATAGGTATGAGATACCATGGAATATTTCCTAACATAGAAATCAAAAGATCTTTAAAATGGAAAAACCTCTTTCACTTTAAGGTGCTTTCTCACTTTGATGATTGTCGATACATTATGCATCAAAGCCATTAAGGATGCCTTGAATAGTGAGGAAGTCTCATTATCTATGATTCATTTGTATCCCCTCTCTACGTGGAGAGATGCTATAATAGCCATATATTCCCTCAATCAATTTACTATGATATTTTCCCTATTCCCTTTATCGACACATGAACCATCATCAATTTTTGTAGCTCTTCATTAAAGTCACATCTTCCTTGTTTGTGCAAAAGAAACGAGTGGGTTTCTTACTCTTCTAAGCATTTCTAGGCATTAGAGGTCACATGTGAGTCAAGTTTAACATGAAAATTTGGCGGCATCTATCTATGGATGTGGTAACTCCTATGATATGAAGACATAAAAGTGTTTACTTCAATTTGAGTTGAGTATGAAAAAATGAAATAAGAATAATGGTCGAACTTCGCAAAGAGAAAATATGTTTAATGAACATTCAAAGGTGCAATAATATGCAGTTACAAGATTACAATAGAACTATATATAAGGTAAGCATGTTCTCTAACACAAATCTCATATAGTCGAATTGGGGAGAAAATAGGAATTTCAATGGACCCTCAATCAAATGGCTCGTGTTTCAAATGAACATGGACCTTCCATATTTCCATAAAGCATCCTATTCTTCAACGGGTTTTCTTGCTCTAACAAATTCGAAATTTAGACAAACCTTGAAAATGGGAAATGCAAAAGGTGTAATCTGCGGGGGAGCTTAAGATTGCTTTTTCGGCTCTAAGTCTACAGAAGCTTTAATTGTAGTCCTACAGACATAGATTCTAAATGATGAAAGCATATATCATGATCTACACCCCATATAGTTATGGTGATTGGAAGCTATTCTGTATAACTTGTTACTTAGAAAGGAGGTAATTTAGGATTGTGCATGCAAATCATAAGAAATCGCACTTATCAGTAGGCTGAAGGAGATTGCATTTTCCTATTTTTCTTTTCCATAAAGCACGTCTTAAATGAATTCTGACCTTACACCGTGGAGGCCTATCCCTTGACTCACCTCCCTTTATTAAATTCTGTCATCTTCTCTTGTGAGAACATTGTCCCAATATGAATCAAAGTACCCCTCGGGTGGAAAAAGGCTTGTTCAAGGGTGTATTCATCCTAGATGCCATCATTAGTTTTAGGGAGTAAGGAAAAAGGTTAGGATTTCTATTTCTTGAAAATTCAACTTTGACAAAGGTTAGCATATAATTGAGTGAGATTTTGTTATTCAATCCTTACATTATAGTGGATTTCTGAAGTCCTTCATAAAGTTATTTCTTTTTTGTTGGAAATGTCTTCTATAGGATCTCTATAAATGGGATGGTCTTTACAACTCTTTGACTTCTTAGATCCATTAGATAGGTTGACCTTTTCATATCCTTTGTTTCCAATAGACATTGATGCTCTTGGCAAGCTCATAAAAGACCCTATTTCCACGAGAGAAATCCAAGTATTAACATTCTTGATGCTCCCATATCGCTTTGCTTACAAATGTTTTGTGACTGTTACACTTATGTGTTCCTCGAGTAGATTTGATGTGAAAATTTTCCCTACACATCGGCACTTTTTACTCTACTGTTGGCTAGAGGTTTTTTCCCAATGTTACCACATACATGATTCACTCATATGTGGTGGTACTTTGTACTTAGGGAGATTATTTAGCTTTTACATTAGTTTAGTTCATCGTCAATAGAGAGAGCTATTTCAGCCATCCCTCTTCTCCATGTATCTTGCTTTTTTTGTGGTCCTTGTGTGTGCTTCTTGTGTGTCTCAAGAACTTCTACACACACCCAATAGTGGTATCAGAGCAAGCTCAAATTCTTTTCAAGTTTTGGTTTTTTGTGTCACAGCATGCACGCACTTTTAATAGTGTAAATCATCTTTGGAGCATAGAATAGTGAGTTTCAGCCACCAAGAAACATTTCCACCAGTCGTAGTGGGTTTCTACGGCCATTGCAAAGGCATGCTGTTATGTGCTTTGAAGCACCACTATCAAAGAACCAATCGGAATCAGCCTCACTCACAACCATACATTTAGACAGCAAAGATGCATCATAATGACATGTAACAACACCTGCCTGAAAATCTTGAGCCATGTTAGCTTCATCATTCTTTGCATTTGCTGAATTTTTAGCAATAGGCATGCCGGATTCCTTCTTCTTTTCATTGCGTTTAACATCTCTTTTTCTACAAATCAGCATCATAAGAGGAATGAGTGGAAGAGGAAGATTGAGGCTTTGGTTATGATAAACCCAAAGCTAAAGCATACTTGCTTTTCCCATTTTGTGAGATAGAAAATGCTTGCGTTCCCTCAATCAAGCCACTCCCATTGACTCTAGATTGCTCCTCTTGCAAAAGAAGAGATACAAGTTCATCAAATGCATGCATATTATGCTTCCCTTTTGCAACCAAATGGATTGTAGTGGCAAAGCTTTGAAAAGTTTCTGGTAATCCTTTCAACAATGTAGAAATGAGTGATGCATCCGGAATAATCTCATCTATGTTTGCCAAATTCTCTTTCAAGTCCTTGATGCATGTCACATACACATATATCGACTCATTTTTAGCCATACATACATCCTCAAGTTGCTTTCTCAAGTATGAGACATGTGCTTTATTATGCATGGCATACAAAGAAGCAAGAGTTTCCCATGCCTATCTTGATGTAGAACATGACTGAATGTGTGGAACTATATGATGCTTCACAGAAAGCATAATCAATGCATGAGCTTGAGCATCTTTTCCATCCCATCTAAACTGCTCCTATGAAGGTGCAGAACGATAAACCATTGTACTTGAAGATCAAACTCCATAAATGATAGTAGACTATGAAGTAGAACTTACAGGTCTTTGATCTACATTTTCCACTATGTTCCAAAGTTATTTTGCAACAAGAACATGCTTCATCATGTAAGACCACATTGGATAGTTGGTCCCATCAAGCTTATCTTTAGCTTCAAGCATTCCCAACAAGTCATTGCTACCTACCATTTCACTAAAGAACAAGAAGGTTTTAAATATTTACTTCGACGAAAGATGAAATGAAGATTCTTTGCATCTTTGAAAGATGCACCCAAAGGAGGACATGTGGTGTCCGCAAACAATGCCTCTTATCCTATCATTGAAGTAGGATAAATTGAGCTTAGGGCTACAAATGGAGGTGTGATTCTCTTGAAAAATTCATTGTATGTACTCCATATCAAGAAGAACTAAATTTCAGTTTTGTTGATTGCGAAAGGTGCACTTCATGTACACTTTTTTTATGATAAAGTGTATGGTTCATGATTTCAGCAATGGTGATATTATCGTGATGTCTAGTACATTATGTAATGGTTTATATCGGATGGTGCATACAAGAGGGCTAGTTGGAATGCCTTGGTTGCTCATACTTCTTTCATGGCTGAAATGGAGCTTTGGCATGCTTGTTTTGGTCACTTAAACTTCAATAGTTTGCTTTACTTTCAAAAGAAGGACATGGTTATTGGTTTGCCAACACTTGAGTCCATTGAAAAGCATGCATGTGAAGGTTGCATTCTTCGTAAAATGCATCATGCTTCTTTTCCAAAAGATAGTCATACACACAGTACAAGAAAATTGCATCTTGTTCATAGTGATGTATGTGGTACCCTCAAGACTCCATCTTTTGTGAAGCATGTACATTTTGTTACCTTCATTAATGATGCTAATCTCCATCCATGGGTGTATCCTATGCAAGCAAAGAATGAGGTATTTACTTTCTTGAAAGCATTTTTAGCTATGGCATATTATTTTCTTTGCAAAAGCTTTTGACTATACGCGTGGATCTTGGTGGTGAATACATGTCACATGAGTTTAATGCTTTCCTTCATGAAAGCTCTATCTCACACCAATGTATGATGCTATATACACCTCAACAAAATGGTGTTGTCGAGCATACAAATAGAACTCTACTTGAAATGGCACGATGTATGGTTCAAGGAAAACGTCTTCCTGATAAGTTTTGGATGGAAGTGGTCATGGGTGAAAATATGTGGTGAATCACTACCCTACAAAAGCATTTAGAGTCATTACTCCTTATGAGGCTTGGAATGTTCATAAGCCTATGGTTAGTCATATGCGTGTGTTTGATTGTTTGGCATATGTTCTTGTGCCATCACAACAATGTCACAAACTTGATGACAAGGCAAAAAAATGCATATTTTTTGGTTATAATGTTGAAAGTAAGAGATATCATTTGTACCATTCTTTGACAAACATAATTATTGTGAGTGGAGATGTGGTATTTGCTGAAAATTCCGTTTTCCCTCTACTTGAATGCAAAAAACAGCTTGCAAGATGTGTTCGATACACTCATGCCTTTGTTCCAAAATGGTGCACTTGAATATGGCCATGTAGACCAGCCAAACTAAGGCTCAAAGGCTGAAAACATCCAGCAAAATAAAGCTAAAAATGCAGAGAATTTTGAGCCAAATATGGCTTAAAGTTTTCAGCCAAAAATTATCAGAACTGCTAGAAATTTCTAGCCACATATGGCTGAACATTTGTGTCAAAATATGGCTGAAATGAGCATGAATATCAGCCCACACATGATATACATGTTGATGATGTATTACATAATGAATGCATGTCTATCAAGAGTGCACAATCTGTGCGAAAGTGGCTGAAACAAACTTTGCACGACAACAAATTGAGTGCACCTTTACTTGGTACAACAAGATCAAGCTCTCACCATGCATCAAGTAATTTTGTGGATTATTCTCTTATTGCAATAGCATGTAATGAAGAGCCACTTACTTTTGATGATGCATATGATGCTCCACAATGGATGAGTGCTATGTAAGCAGAAATGGATTCCATACATAGGAATGGTACTTGGGAGTTATGTGAATTGCGAAAAGGAAAAATTTCATTGATACAAAGAGGGTTTACAAGATTAAGAGAAAGTGTGATGGTAGCATTGATCGCTTCAAAGCTAGATTGGTTGCCAAAGGATATGCAAAACAATATGGCATTGACTATGAGGAGACTTTTGCACCGACTTCATGCATGACTACCATTCGTACCGTGGTTGCATTGGCTGCCCATCAAGGTTGGAAAGCACATCAATTAGACATAAAGATAGCTTTCTTGAATGGTGATTTGCAAGAAGAGATTTATGTGAACCAACCTCCTAGATTTTCCATGAGAGGGCAAGAGCATATGGTTTGTCACTTGCATAAAGCCTTGTATGGTCTCAAGCAAGCTCCACGTGCATGGTATGAAAAAATACTTAAGCACTTTGTTGCTCTTGACTTCACATGTAGTTCAACTAAAAGCACACTCTATGTACGCAAAGATGGGGCTGATCTTATAGTGCTTGTTCTTTATGTCGATGACATACTCTTGACTGGATCATGTGATGTAAAAATTGAAATTATTAATACTCATTTGTAGCATACTTTTGGTGTCACTTATCTTGGTCTTTTGAGCTACTGTCTTAGCATGGAGTTTGTATCCATTGAGGGGGGAATTGTTATGCATCAAGTAGAGTATGTTGAAAAACTACATCAATGTTTTGACTTTGAGGATTGCAAGCCAGTTTTCACACCATTTGAGAAAGGATTTAGATTCGCAGTTGAAGATTACAGTGATGCTTTGACACTTCTCTTTATCAGCAAGTTCTGGGATGTCTTATATATGCATGCAAGACAAGGCCGGATATACAATATGTTATTTCCTAGTTGAGTCGATTCATGCATAGCCCTCGCATGACGCATTTGCAAGCATTGAAACGTGTGTTTAGATATCTTAGAGGCACTTTGAGCTTAGGTCTCTTTTATGGCAGAGATATTCAGCCATGCTTGCATGCTTTTACAGATAGTGATTGGGCTCGTTGTTATCATACTCCCGTGTCCACTAGTGGTAATTGCTTTTTCCTTGGAGACTCCTGCATATCTTGGTTTAGTAAGAAGCAACATAAAGTGGTGACATCGAGTTGTGAAGCTGAGTACAAGGAAGTTTTCATAGATACAGTGGAGTGTATATGGCTGAGATGCCTATTGATGGATCTTTGCATGACGATTGATGCTGCTATGCATATTCTCACTAGTAGTCAGAGTGCATTGGCTATTGCATGAAATCCAGTGTTTCATGCACATACAAAACATATAGAGGTGCATTATCACTATGTGAGAGAGCACCTTCATGCTTGAGATATTGATTTGGTATATGTGCCTACACAAGATAATGTGGTAGACATATTCACCAAAGCTCTTTTAGTGGAAAAGTATGAAGCTTTTTGCAAAGCTTTAGGATTATTACCTTGGGGGGGCTGATCTATCGCTCCTTGTATGTGTTCACATCATTCCATCTACGAGGGTTTGTTACACTTATGCGTTCCTCAAGTAGCTTTGATGTGAATCTTTTCCCTATACATGGGCACTTTTTACTCTAGTGGTGGCTAGAGATATTTTCCCCATGTTACCACATACATGATATTACTCAGCTCTTACTTCATTTCATTTCATCCTCAATAGAGAAAGTTATTCTAGCCATCCATCTTCTCCATGTGACTTCTTGCGTTTGTGCTCCTTGTGTGTGTGTCTCCTATGTCTCTCGCACTGCTACACATAGCCAATAAGGATGACATGAATGTGCTTATCAATTCTGACATGGTTTCTTTATGTGGTCTTTTGATTGTTTTTTTCATTTTTTGTCTTGCTACTAGATCCATTTTGAACCATATTAAGACTTTGTTTAACGTCTTCAAGAAATTGTGGATTCTTGCATCGTTGATCTTGGTTGTACTATCGTTCAAGATTATCATTTTTTCAAGATTCTAGGTATCAATTTGGGGTTTGGAATCACTTTCGCTCATAGATGGTATTAGATATTTGATAAATTCAACAAAAAACTTATTTCATTGGTATGGTCATGATGACTCTCTAGCTAGTGAAATTTTTGTGTTAAATAGTTATCTCTTGCCTTGTATCACCCACTTCATTTCTTGATGTAAACCTACCAAAATCTGCATTGATCAGATAATTTGTTGCTTGTACAATAAAGAAGGAGGACTTTGTATCTTCTGTCCTCTGAAGATGGTTTAAAACTTAGTGCTAAGTGGATTGATAGATATGTATCTTCTAATGATTATTTGATCATTTTTTTCTTAAAGGATTACTCATTATTTAGTTTTGCAAGTGAGGAGGCTTGTGCAAACCAAAAACTCTAGGATATTATCTATTCCTCGTGGCACCTCACATGAGTTGTTAGCGCTTTGGTTTGCAATATGTGAAAATATTACCTACAAAAGGGATTTTTATTTTAAGTAATAATAAACATTATATTGTGGAGGATTCCATTTGAAAAAGGAAGAGTGCTAAGAAAAACCTTGTACTCTCTCTAGAAAAAGGACCATAAGTGTTTTCAATATGGATCAAGAGCCTCTAATGATTTATTCACAATGGTGAGGTGGTAAGTAATAATGTTACCTCTTCTTCGCCTAATTTCTTTTATTGGGTGAGAACATGTTTTAATCAATAGAATGACTAGTTTGGAAAAGGTTCTAGCTGGAGCTACCTAGTGCAATGCAAGGAAATGAAGCTTAAGGACATTGCAAGGGACATGCTAAAGTCTTATATATCTTAGAGAGGCTCTATTCAAAACTATCATAAGTAAACTATATAATATACGACGAATACAATGGACTAAAGCCTACTGGCATCAGTAATTCCCTTGCATGTCTGCTTTGCCCTTAACGATACAACATTCTATTTTCCAATTCTTTATTATATATGATGGGATCTTGATATGCAAGAAGAAAAGAGTAATTTCTGCTTTGCCCTTAACGATACAACATTCTATTTTCCAATTCTTTATTATATATGATGGGATGTTGATATGCAAGAAGAAAAGAAAATTTAACAGATGTAGTAATGACGAACGGTTGTGTAAAGTGTGTGGGAAAATGGATTCATTTAAGCCATCTCCTTTTTTCTTGCAAGGTTGCAAAAATATATGGGCGCCTGTTGAAAAGATGTTCTTCCATTATTGCCCCTCGTAGCCTTAGATACAAAAATGTTCTTCTTGGTTGCAGCAACAAAAAATCTTCAACAATGGAAAAACCTCTTTCACTTTCAAGTGCTCTGTCACTTTGAGGAATGTTGTCACATGATGCATCAAAGCCATTAAGGATTCCCTTGGTAGTGACAAAGTCTCCTTATCTATGATTCATTTGTATCCGCCCTCCAAGTGGAGAGATGCTATTATAACATTATATTCCCCCATTTAATTTACTATGATATTTTCTTTAGATTGATATAAATTCACATATTTTTACTTGCTTTCTCAACAGAAAGGAGTGGATTTCTCACTCTCCTAAGCATTACTAGGCATCAGAGGTCACATGTGCTTCAAGTTTGACATTAAAATTTGGCGGGATCTATCTGTGTATCTGGTAAGTCCTATGATATGAAAAAAGAAAAGTGTCTACTTCGATTTGAGTTGCGTATGCAAAGGTGAAGTAAGAATAATCATGGAATTTCGCAAAGAAAAATGTTCAATGAACATTCGAAGGTGCAATAATATGCAGTTGCAATATTACTGTAGCAGTATATAGTCGAATTCGGGAGGAAATAGGAGTTTCAATGGCTTAGTGTCTCAAATGAACTTGGACCTTCCATATTTCCAAAGATTTCAAATGAACTTAGTGTCTCAATCGAATAGCTTAGTGTCTCAGATGAACTTGGACCCTCAATCTTGCACTAACAGACTTGAAAATTAAAGAAAGCTTGAAAATGCGAAATCCAAAAGGTGTAATCTTCGGGGGGAAGTTAAGCTTACTTTTTCGGTTGTAAGAATACAGAAACTTTAATTGTACTCCTACACACATAGATTCTAATTGATGAAAGCATATACCATGATCTACACCTTTAATAAAATATCTATCTTCTTCTGCATTTTTTCTTCTCTAAAAAGGAACAAAGAAAGATAGTTATGTTTTCTACCAATTCATCCTAGTTTCATTTTTGAGCAAGAATAGAGAAAATTAATATTAATGGAAGAAGTTGTTACAGTAATAGAGGCGTGTTAGGCCCCAATAAAGAGTTACAACATGTTTGACTCAGACAGTTTTCTTTATGACGCATTTTATTTTACTTTCTTTAAGTAGTTTCTTGGCCTGTTGGATACCTCCGAAAAAGTAGATATCTCAAGCCATTGCTTTGGCTAGAACTTTTTTTATGGCGAGGTTCTCAAACTAATAACAAGATGCCCAAAGTTGGTAAGAGCATTTACTTTATGAGAAAAGAAGATGGTGACTTAGCGCTGATTTTCCTAGCAAGATGGCCACTCAAATGGCTGCTAATTGGGTCATGAGACCTCTTCAGTCTGATGATTACTAGGCGCATCTTATAAAGAGAAAGGTTGATCATTTTTTTTGTTAAGCACTATAAAACTTGGAAAAATAATCAGGTTTGGAATATTATTTTTTCTCCTTATGATTATGTTCCCAAACGGGGCACGCTGTTTTGCTCTTTTTAGAATGCTTGGACGGAACTGAAAAATCAGTATGTTGTGCCCTTGTCTTTTTTTAACAATTCTTCCTCCCTTTTGAAGGAGTCTCTTTGGACTGGTTGGCTGGCTCATAAGGACAATGAGCCTCTAACTATTAGAATGAATAAATGTACAAAACTTGGTTCCACTAACTCAAAGTTCTTTTACACGGAAGAAGATATGATTGATGATAATGATATAATTGACACTAATAACTTGTCTTATGCCTCTAAACAGGTTCTCATTGAAAGGCAACAAAAACTCACACCAGACATATGGATTAATTACAGGATGTTGCTAAGCATCAGTGATAGGTTGAACAAAAATTGGAAATTACACTAGAACCCTGATCAGTGGAAATATAGGTTCAAGTGTGTGTGGGCATTCCCCTTTACTGCTAAACAATCCAACCTTTAGTGGATGATTGTGCAGAAGGTTTTATGGACTTGCAAAAATTTTAAAAACTTAATATTAATGGAGGAACTTGCTGCTAGTGTGACAAAGAGGAGGATGTTTTCTATTTGTTTATAAACTGCTGGAATGCCCAAAGATTTTGGAAAAGCATTAATACTTTTTGTACCAACGGTGGGCTGCCTTCTTTTGCAAAGAGAGAAATTTTGATTGGTGAAAGGAATAACTTGGATGTTCCATTGTGGTAGATATTGAGAGCTCATACTCAATCGTATATTTAGAAAAATAGGAATCATAGACTGTTCTGTAGTGTACCCAAATATTTCCAGTTTACTTGTAATGCGAGCATCAAGAGAATTTTGAAAAGATATTCTAATTCCATTAAGGATGTTTGCTTTGTTAACTCCAATGCATTTGGATACAATAGATTGAAGAATAAAATGCTTTCCTTGTATTCTGCTCTTAGAATGAACCTGGTCCAATTCATCCTCGTTTCTTTCAGCGCCGCTCGTTTCTTTCAACGCCGCCATCGGAACAAAGCTGGCAAACTCGAGCTGCGAGCAATATTTTAGTAGTTTACAAAATTGTTCTCGTCTTATGCACGCCATTGAGGACCCATGACTGCCCACAAACTGAACTATGAAAATACTAGTCAACTCGTCAAGTTGGCTGCAAAGTGGCTTATCAAAGCTTGGAGCAATAGGGAGTCCTCTTGGGCCAAATTGATCTTCCGAAACATGGAAGACCTTACCTTTGCTGGCCACCCTGGTTGGAAGAACTTAGGGATTCTCACGCTTATGTTCTCCCCCCACCCGGTCTTCCCTAAAGGCTCTAGCCTCGTATGTTCCTTATGGAAGAATTGGAACAAGGCCAAACAGTTCATCAGAATCAGTGATGAGTGGAAGTGGGCGGCTGGCATAAGACAAAATGATTCTATTTGGTTCCCGATCAGTGGCATTCGGGGGGTTGAGTCTTGGAACCTCCAAATTGCAAGGCGGTTATGGAACAAGGGGTTCAAACAGTGGAAACAACTCTAGAAACAAGAGACCAGCCAGTGGATTAGGTTCGAAGAATTGGATCCGAGACTTAGAGTTACCTTTGAGGAATGGACTCTTCTTCAAAGCAGGTGTTTAGCTTGGGACCGCTCAACTACCCGCCTTCTCTGCGGTCAGGATCTTCCTTGCTTGGAGGGCCTCAAATGCAGCAATGGTAAGAAGCTATCCAGAATCCCCAACTTCAAAGCGGATTTGGATGTTCACCACACCCTTAACAAGAGATGGTGCCTTTCTTGGACCAAACTTCGGTGGGAGCTAAAATTCATGTCTATTTGGCACCCCCTAATTGAGGTCAAAAAGTCCGTTCTCATGTGGCAGATCTTGCATAAAGGTATCTGGACCAATGCAAGGGCTAACAAAATCTGTGGTGTGCCGCCATGGTGCAAGCGTTGCCATCGGTGCATCGAAGATTTAGCTCACCTGTTCTTCGACTGCCCCAAGTCCCACGTTATCTGGCATCACGTGACCCGAGTTTTGAGACTCACGCGTCAAATCAACTGGCAACAAGTGTTGTTGGGTGAGGCGATCGGCTGCTCATCGAGGCTGTGGAATGCCATCAGAGGTGAGGCTCTCTGGAAGATTTGGAGGGAGCGCTGTGCTGTCAGTTTTGGCCAAACCCCTAAGGAATGGTCGATCGAGAAATCTTTGTTTCTCCTTGGTAAAAGAATCTCCCGAGTCAAGAGATCACCACCGTTTAGACATCATTGTATTTATCTCCTCGAAAACAACAAGTTGAAACCCAAATGGGTCCCACATGAGGGTGATGATAATTTTATCCGTCTCATTTGTAATGCCCTGTAACTTGCCATACTCCTCCCCTGCATTGTGGAATTTGGGGAGTCCCATGGGCACTAGTCCCATTCACTTGTAACTTTTTCTCTTTATTATAATTAAAGTCCGGGAGATTAGGCTAAGGCCGAACTTCCTTTATTAAAAAAAAAAAATACTAGTCAACTGACATTTTGATAGTATGTCGCTATATATCTAACCGTAACGACTATATCCGTTGATGCGTGTTCTGGATTCTAAGGACCACGTGATTGGCGATGAGTTTGCGCCGCTCATTAGGACAGGTTCGTTTCGAGCTTTCCAAAAAGCAGAAAACAAACGTTTGCTTTTCACAAAAGCGCATTAAATTATATACGAAAATTGCCCCATTGTTTGCACGCTTATACATCGTTTAAAGCCGCAAATCAAGTGAATTCTCAGTAGACGTTGCAACGTCACATTTTTAATTCTTTCACATCCGCACGTCACATCGATCGCCTCCTCAATCGTTTCATAGTCTTGATGTTTCGGTTTTATTGTTTTGACATTCTTCTCGTTAGCTTGTTCCCACGTCTTCGCCCTCTCTACTGTGCGTTCCCGGAAAGTACTAAGAAAAGATCACTCAGAGAGCTTACATATTTATGGCATTCGTACACAAAAACTCATAAAAATTGAATGACCAGATTCAGAATGACGTCAACGTTTGTCTGACATGGCCAAATGCATACGCGATCGATTACAGCAATGATAGCTGTTTGAAAAGAAGTCTCATGGTAGATCATAGACGTAAATACGTTTCTCATATTTTTTACGCAAAGAAAATTTCTTCAGCTCATTTAACAGTGAATGGGTCGAATGGAAGAAGCTCATGAGAGAAGTCGAGGTCTGAGCTAAGTCATGGCATAGCCCTAGGGTTGTGTGGCCCGGCCTCCTGGGGCTCTGGCTCGCTGACTAGGGGCTTGTGAGAGTTGCTGTGTCCTCATGGTTTTGAGAGTGTGGTTTTCTCTATATTGTGGTGGTTGTTATGGTGCTCCTTGACACTTTGCTTAATGGGTTTTCCATTTCGGTTGTGGGAAGGAAGATACTTAAGGCGGGGACGAGCTCCTCAATGGAGAATCAAAATGCTGTCAATCCCTCCGGTCTTGAAAAAACATACATAGAGGCTACTAATATGACTAACAACAATCGCTTGTCGAGTCACAATGCTCAAGGCATACTAGGTAACAATATTTATTCTACTATCAATGGGTCAAACTATAAAGCTAAGGGAAAAGCCGGGGAAACTCCCATTAGACCTACACCCTCTGCATGTTTACAAAGAAGACAATGCTTCAATCATCCATAGGAACATATTTAATAATTGGAAAAAATCAATCTACCAGAGGGTTATGATCGGGCTCTGGCATAGCCCTCACTGAGCCTAGGATGCCCTTTAGCAATAGATCAAAGTTAGTTGGGAAAGTAGAGGTTTATTCATAAAACAAATATGAAATTCTCCCAATGGTTTTTCCTTGTTTTTTTTTTCAAAGATGGTAACAATACCTTTCAAGTCATAAGAGAAGAGAAGTGATTAATCAAGAGCATACATGTATCCTTTTTCAAATGGCTCCCTTGATTAAATTCTAGGGGCCCAAAACCGACAAAAGTTCCAATTTGGGTTGAATTCCTTGAACTCCTAGTTGAGTTTTATCCCTAGGTGGAGAGTCTAGGGAATATGCTAGGTAGGTTGCTAGTTCAATATTAATAAACCCTAAAGGAATCAACAATTTATGATTGAGGTAGACATTTCCAAGTCAATTAAAACTTCCACAAAAGTCAAGGACTCGGAGTGCAAATTTCTTCACAAAAAAAAAAAAGATTCATTTGAACTTACCTAATGCGTTTTTAAATTGCTATAAGTAAGGGCACTTTATTAGGGACCAGCCATTGCCCAAAGTCTCCAAAGTGGCTCAAGATAATCAAATGGATCAATCAGGTAAATCGCTTGCTCAGGTGCTTAATAACAATTGCTTTACTCATACCAACAAGAAACTTTGATTTTTCACAGGTCTATTTGTTTTGGTTCGCTTGCATTATGGAGTAAGACTTCACTTTCCATCAGAGAACAACAATGTTGCAAAGTTGGTTTTAGTTCTTAAAACTATTTCGTAAATGAAGGTACACTAGCGTCTGTTGAATTCTTCAGTAGTGTTCCTAATTTGTTTGCTCCATGTCAACAGGTGCTTTACACTCAGAAAGAGTTGTAGAGGAAAATAATGGAAACCTATCAAATGCAAAACCTAGAGATAAAAGATGTTGCTACCAATATGCTAAAGAGGTTCAAGACCAACATAGGATCTGTGGCTAAAAATATTCCCAAATTAAATAAGAGGTGGGGGCTACAATGGTCCCATATCCAATCGAGATATAGGTTCAAATGCCTCTAGGAATTCTCTAGCTAGTAGCATGAAGCACTCCATGTTGTAATGGCTTATCATTTACAATGGCCTATGAATAGGTAGCAAGGTCCAATAGTTTGAAGTGAATGAAGTTCTATGCATGCATTGTGGTAAGGTGGAGGACTTACAACATCTCTGTATGGATTGTAATCATGCCACCATGTTTTGGCATCTTCTACATTAACACTTGGTTAAACGAAAAGTTGGACCCTTCAGTTCAAATGTGATTTTCATTCGTTGTTCTTTCAATATGGACTTAGTGTTGTTGAACATCTTGAGAGTTCATATATTGTAGCCTATCTGGACTAGAACGAATTTTCATGTTCTCCAATCTTTCAAAAAACACATTTTGTATTCTGTCAAGGAAAACTCTCTATAAATCAGGATTGTATAGTATCTTTGCCATAAATGTTGTCTCCTCTGATATTTGTAATCGATATCAAGGTGGAAACTACTATTGCTTTCTCTCTATTCTAAGAAATGCTTTGATATATTCCTTTTCTTGTGAATTGGCAGTGGTCGTTCTTGGGGAGTTTTCCATCTCCTTCACAATTGCACGTTACTTCATTAATTTAAACTCTCTCCTTGTTGACTCAAAGAAATATAGTCCATGGATCAACCATCGCTTTCCTAAACATCTACGAGATGCTAAATTGTGTCCCGGAAGAATATGAAATCCCTTATGCACATAAGAAATCGAGAACAATCATCTCACTTGGTTCACAAAAATTGTACTTTTCCAAAATCGAGATAAAAAATTTTTGAGACAAATAAAGAAACAAGCTCAACGCATCGAAGCTATGTGCTATAGCTCAAAAAAAAAAAAACGTACACACATTCCTGCATGCATCCATATGTGGAAACATATCTAAGTACGTACGTACAATATCCCTATCCCAATATCGTGATATTGTTGAATATGTCTAGGAATTCATACAAATATCTATACTTGTATATGAATATGCACGTATGCAAGGTTATCTCTATGTATATATATGTATGCATGTATATATGTATGTATAAATGTATGCATTTATATCTTTGTGTTTGTATGCATGTGGATAATTATGCATTTCTTTATGTATATATATGTGTGTATGGGTATGTAGTATGTAGATACTTATATGGATAGGTAGATGGTTTGCTAGCTGTGTGTGTAACTATGCATGCATGAATGTATGTGTCTTTCTAATTAGGATGTATATGTATTTATGTATGTATGTATATTTTCTTATTTATTATATATATGTACCTATGTATGCATGCATGTATGTATGTATGTATGTATGTATGTAAGAATGTGCATACGTACCTATGTATGTATGTATGTATGTAGTTATGTATTCAGGGATGTATGTATGTATCTATATATGTATGTATGTATGTATCTATGAATGTATGTATGCATGCATGCATGTATGTATGTATGTATGTATGTATGTATGTGTGTATGTATGTATCTATGTATTTATATATAAATGCATGTATGTATATATATGTATGTATGTATATATGTGTGTATGTTTGT
>CM035428.1:137134711-137174711 GCA_020310875.1 Ceratopteris richardii | reverse complement strand
TTTCTTTTAGTTTCTAAAGAATGGTTTCACACTATGAATTTTGGCTTCACATGGAACATATAATCATGGTTTTCATATGGGTGCTAATCACATAAAATATGATGAATCAAATGATCTGCTGACTTGACAATTGACTCCAATAATCCTCCCTTCACAATAATGATACAATCTTCAGTAATTCGCAAATCTTCTCATGACTATTTTTGGCCAATGCTTTGGTAAATATATCTGCAACATTCTCAGTAAAAAGTCTTTCTTTAGGTTGGATTATTCAAACAATGGATATGTAGAGATGTAAATCTCTACGACATTCGCCCCTACTAAACCTGCACATCGTCCTCGATGGGCCAATCTTCAAATCTTCTTTCTTCTTCAAAGATAAACTGACATTTCATAAGAACATTGAATCTTGAAATCATGTGTCAAGTGCATGGGAAAAGCTCAAAACGTGCCTTGATGCAAGGTCATCTAATGAGACCCTATCATGCATACTTTAGGTGCATAAGTAAACAAACATGGTGCAAGTATCAGGGTAAAAGGCATTTGATGATGAAGTTTGTGCGCTCACTCACATACATATCAATGTGTATATACATCAATCCTTACAATCACTCTGTGTGCATAGGTTAATCTCAATACGTGCCTAAATGCAAGGTCATGTAGTGAGACCCTACCATGCATACTTTAAGTGCATTTTTCAAAAAGTCATGGTGCAAAAGTTAGGTAAGAGGAAGTCGATGATGAGGTTCTTCAAAATTTTTGATATCCGCTTTTTAAATTGGATGTCATCCTTTTTTTGATTTATCTGCAAGTGCAAGTAGATTGTGCAGGCTAAAGAAATAAACATGTGCATATATACATTGGTTTATGCATACTCTAAGTGCAGAATAGACTCAATATGGTGCAAATAATGGAGAGTAAGAAAAGAAGACTAAAAATGCATTAAAGTCAACACTCAATTCTCACTCTTCAATCAAATAATCCTCTCAATTCACTCAAACACTCTCACTAATCTCAAGCATCATTATCATCAAAGATAATTTTGAAGAAGTGTGTTCCTGTCTCATGAAAAACATCAAAGCTAGTATCAAAAAACATGCTTTACAATTCATCCTCACTAAAATTTCACTCATCATTTCCTATCTAAGGATCTCTTCATGGTTCATCTTCAATCATACATACCTGTTCATCATGGATCATCTTCAGCTTGTTCTTTTCTGCAAAGATAAAGGTTTAGAAGTCTTTGGTGAATTCTTAATATTTTGTTCAATTTGCTTGATAGCATTTTCAATCCATTGTTTTTCATTTCCTTTAATATTTTGAACATTTCTTGTACTATCATCCTCATCAATTTCTTTGATATCTTCATCATTATATTTTCATCATCTTCTTGTTCTTGAATGTCATCTTGAACTTTGTTTAAAATATGATTGTATTTTGCTTCCATAAAACTTTTAATCTTTTCAGGACCAAACATCTTATCATTATACAAAAACTTTGCATCAAGTTGGATATAGGTTGTGCCATCTTTATTACTTTTGACTTTGATCGATTTTTCATGCTCTTCTTTACTTGGTTGTAATTTTTCATTCAGAAATTTCTCAAATCTTTCTGTATCTATGTGTAGTAATTCATCTTGTTTCACACTTATGGAGTTATGTTTACTTTGACTATTTTCTTCATTGTTAATATCATGGATCAATTGACCTTTAAAAAATCCTACTTTCTCCTGATCAAAAAGTTTGTTATGTTCGATGAACTTTGGATCACATACTACATAGTATTCATCATCTTTATTTTTCAATTTTTCATTTCCTTGTTCATCTTCTTTCAATCTTTCTTGCAAAATTTGCTTAACTTTTTGTTTATCCAATTTGATTTGTTCACTTCTCTTTTGTTTAAAATTTTTTACTTGATTGTCAATTGGTATCATAGTTTCTTGTTCAAAGGATCTCTTATCAGCATTTTTTTCCTTTGATCTCCATTGTTTTCTAAATGATCTTGGCTTAGATTTTCTTTGATCAAAATATCTTTAATTCCACCTCTTCCTAAATTTAAATGTAAAGGTAAATGATTATGATAATCACATATTTTCCGTTCAATTTCAAGTACCAATTTTTGTCTACATGCATTCTCATATGCTATACAATTCCCATATATATGACCGATTTGATCACACCAAAAGCATCTAATAGGTCGATTATGTACTCTATTTGTTCTTCTATGTAAAGTGCTAGGGGGGAATCTGCTATGGTCAGGTAAAGGGCTTTGTTCAATAGAATGTGTAGATATATTTTGAACTTGAACTTCATGTTCATAGTTACGCTTGCATGTTACAATTTCTTTTACTTGATTCAATAGACTATCAATACTTTCTTTCATACTTGAAATTTCATAGCTAATAGTTTTGAATGTTGTAATCTCTTTCACATGATTTGATAGATTATCCATACTTTCTTTCAAACTTGAAAGTTCATAGTGAACAATTCCATCTAAATTACCAAATTGTGTAATTAATGAGCTAATAACCTCATTAACGTCTTTCATAAATGGAGTCATCATTGTAATACATGAAATTATTCAGTCAATCTTTGAGTAAAGTTTTTCATCAATTATTCGTGACTCCATATCTTTAAATCGTTCATCATATTCTGGAGACTTCTTTTCAATCAACGCTTCCACACTAGAACCTATGTCTTGTGTGGTGTGTTTTGCAACACCCTTTTTGCCGATCGTTCACTTATGTAATGAATGGAAAAGTAAAGTATGAGTACCTAGATTTGGCTTGAAGAAGAGGTTTTCAATTTATCAAAATATAAATTTGTAGTAGCTTCGTTCGATGAGAAGGGTGAAGTGAAGAGGATAAGATATTTGCAAGTTTCAGAGTTGCAGTGCCGTTTCTTCACGTCGGGTTCAAATGTCGAGAAGATGGCGCACGGTTGGTGGATCAGTTCAACTGCCAAGTCCAACGGCGCACGGAGGGTGCTTCAAGCAACTCAAGTGGTGGAATGGAGACTCAAAGAGATAATGAAAACTCAACAAAATTTATAAGATCACTTACAAGACATACCATCATATGGGAGAAAGAAATTGATTCATAATAAGAAGAGTTCATACAATAGTCATGAAAATAATAAAAAAGATACAAGTTACCAATTCATCATAAATCATAAAGTTGGTTCATAATGTTGATTCATAATTTCATCATGTGTGTAGAGCCTCTTTGTCATAAAACAGGACCTCCATGTCCTTCTTCAAAATATGTGTGTAGCCTCCATGTTCTTCAACTCCTTCAAAGTCCTCCAACTCCACCTCCAAAGTAACCTCCAAGAACTCCTTGAGTAGCTTGAGAAGATAGCTTGTGTTGAATCCCTTGACAATAACCAAGACTTCTTTATATAGTATTCCAACCATCCTCCAAAAGCACTTACGGTACAATAAAATCAGCTTTTTCGTGGGGAAATAACGATCGCTATATTTGTTTGAGTTTACTTTTGAAAATAACGATCGCTATTTGATTTTGCTTTTAGATTTGAAAATAACGAATGACTTTGCTTTTAGTTTCTTTTAGTTTCTAAAGAATGGTTTCACACTATGAATTTTGGGTTCACATGGAACATATAAACATGGTTTTCATATGGGTGCTAATCACATAAAATATGATGAATCAAGTGATCTGCTGACTTGACAATTGACTCCAATAATCCTCCCTTCACAATAATGATACAATCTTCAGTAATTCGCAAATCTTCTCATGACTATTTTTGGCCAATGCTTTGGTAAATATACCTGCAACATTCTCAGTAAAAATTCTTTCTTTAGGTTGGATTATTCAAACAATGGATATGTAGAGATGTAAATCTCTACGACAACGCGTAGCCAATGGTCACCAAGGGAGCCTTGTGTGCCAAAGATTCCAAAGTAATGCCTTAATTTATGCCTAAGTTCTATGCCTTAGTCGATGCCTTAGTTGACACCTTAGAGTAATCCGAAGGAGTAAATGTAGGTGTACAAGAGTAAATGTAGATGTAAATGTAGGTGTAAACGTAGGTGTAAACATAGGTGTAAACATAGGTTATGGTTCTGGAATAGAAACAAAAACAAAAACGGCAATGGAAATGGAAACGGAAACGAAATCGGAAACACGAACAGGAATTGGAAACGGAAATGGAAACCGGATTTGGATTCGGAATCGGAGCTCGAACAGAGAATAGCAAAACAAAGATCAATTCGCCAAAATGAATAGAAACAGATCCCTCTGTAGTGAAGGGTGCAAGGCTCTGATACCACTGTTATCAGGATCTTGCTCACACGCACACAGAGGTTGCAAACATAGCAAACACACAGAGAAAAAGAGACACCAAGAGACGAGAGGGAACACAGTATTGGGTGCAATATCCCCCCATGCACTCTCTTTTTACAGCCCATAGAGTGCATGTATTTATAGGAATTTTTTATTATGTCAAAAAGAGTGGTTACATGAGGACGGCTTTGAAAAGTATGCGTGAAACTAAAAGTTGGTGACTTTCGTAGATTGCCTTTCTTTAATATCAAAAATTGCGATCTACAATGACCCTTATTCTAACCACAATTTTTCTAACTATTTCTAACAATAGAACCTTCTATGCGGATTTATCTACAAAATAAATTATAAATCGGATTTATTGATGTCCGCCTTGAAGTCGGATTATTGATGTCCGCCCTTCATGCTTTCACGCCCTCACAAACCTTTAGCTGCTATATCAAAAACACCAAAACACATAAATACATTAATAAATTAACACTCCAACAATGCATTGTTCAACATATTCCATAATGTATAACATCTATTGTAATCATCAATAAATGAAACATAGTACCTTGATCCTGAGATTGATGGATGTTTGCTAGGACCCCACACATCAATGTGTACAAGCTCCAAATAGTCTTCATGAATGTATCCCTTCCTATTGAATGGTTTCCTGTGAGATATGCTAAATTGGTATGCTCCACATTTGTATATCATATGTTTCTTGGTCACATTGGGAATGCCAAGCACACTTTGATCCCTGCATATCTGCTTCAAAGTTCTTTCTCCTATGTGTTCTAGCCTTTTGTACCATATTTCTAACTCATATAGGGTTTGATCTCTATAATTAAATAGTGCTATGTTCCTTGTGTCTTCAATCTCAAATGTGAATAATCTACCAGACTTCTCACCTTTAGCAATCCTTTGATGCCTTTCTGAGGGTCCTCCACATATGCTCCATGCTTAGTGAAGCTGACCTATAAGCCTTTCTCAACAGTTTACCAACATTAATTAGGTTTTTGGTTATAGTTGGCACATACAAAACTTTACTCAAAAGGTTCATGCTACCATCAGATGTTTTGACATTTCCAATTTGCTTGACTAATTGTTTAGTATCATCACCTCTCTGTACTTCATGCTTCCCTTTAGGTTCTTCAAGATCAAATAATAAAGATACATTTTGAGAGACATGATTGGAACAATTTGAATCAATAAGAAAAGATGCTCATCATCTTTACCTTGCTTGGATGTCATATTCATGATGAGTAGAGAGTCTTCTGGTGTGGTTGGTAAGACCACAAATGTTGCAAGGTGAATTATTTTAGGATCTCCCACTGCCTTGCTTTCCTCCTTTGCCCCTTCCTCTAGCACCTCTTCCACTTCCTACATAATTAGCTTAAGAGGTACTAGCCTCTTCTTCATTCTTCTTGCTTTTACCTTTATCCTTAGCTTTATTCTTTTGTGTATAAAGGGTAGAAGATTAATTACCTCTAGAGTTGTCACCATTCTTGTTAAGCTTTGTCTCATGGGTGAAGACCTGCCCCATCAAGGTGTTGAGGTTAGGTATTTGCATATCCATGTAGAGGTCCATTGTTGTAGTGAATGACTCCCACTTGTCATCAGCTTTAATGCCATTAATGATATGCCTTACTATATGTTCTTCTTCTATCTCCTCTCCAATGCTTGCAAGCTGGTGAGCCACATCTTTCGTCTTGGTTACATAATCAACATTTCCTTGCTTTGGTTTTTTCTTTAGGGTTGTAAATTCCATCCATAACTGATTCTTCTTAGCTCTTGCATTTGAGGAGAAATATGATGAGAGTACTTCCCAAGCCTCTTGGGAGGTCTTAAAGTTCCGAATGTGTGGTAATAAGAAATCAGAGATTTAGTTTAGTAGATAAGACGTGCCCAGAATATCCTTTGCACACCATGTGGTCAACCTTTCTTGCTCTTCCCTTGTAGGTTGACACCAAGCATAAAGTGGAGAGCATTGGTTTAGTGAAGAAAAAGAGTGGGAGCCATAAGCAAGGTACTTTATGTTTCTACTATTCCTAGAAACTTGATAACTGTAGGAGAAATTGTGGAGAAGGGATATGAAGTCAGATTCACAAATGATGGTGTTTATGTGCAAGATCCAAATCAGGGATATAGAAATATCATTGCAGGTAAAAAGGAAGGAAGGTTGTTTACTTTCAAAGTCCAAGGTAATGTGGGACATGCTTTATTTACTTATGGAAGTCAAAAGATGTCTGAGTTAGACCTATGGCATAAAAGGTTAGGTCATTTCAATGAGAAAGCCATAAAGGAACTGTCAAAGAATGATGTGGTGCTTTGTTTGCCAAATGTTGAAGGTCAACACATGGTGTACAAGTGTGAAGCTTGTCAATTAGGTAAAGCACACAAAATTTCATATAATAAATCAGGGTACAAGTATTCAAATATGCTTGAATTGGTTCATACAGATGTGTGGAGTCCTTCAAGGGACTATAGTATAAATGGATCCAGATATTATGTGTTGTTTGTTGATGATGCAACCAGATGGATTACTTTATATGTAATGAAGGACAAGTCACAAGTGTTCAAGACATTCAAGCATTATCATGCGTATGCAGAAAGGATTACAGAACAAAATCTCAAGAGGTTGAGATCAGATGGAGGGGGAGAGTATGTCTCAAAAGAGTTTGATGATTAGTTGTGGAATGCACGTATAAAAAGAGAAGTAACTTGCACGTACTCCCCTCAACAAAATGGAGTTGCAGAAAGAAGAAATAGAACTCTTGTAGAGTTTGCAAGAGCAATGATGAAGGAAAAAATTGTCCAAACTACTTATGGGCAGAAGCTATCAACACTGCAACATACCTTGTGAATAGGTTACCTTGTGAAGCTTTGGATGGAAGAACACCTTATGAAGCATGGTGGGGTAAGAAACCTACTCTTGATCATTGTAAGGTATTTGGATGTTTAGCATATGCTTACGTTCCTTCACAATTAAGACATAAGCTTGAACCCAAAGGAGAGAAGTATGTGTTTATTGGGTATGATGATAGAGAGATGGGTTACAAGTTGTGGAGTCCATCCACAAAGAAATTTCTTGTTACAAAACATGTTACATTTGATGAGCAAAGTACATGGTATACGGGGACAACAAATGAATATGCAGATGTTGAAGAAATAAAAAGGAAAGGGAAGACAAAAGTAAGTGTGTATGAAGAAGATATTGATGATGTTGATTATAAAAGTAAATTGCGGGACAATGTTGAAGATGGGCCAAGATTTGATCCAGAATCAAATGTGGCTGAGACTTCAAGAAGTGCAAATGTTAGAAGATCTTTGAGAGAAAGAAAAGAACCTATTAGGTATAACTATGATACATCTTTCCTAACAACAAAAGATTATGCTTACATTGTGAAGACAAAAGAGGATCCAATAACATATGAAGAAGCTAAAGGTCAACAAAATTGGGAGAATGCAACACAAATGGAGTATGATGCTCTACTTGAAAATAAAACATGGGAATTGGTGCCAGGACTAAAGAATCAAAAGGTCATTGGATGTAAGTGGGTGTATAAAACAAAAAGGTTTGCAGATGGAAAGGTGTCTAGATACAAAGCTAGACTTGTGGTCAAAGGTTATGCCCAAACTTATGGGGTAGATTATGATGAAACCTTTAGTCCTGTTGCCAAGATGTATACAATTAGATAATTGATTGCTATTGTTGCTTGTAAAGGATGGAAGTTAACACAAATAGATGTGAAGAATGCATTTCTAAATGGATACATTGCAGATGAAGTGTACATGGAACAACCAGAAGGTTTCATGGATTCAATTGGATCAAATTATGTGTGTAAGCTCAAGAGAGCTTTGTATGGTTTGAAGCAGGCTCCAAGAGCATGGAATTACAGGCTTGTTAAGTTCTTGAATGAATGTGGACATCAAGCATCAAAGGCAGATAGTAGCTTGCTAGTGAAGGCAAGCGAAAATGGATATATATACATGTGTATTTATGTTGATGATATTATTGTCACAGGTACAGATGCTCAAGGAATCAAGGAGCTTAAGAAACAAATAGAGGAGGATTTTAAGATAAGTGATTTGGGAAACTTATCTTATTTCTTAGGTATGCAGATTGTGTATACTCAATATGGAGTATATGTTACACAAGAGAGATACTTGAAGAATCTTCCGGTCAAGTTCAACATGGAGGATTGCAAGCCTTCAACCACACCATTGGAGGTAAATCATAAGTTGAGCAGATATGGAGGTGAAGAATTCAATGATATGAAGAAATATCAGAGTTTAGTAGGTAGTTTAATCTATGCTACTTTGACAAGGCCAGACCTATCATATGCAGTAGGTGTGTTATCACAATTTATGCATTGTCCAAAGAAGACTCATTGGATTGCAGCTCAAAGGGTACTCAGATATATCAAGGGAACTTTGAGTGAAGGTTTGTATTATGGATTTACTTCTTATACAAGAATCAAAGTGTTTAGTGATGTAGATTGGGCAGGTGATTCAGATGATAGAAGGTCTACTCATGGGTATCTCTGTTATATTGGAGATAAATTAGTTTCTTGGTGCTCAAAGAAGCAACATACAGT
Source organism: Ceratopteris richardii (assembly GCA_020310875.1). Lineage (NCBI taxonomy): Eukaryota > Viridiplantae > Streptophyta > Polypodiopsida > Polypodiales > Pteridaceae > Ceratopteris > Ceratopteris richardii. The sequence continues at coordinate 137,165,822 of CM035428.1, read as the reverse complement.
TACTTTGTCATCCACAGAAGCTGAGTATAAAGGAATGGTAGAGGCTACAAATGAAGTGATATGGTTAAAGACCTTCTTGAAGAGTTTTGGAACTGATCAGAGTACTCCAATTATTTTTGGAGACAATATGAGTTCATTGTATTTGGCAGCTAACCCTCTTTTTCATGCCAAGACTAAGCACATAGAGATTCAGTATCATTTCTTGAGGGAAGAGATACTTGATAAAGAGATTGAAGTATTGTATACTCCAACAAAAGAGCAAGTTGCAGATATATTGACAAAAAGCTTAGATGGACCTAAGCTACAGAGGTTCAAAGAGATGGCATGAGTAAAGAAGAATGGAATAATCACAATTACTGATTGAGGGGGAGCTATTGGAGCACACCAATCACAAATTGATGATTAAAAAGATCTTGAAGCAAGTCAATGATCAGATTGAAGTGAGAGAATTCATTTGAGAAAGTGAAGAGATCTCAAAAGTGAAGCTTGTATACATATGTACATTATAGATGGAAATTCTTGTACTATGAGTATAGATGATCCTTAGGATGGTAAGGAGTAATGTAATAGACATGGGATAAGTCTAGAATCATATGTATATAAGTTAATGATGCAAAGAAATACGAGAGAGAATCATTAGAAGCCAAGTGTCATTAAGATAGATGTGTAGAGAGTCATCTTCATGAGTTAGCATCGAGTCTTTCTTTGCTTTTTCTCAGCCTCATCATGTGGATCAGGAAATCTTTTGTACACATCTAATCTAGAAGCTAATAAAGCTATGTTAAAAGTTTCATGGTCTAATTCCTTTCATGCTGTGAGTATGATCAATAGGAACATGTGCATGTAAAGTTTGCAGGTAGACCTCTCAGAGTCACACACTTTTTCATGTCAATGTTTTGCTTAGATCGTAGTGCATAGTGTAAAGTTTTTGATGAATGAAAATTCCAAATCTAATTTAGAAGGTAAGGAAGCTATGGCTAAAAGCATTTAGCAAAACGGGATTTGTGCTGTGAGAAATCAACCTTAGAAGTTAGCTATGTGAAAGTCGCTTGTTCAAGAAGACAGTTTTTGACATAGTTTTGACCTTAAGGATCAAATTAAAGTTTTAATGATTCTTTTGAAGTAATAATGGCTGACATGATTTCATAAAGGTAGCATGGATATATGTGCATCATTAGTTTGAAGAAATCTCAAGATATGTGCAGGTAAGGAAGTCAATCTTTGAAGTAGACTTCTTGAAGAGGAAAGATTCTCACTCAAAGAAGTGATAATTGAAGATTTGGTAAATGAAGGTAACATTTGTGTAAAGTTTGGTCCATAACTGTTGGAGTTTATTGATCTCCAAAGTACATCTAGAAGTAGGTGAAACCCAACAGGACCTAGTTGACTTTTTCACAAACTTGTATGCACAGACCAATTTTCTTGAAGAGCAAATTTCTCTTTACTCACTTGGAATTTTCCAAAACTGTTTCACACACATAAACTAGACTCTAAGAGCTTTCCAAGAAGATATAGAACACCTCAAATGGATAAATACACAATGAGCTATGACCTCTGCAATATGCAGCTTTAATGGAGACCTTGAAACAGAGATGAACCTGAGGACACATATCACTTGCAGAGACTACTGCTCTTAACTCACAACTCCAATGAATTTGAAACTTTATAGAATACAAGTAGACTTAAAGAGCTTTCTAACAAGCCAAAGAACACATGATTTGGATACATACACAAGGAGATATGACCTTTTCAAGTTTGAGGTTCAATGGAGACCTTCAGCAGGGATAAAAAACAGAGAACACACACTACTTGCAGAGAGTATTGCTCTCAGCTCACAAATCCAATGATTACGAAAATTTACAGGAAGAAATTAGACAGTACAAGATTTCCATTGAGCTATCAAACATGTAATTTGGATATATAATGAGGGAGATACAAGCTCTGCAATCTCTGCATACAAAACTACAGCAGTGTAGAGATACACATATGACTCTCTTGGACATCCCACAAGATCACGACTTTTCTCCTCTTTTTATAGTATGGGAAACTAATCTAAAAACTTTTTAATACATCTAAATTCGTGGTAGACACTTGGATGGAGGTATTACATGACTCAAGTGCTCAAATAAGCAAAGTATTGATGGACTTTGAGAACTAGCCACATCGACCTTCCACTAGGACACCACTGAAGCTCCCTTGTGACTCACTAATTTGACTCACCATGTTCTAGAACTCACGTGGTATTTTTGTTACATTTTATGAATAATATGAGCCTTCTTGAAGTATTTGAAGACTTCCCAAAGGTATTTACATAATTTGAAACTTGTACCATACATAAAACAAATGTTCGCAACATTCTCCCCCTCAAGTTTCAAAGGGTATTTCCTTCATGCCAATAATATAGTTGAATCTTTGAAGCTTTGGTCCATCCAAGGATTTGGTGAAGATATCTGCAACTTGATCCTTTGTTCCAACAAAAGAAACCTGCACTTCATTGTTCATGGCCTTCTCTCGAACATAATGATAGTGAACCTCTATATGCTTTGTTCTAGCATGAAAAATAGGATTTGAGGTCATATGAATGCTACTCAAGTTATCCCCATAATCAGTGGTACATCAACCTGCACATTCAAGTCATGAAACAACTTTTGAACCACATAACCTCAGTAGTAGCCAATGCTAAACCTCTATACTCAGCCTCTGTAGAAGATAAAGCAACTGTAGGCTGTTTCTTTGAACTCCATGTTAATGTCTTGTTTCCTGCTATTACCACATATCCACTTGTGGATCTTCTGTCATCTTTGCTTCCAGCCCAATCTGCATCATAGACTTTAAGAGTTAGATCAACATCATGACTATAAAATAATCCTTCGTTCATGGTACCTTTCAAATACCTAAGCACTCTTTTCGCTGCATGCATATGAGGTACTCTAGGTTCATGCATAAACTGTGACAATACTCCCACTGCATAACATATATCAGGTCTAGTTTTTGTTGCATAAATCAAAGATCCTACCATGGATCTATATACATTCATATCATGCAACTCATCACCTTCCTTTGCACTCAGCTTTACATTACATTTCATTGGAGTAGAAACAAATTTACATTCCTGCATACCAAACCTTTTCAGCATATCACATATATACTTTCTTTGTATCAACCACATACCTTCATCGCTATACACAATTTCAATCCCAAGAAAGTATCTGAGCAAACCAAGATCTGAAATTTTAAATTCCTTTCCCAAATTACCTTTTATCTCATCAATTGCTTTTGCATCATTCCCTGTAATCAACAAGTCATCCACATAAATGCATACATAGACACACATGCCATCTACATGTTTTACATAAAGTGAAGGATCAGCATGACTCGCTGTGTATCCTTGCAGCATAAGATACTTTACCAACCTTGCATTCCATGCCCTTGGTGCCTGCTTAAGACCATACAATGCCTTCTTTAACCTGCATACATGATTATTGCATCCACATAACCATTTGGTTGTGACATATACACTTCTTCATTTAACTCACCATTAAGAAAGACATTCTTTATATCGAGTTGATATATATTCCACCTTTTACTTGCAGCTAAAGCCAACAAAGTTCTCACCGTTGCCATATTTGCTACTGGACTAAATGTTTCCTCATAGTCCACACCTTGAGTTTGATTATATCCTTTTGCTACAAGTCTAGCCTTATATCTAGACACACTACCATCACTATTTCTTTTAATCTTAAAAACCCACTAACCTTTGATGATTCTCCATACTCACATACATCACTAATTTCCTCTCCTTCATCATTAACTTCAACAAGTTTGAGTTTACCTTTACTTTTAACACTTGGAGGTGACTCTTGCCTTAATCTTCCATTGAAAGGTGATCCTCTTTCTTCATCTAAACCACTCCTTTCATCATTTAAACTTCCTGATGGCTGAACTATGCATTCATCTCCTTCAACCACACCTTCTTCATTTTCATCCATGACCTGCAAACAATTCTTATCTGCATACCATGAAAGTGATTCATGAAAGTTTACATCTCTTGACACAACAACCTTATTGGTATGAGGATTATAGCATCTATATCCTCTTTGAGTATCTGCATAACCAATAAATATACATTTTTCTGATTTCGCATCAAGTTTAGATCTCACCTCACTAGGTACATGTACATAACATACACAGCCAAATACTTTCAAATGACTTACACTTGGTTTCCTTCCATGCCATACCTCATATGGTGTCAAATGATGAACTCCAGCAGTCGGAACTCTATTCATAATGTAAACACTTGTGCTAACAGCTTCAGCCCAAAAATAATTAGGCAAACACATATCATTAAGCATGCTTCTAGATGCTTCTGCTATGATTCTGTTTCTTCTTTCTGCGACTCCATTTTGTTGTGGAGTATACCTGCATGTAACTTCTCTTTTGATACCTTCATCATACAAAAAATCAGTAAAAGCTTGAGAGAAATACTCTCCCTCTCCATCGGATCTTAGCTTCTTAATATACCTTCCTGTTTGCTTTTCAACATATGATTTGAACTTCTTGAAACAATCAAAGACCTCACTCTTATGTTTAATAAAATACACAAATGTCATTCTACTATGATCGTCAATGAATGATACATAGTACTTATTACCAACCAAGGATGCCTCTTTAGTAGGTCCCCACACATCTGTGTGTATGAGATCTAGCAAACCATCACTTACATAGCTTGAATGCTTGAAAGGTTGTCTACTATGCTTACCCATTTGACATGCTTCACAAAGATGCACCATATGTTGCTTAGTAAGATCAGGTAATCCTTCAACAATCCTCTTCTTTGATAGCTCCTTTAACCTGTGTACATTCATGTGTCCAATCCTTTTGTGCCATAGATCAAGCTGTGCTATTTGATGCATACCATAAGAGAAATAGTTTGTATGATTTGGGTTTACCTTGAATGTAAACAATCTACCTTGTTTTTGACCTCTAGCAATTAACCTCCTTTGCTTTGGATCCTCAATGAAGCAACCTGCATGATTAAATCTCACTTGTAGACCTTTTTCTACCATTTGACCAACCGACATCAAATTCTTAGTGATCGTTGGCACATAAAGTACATCCTTCAAGCAATTTTTCTTGCTCTTATCCTGCATAACAACATCTCCAACCTGCATAATCTTATGTGTTGTATCATCTCCTATTTCAACATGACCTTTACATGACGGATTATGCATATTAGAAAACCATGAAGCATCATGACACATGTGATTAGAACAACCACTATCTACATACCATACATCGCTATTGCAATTCATCTTAGTTTCTACATTCATCATAAGAAGAGAATCATAATCATCACTTTTACCTTCAACTGCATAATTTCCTTGTTGTTTACCTCTGCTTGAATAGCCTCCTCTTCGATTACCACCTTGATTATTTTCATTTTGATAACAATCTTTGGCATAGTGTCCATACCTTCCACATATATAGCAATTGTTCTTATTATCTTCACTCCTTTGTCTTTGGTTGTAGTTGTAGTAGCCTCTCGTACCTCTAGCGCTTGATCTTCCTCTTCCTCTTGTGTTGAAGAAGCCACTTGAAGTCCTTTGATCATCACTCCTTCTTCCTCGACCTCTATTTGAACCTCTTCCACCTCTGTTTCCACCTCTTGATGATCCTACATAAAGAGCTTGTCCTTGAGATCCTTTTTGATTTGAAGTAGAACCATTTAGATTCATCTCCTCCGTGACCATGAGGGCAATAAGTTGATCTAAATCTGGTAATTCTCCTCTGACATAAACTGAAGTAATGAAGGGTTTCCATCTCTCATCATCTTTGAGTCCGTTGAGAGTATGTGCAACCAAGTCGTCGTCCTCCACATGAGCTTGAATTGATCCTAGTTGATCTGCAATCTCTTTAACTTTCAATATGTAATCATTGACCGATGTCCTTGTATCTTTCTTTATGTTATTCAACTCATTTTTGAGTTGAATCTTCCTTGCTCTTGTACCTGTAGCATACAACCTTTCCAATGCAAGCCAAACATCTCTACTTGTGTCTAGATCTTGTATGTGTCCTACCATTGAATCTTGAATATTTTGTGATAAAATGAATATAACCCTTTTGTCTCTCTCATTCCAAAGTCTAAACTCCCTCAATTGTTGCTGATTTGGGTCCTCTGGTAATGTGGGTTTGATATCTGTGCCGTCAATCAAACCATACAAGCCTCTACCTTGCAAGTATGCTGTGATTCTAAACTTCCATGCTTGATAATTGGTCTTATCAAGCTTCTCTATTTGTGCATGTTGGTCTCCCATAATACAAATGCTAAGCTTCCTCCTTTAAGCCTCCTTTCCAATGTGTGTGATGAGAAGAAATATAATATTTACCTTGTAAATGAGGTATGTGCACCTTTCTTTGCTCGGATGTTGCTCCAGATGCCTCCTTGCAATCTTCTTCTACCTTTGTGTAGTGTTGATGATGAACTGCTTCTTTGATAGCTTCAAATTCTTCGTCAAGGTATGATAACCTTCTCCAAGCCTCCAAGTACTTGCTCTGATACCAATGTTGGAGTTTATTGATCTCCAAAGTACAGCGAGAAGTAGGTGAAACCCAATAGGACCTAGTTGACTTTTTCACAAACTTGTATGCACAGACCAATTTTCTTGTAGAGCAAATTGCTCTTTACTCACTTGGAATTTTCCAAAACTGTTTCACACACATAAACTAGACTCTAAGAGCTTTTCAACAAGATATAGAACACCTCAAATGGATAAATACACAATGAGCTATGACCTCTGCAATATGCAGCTTTAATGGAGACCTTGAAACAGAGATGAACCTGAGGACACATATCACTTGCAGAGACTACTGCTCTTAAGTCACAACTCAAATGACTTTGAAACTTTATAGAATACAAGTAGACTTCAAGAGCTTTCTAACAAGCCAAAGAACACATGATTTGGATACATACACAAGGAGATATGACCTCTGCAAGTTTGAGGTTTAATGGAGACCTTCAGCAGGGATAAAAAAAAAAGAACACACACTACTTGCAGAGAGTATTGCTCTCAGCTCACAAATCCAATGATTATGAAAATTTACAAGCAGAAATTAGACAGTACGAGCTTTCCAATGGGCTATCAAACATGTAATTTGGATATATAATGAGGGAGATAGAAGCTCTGCAATCTCTGCATACAAAACTACAACAGTGTAGAGATACACATATGACTGTCTTGGACATCCCACAAGATCACGACTTTTCTCCTCTTTTTATAGCATGGGAAACTAATCTAAAAACTTTCTAATACATCTAAATTCGTGGTAGACACTTGGATGGAGGTATTACATGACTCAAGTGCTCAAATAAGCAAAGTATTGATGGACTTTGAGAACTAGCCACATCGACCTTCCACTAGGACACCACTGAAGCTCCCTTGTGACTCACTAATTTGACTCACCATGTTCTAGAACTCACGTGGTATTTTTGCTACATTTTATGAATAATATGAGCCTTCTTGAAGTATTTGAAGACTTCCCAAAGGTATTTACATAATTTGAAACTTGTACCCTACATAAAACAAATGTTCGCAACAATAACTGATATAGAGGTGCTCTTAAATCAGTATAGATCAAACCTTTGGAGATTTAGAGGTCTCCAACATAATAGGCTAATTAGAGTTATCCAAAAGAAATTAAGCCAATTATTGTTGTGCTCAGAGAACTATTCAAAACATTGAACAGGTGTAGGAACAGAAATAGCAAGTTTCTTGATCTTGGATCAACTCCAACCTATCTCTTTTGATCCATTGATTAGTGGGTCATGTTCCAAGCACCATATATGATTATTTGTGATCATTAGCTAGCAAAAGAGGCCCACTAAACTTTCTAGCAATCATGTTAGCAGGTGTGAAGCAGGATCTAACAACACCACTTCATCGCTTGAAGACTATCCACCATCTCTTCCAAAAGTGGTATCAGATCAACAATAAGAAAGATGGGAGATGGATTTCCATCCTTCATTGCTAAATGGATAGAAACAACTACTGAGCATGGTCCATTAGGATGCAAGCCTACCTTGAAGATATATTGCCACTCAGATGATTGCTACATCCTGAGTCAATATAGAACACCCTTTGGTCTTCTCCTACTGCGTCATGTGTTGCATTCAAGATAAGAGTCATGTCATCCTTCTGATCTGATGCATAGTTATAATAGTTATTGTTGTAGGACTCAGATTGAAAACTTCTTCCACCTCCTCTAGCATATGATGTCCTACCATCTCTTCCTCTGAAGTTGCCTCTTTGGTTTTTGCCTCCTTATCTTTGTTCTTGCCTCCTCTTCCTTTACCTCTGAAGTTCATCTTTCCTTTTGTAAAGTTAGCTTGACTTGAAGTTCCTTCATCATCAGTTGACTGCTTCCCTTTGCCATTCTTTTTCTTGTCCTTGGAGTACATAGCCTGACTTGCACTCCTATCATTGTCTCCCTTAATGTCTTGCTCAAAATTTAGCATGTGTCCTAGCAATTGATTAAGATCAGGAGTAAAGTGATCTAGTGACAATTCTATGGACAATATGAAAGGCTTCCACTTCTCATCTCCTTTCAGACCTGTAAGTATTTTCCCTACCAACTTATCCTCTTCAATATCTTCATCTACTGCTCCCAAGCTATCTGCAATATCCTTCATCCTTGCCACATAATTGGAAATTGATTGTGAGCTTTTCTTCTTGAAAGTTGTGAACTCTGCCCATAATGAGGACTTCCTTGACTTGTTTGTGTTTTGGAAATGCTCTTCCAAAGCATTCCACACATCTGTTGCACTTTCTAATCCTCTGATGTGAGGTAGAAGATAATCATTTACAGCCATGTAAATGATACTCCTAGCTTGAGCATCCTTCCTCATCCAATTCTTCAAACTTGCAAGTTCCTCCCTAGTTGGAACACTAAGATCTTCAAACTCAGGCTTTTCTTCTTCTCCTGTAATGAATGCCATCAAATCTTTGCTCATGAGGTGTGCCTCCATCCTCATGGACCAAGTTGGATAGTTCTCCCTATCTAGCTTATGAATCTGTAAGCTTTCTCCCATCTTTGATCTTCTATGTCTGCAATTACTAGGATTTATGATAATATAGTGTACCTTTGATATGAAGCTTTAATCCTTATTCATCCTTTGAACTCGTGCTTTGTACTTCTTTAGTTTGTCTTCAAGAATTTGAATTTCTCCACCTTCAATTTGAACTTCAATTATAGTCGGGACTTGCAATGCCTTTACTTCACTTGTATTGCTCCTTCAGCTCTGATACCAAAGTTGGAGACCTCTAAATCTCCAAAGGTTTGCTCTATACTAATTTAAGAGCACCTCTATATCAGTTATGGACCAAAATTTACACAAATGTTACCTTCATTTACCAAATCTTCAATTATCACTTCTCTGAGTGAGAATCTTTCTTCTTCAGGAAGTGTGCTTCAAAGATTGACTTCATTACCTACACATATCTTCAGATTTCTTCAAACTAATGATGCACATATCTCCATGCTACCTTTGTGCAATCATGTCAACCATTATTCCTTCAAAAGAATCATTAGAAATTTAATTTGATCCTTAAGATCAAAACTATGTCAGAAACTGTCTTCCTTAACAAGCGACTTTCACATAGCTAACTTCTAAGGTTGATTTCTCACAGCACAAATCCCATTTTGCTAAATGCTTTTAGCCATAGCCTCCTTACCTTCTAAGTTAGATTTTGAATGCTCATTCATCAAAAGCTTTACACTGTGCACTGAGATCTAAGCAAAACATTGACATGAAAAAGTGCGCGACTCTGAGAGGTCTACCTACAGACTTTACATACACATGTTCCTATTGGTCATACTCACAGCATGAAAGGAATTAGACCATGAAGCTTTTAACATAGATTCACTAGCCTCTAGATTAGATGTATACAAAGGATTTCCTGATCCACATGATCAGGCTAAGAAAAATTAGAGAAAGACTCGGCGCTAACTCGTGAAGATGACTCTCTACACATCCATCTTAATGACACTTGGCTTCGAATGATTCTCTCTCGTATTTCTTTACATCATTAACTTATATAAATATGATTCTAGACTTATCCCACGTCTATTACATTACTCCTTACCATCCTAAGGATCATCTACACTCATAGTACAAGAATTTCCATCTGTAACGTACATATGTATACAAGCTTCACTTCTGAGATCTCTTCACTTTCTCAAATGACTTCTTTCACTTCAATCTGATCATTGACTTGCTTCAAGCTCTTTTTAATCATAAATTTGTGATTGTTGTGCTCCAACACATTAAGCTATCAATCATGAGTAATTTCATAAAAAACTATCGACTACACATAGAGAAAGATGTTTAGCAAATCATAAGACCATCCTGACAATTTCGGGGTTCAATTGTGAATAGACCAATGGGTGAAGATGTGTTAATAGCTCACAATCCTGAGAAAGGAATGCTAATGACATTTTGTAGAAATTTACTAGACAAAAATTGTTGAATCTACCATCATTTAAATCATGAAAAATGATCAATCATGCACTAAGAACAAGCTCTGAGAAGATCATAGTTCTGATGAAGTTATAAAAGAGAAGTGAAATGGGAATGTAATGATCATATATGTATTAAATCATATACAAATACAATGCCGTTGGCAATAATACATTGCTCAATGTGTGGGAGGTGAATGAGCTATAAGATAAGATCTCACTTCACAATGAATCTCCCTCAAACTGATCTCATGGGCTCGAGATGCACGCAAGTCTTTTTGATCTTCTTCTTATAGTTATACTTGGAGCCAAAGTTTGAATATCTTCATCCTGTGGCAGTAGAAATCGTCTCCTTCTAATTAGTCTAATAAAACTATCCTTGAACTCAGGTTTTGCGATTGAAAACAATTGTTCGTGGGACATTGTTACTTGAATTTTTAGAAGTATATCATTTAGGATTTCCTTAGCATCATTCTTTTTCCTGAGCTTCTAGATCATAATTGCTCGTGGAGCTCTTCTTCCTTTTTTTTTCCCTTTTTCCTCATTTTGTTTCTATTCATCTTTATGTTCGTTTTTAGTATTTTGGTTTTGATTATTTTAATTTTCAGATTTTCTCTTTTCATCCTTACTTGGGGTATTCTGACTTTCCTATGATTGGACATTTTCTTATGTTGGTTTCTTTCCTTCTTTAATTATTCTTCTTTTCTCTTCCTGAGAAAAGTTTGTATCTTCAAATTGTACCTTGTTGTCATTTTTCTTCTCATTTTCTCTAATTTGCCTTCTGCTCATTCTCTTATCTCCCTCTTCTATATCATCCTCCATGTCATCTCATCTCCATTTCTCCTCAACATTGGCAATGTGAGAATACACAGAGGCTTGGCAATAGGAGATCGTCATGCTATTTTGCACATAATTTAATCTCTAGCTCTCACCAGTACCTCAATTGGACCATTTTTCACGAGTTCCTTCTCTTTTAGTGTTCCTTTGAAAAGCTGGCTGAGCAACGAACTAAGTAAGTGGGGTTGGCTCAAAAACTGACTCAGGAGGAATATAGTGTGTCATAACTAGCTGTATGGGTGTTGCTTGACCTACACCACTATTGCTAGCTCCACGCTCATTGAAACTCATGGAATATACTTTATTATTTAATTGGGTAACCTCTTTGGAAAGAGATGCCTACATATTTATAGCATTTTCCATTTTTTTACATAAAATGTCTAATTGAAATTCAATTGGAGCTTTAGTGGCTACCGCAATGTTAGCCATAGCTATAGTTTCAAGCATTGGTATATTAGTTTGCCTTGCAATAGGTAACTCCCTAGCTAAGAAGAATTAGGTTTTGCATGCAAAACAAATTGTGCTTGTTTGATTTGGGTGACAACCTCTATTTAACGTTTCACTTTTTCCCAATCATCAGTAAGACCATATCTTTGGCTTGGCTCTTCTATTTGTCTTTCTACCTCAACTCTATCGTCAATACTCAATATCTTGAGGAAATGAATAATTGGGTCAGGATTTAATGCATTTCTATCCTCCTCAGAAAGTTGGGAAAATCATCTCATGAACTCACCATGAAGATGAGTTAGAGAATCATTCGTCTTTGAGGAGTTTACCCATCGCAAAAATCCATCAGGGCTGTGTTGACTAAAGTCCTCAAGATAAAACATTTTGTGGAGTTCTTTCCTAAACTCCTCCCTAGGTTTATAAGCATCTACTTGAATGCTTTCTAGTATGGAACTAGAAACTACATGACCAAAGTACTTTACTAGGACATCCTCAGCTAAACCTTGGATTTGCACTTGCTCTTCAAATGCATCCAGGTACTCAGTGATATTTAACCCAATAAATTTCCCTTTTTCTCTTAAGATGGCTTGTACAGTTCGTGTTCATTGTTTCTCTATCATCATGTTCTTAAACATTTCCTCCATCTTGCATTCTTGATAACGCTTAGAATGGCGTAGTAAATCTCTAATAGCACGCTCTAATCTCTCTCTAAACTTTCTAAACCTATCCCTAGATGAGAAAGCCAAGAATATTTTTCTATTAATATTTTCCTTTATCAATATATTTTCAACTTGTTTACTTTATCCTGAGTTTAACCTGAGCTTGTAATATCTCTAGACTTGAAAGTTTGATTTTATAATTTGTTTTCCTTTTAATTTGTGAGTTTTTAATTCCAAAATTTACTTTAATTTTCTAACCTTTGAGTTTTTAATCCCAAAGGTTACTCTAATGAAAATAGATGTGTAGATAGGTTTTATAAGTTTTGAATAAATTTTCTTAATTTGAATGTTTTTGGATTTCAATGTAGTAGGAAAAAGAAGAAATACAAAAATTACTTAAATAAATTTTCTTAATTTGTTTCTGGGTTTTAATGGAGTATGAAAGAAATCATAACAACTAATTAAATCAAAAAACTAAATCTATCTGTTTTAGAATAAAACTCTTTTTGTGCAATAAAGTAAGTGTTAATTAAAAAAACTAAGTGTTTCTATTTAGAATAAAATCTTTTTCGTGTAATAAAGTAAATCCTTTTGTATACTGTTAAAAGCTATAAATCCTTTTGTATATTTTATAAGCTATCCTTTATATTCAAATAAGCAACCCTACGTTTTAACATCCAGTTGCTTGCAATACTAAACAAAACTAGTTCTTCTTAATGCAATGATGTTTCAATGCCTTACAAATGCAAGTGTAATGTGACTAATTTCTAATGCCATGAAAACAATCCTTCTTCTTTAATAAACACCTTACTTGAAGTTGCTTGATGTAGAAGGTTCTAATGTGCACTGTGATAATTCTTTACAAACTTTTTTAGTAAATCTATCCTAAATACAAACTAAAAGTGATTGTGCAATGATAGCCTTCTATTGTGTCGATGGGGGGGATGATGTCACGAGGATTCTTCAGCTTGAATTACCCTTCTTCCCGTGGAGGCGCTTAGTTCCCTAGAGAACAACCCTCAACAACTAGGGAAAAGAGTAGGTAGCAGTAGGATCTTCACTTGTCATAGTAGCTTCTTCCTCCACTCACCTGCAAACAAGAAGAAAATAAAGGTTAACCTTTTTTATTAGGACTTAAAACACAACCCAAAATCCTAAGCACACTAGCATCACGTTTCATGTCAGGTTCACCAAATCTGGCGAGGGGTGTGAAAGGAAACAAGCCCTGATCAGAACTGACTTGCGTTATCCTCAATATGTGACTACATGTTGGGTATTTTTTTTGCGCACTTTAGGAACAAGGATGTGTTTTTACTATGTGAAGAGTGACTAAATATAGTTTAAAACACTATTTCAGATTAGCCTATGAGTCCGTGGTCCATAAGGGTGTTTAGCTCTATATCTAGAAACAAATTTCTTTTTAGAGGTGGAGGGAAAAAAATTTCATTGCTTTTAGGTTCAGGTGATACAATTGAAAACAAAGGTAAAAATCTAGATAAGCAATGATCATATGATAGAGATTATAAAGACTCATCAACAATACGATCTTTAACTAACTCTTCTACTATTTCTTCATTAGTTTCCTTCTATTTGGATTGATTAGTAGTATTCTCTATAGGAGCATGTAAAAGAGTCTCTAAAATAAAAGAGGAATGTATGCTATGTTCATTAAAAGATCTATTTAAAGATGCATTGTTTGCAGACATGAGAAATAAAGTGAAATGTAATGTTTTGATTTATAATTGAACTGTTTAGTAATAATGCTAAGACCTTTTTATACTATAGTTTCTTTAGAAAAGTGACTCCTACACAAATGCCTTGATGAAATTCCTATACAAATACTTTGCTGAAAAAAATTTAATACAAGTACTTTGATTAAGAATCCTAATACAATTTCTTAAGTTTCAAATGATAAAGGAAAACTAGAAGAAGCGGCGTAAATGCAGCTCCAAACTCCTAGTCAAAAGCTCATAGGTTTCGTCATGTCATCACTACTCGTCAATTATTCTTCAAATGGTCTGTAAGAAGATCATTCCAAAAAACAAATACATAAGTACTTTTGATAAATCATGAATCATTCTCATACATTCAATATGCATACGCACTTAATTCATGATTACTGTACATTTATGCACCACATTTATACTCACTTTCATATGCAATTCTTGTACAATTGCACCCAACTCATATGCACACACACATGCACATGCATTACTCATTTAGATGCATTCATATGCATACATTTATACTTATAGACACTCATACCATCCATGCTCATGCATATACCCATCACTATATGCCCATGAATAAATCTTTATGTGAAGGCACCTAAATTTCACTCCTTTACACTAGATTTGATAGAAAGAAGAATTCCAAGCCATTGATTTGATTAATCAAATGGTTGTAATCGAAAGTAGTGATCCTAGAGTTGAGAGTTGATTTCTCTAGATCCAAGGGCCCAAATTCATTCAGAAAACTATATAAACCCCCCTCCAAACTCCTAGAGCACCATTGTTAGGAATCCGTAGGGCTCTTGCTAGCTTATGGTTTCCTTGAGACGATCACCCTCGGTTGAGCGAGTGAGGATCCAAGGTGGGCTAGTATGAGTATAGTACCTAGTTTCAAATTTAAGTTAGAACTCTAATTCAGGATAGGCTCTTGAAACCAGCATCTCTAACTTGACTCACCCTCGGTGGAGCGTGTGAGTGAGTTAGAGCTGGTTTTGATGAGTCTTAGACTTCTTTAGTTAGACGTTACGAGCCTAGACATACATAGGGTCAATGAAGTGGAACTCACCTTCTTACGTGTGACATTCGGTTGAACTGTCATGGTTTGAGGATCCGAACCGCCTTTGATTAGTAGACTTAATTCAAATCCTTAATTCATGTCACTTGTCACTTGTCTTTTGTCTCTTCTCTCTGAGGCTCTTAAGTATTTTTACATGTCTTCTATTTTCTTCTATGTGTGAGAAGGCTCCAGAGTATTGCGTTGAACCAGTGAGGATGTTTCATTGAGCTTGTGATTAAACTCTATCATCATAACTCACTTGCATGCATATAATCCATACATACCCATACATATTGATTAGTTTCTGAAAGTGTATAAGAAGCTCCAAAATTAGACCATTCTTCCTTTCGAAACTGATTTATGTGTAAGGATTCCATCTATTCTCATCATGCATACATATCATCCAAAGAAGACTATGCATATGGATTAGAATTAGGAAGTGTTTAAGAAGCTCCTTCAATGGACCATTCTTCCTTCCAAATTTGATTCGTGTGTATGGTTCTCTTTCATTCTTATCATTCATGTTCATCAATCTAACTTGCACTCGTACATTCCCATTCCCATAATCATTTCAACATCTCTCTCTTCTCCATACTCCACATTAATTTTGCTTTCACGTCCTTAAACCTTCGAACATTCATTAGCTTCATACACCCTGTGTGTGCCACGACCGGACCCGATCCACCCTGATTGTGATCACCTCCACATTTGAACCCGACGTGAAATGCTTCGTGGCATTTGCTTCTGATCTTGTTGGGAGGTTGTAATCCATATCCTATCTTTTGTATTTTTCATCCTCATCATATCATCATCATCAGTCTTGAGTGTTGCACTGGATTTCTCACAGTATCGTGCACATCTTCGTCTTGAAGTAAACACATTTGTGAGAGATCTAGAGCATCATGCATCACTTGCTTATTCACATAAGATGGAGGAAGGATTCAAATCCCTTATTGTTGAGAAAGAAGGCCAAAGAATAGTCTCTTCTATGTTGAGAGAGAAGGGAAAATTCAATGGCATCAACATCACAAGCTACTTAGATTTGTTTGAAGAGCAAGCTATGATTTTTGGTCTTCTCGAAGATCTTTTGATATCATTCTTTGAATGAATTGTTGATAGCTCTATCATAAACCGTGTCACTCAATATGATAGTCTTCCTTGGAGTGATTTTAGAAAGGAGATGCTCAAAGAATTCTATCTTGCAGATTATAGCCAACATAATCAGGATGGATTCTTACGATGGGTCAATTCCCCAAAGCCTAGTAGCTCTATTACTCACTTACAAAAGGAGTATATTAGACGCTATGAGAAACTTCCTGATGAGGATAAGATAACTTTGGAGCCTGATCTTGTGATCAATTTTCTTAAGCTTCTTCATCCTGAAACTCATAGGGAAGTTGAACAGCGATTAGAAGAGCCAGATAAGCGCTATGGACTTACTGACAATTGGCAAAAAGTGTGTAAAGTAGTAGAGGCTGTAGCCCATAGACATCAAAGACAATCCATGCTTTATGAGCAAACTAGTCTTCCTCAAGCTAGCCTTCCACAAACTAAGGAGCAAGTTAGAGAACAATTCCATGCTACGATTTTTGACTCTACTCCTATTCCTCAAATGATGGAGCCTACTCAAGGTTTTAAAGTAGAGCCAAATAAAAGTGTAGTTGAACAATCTCAAGTGGAAATTCTCACTAAGCAAATGGAAAGTCTTATTTCTACACAATCCAATTTGGCCAAGACTATAGATGCTTTACAATCTAATTACACCAAAACTTTCCAAAATCAAATGAGCCCAATGTCTTTTCAAGAGCCTAATCAACATGTTATAGCTACCAATCAAAATCCACAAGTAGCTTCTACTCAAGGATATCAAGTTCCTCCAATGCATAATCCTTCAATTCCAAATCCTCATCCTCATGTGCAAAATCCTCAAATGTATCAAAACATGTATCCTCAAGCTTCTCAAATAGCTTTTCAAAATCCTCAAAATCAAAATTTTCAAAATCATCAACCGTATAATATGGAAGCTCCTCTTGCACCTCAAGTACTGCATGTTGCTCCCCAAGCTCCTCAAATACATCAATTTCCTTATCAAAATCCTAATTATCATGTTCAAGCAATATCTTATCAACAATAATCAATTTCAAAATTTCCCACCACAAGTTAATCAAAATCCTCAAAATCAAAATGGTTTTGTGTGTGGCCCTCGTAGGTGTCCTTGGTGTGATTCGTTAGAGCACTTTTTGGGAGATTGTGAACTATTGAAGGCTGCTAAGGAGCAACGACTAGTAATGGACATAGAGAAGAAAATCTGTGACTATGGATCTAGGCTACCTTTGCAAGGAAATTATGGTAAGGGAGGAATAAAAGAACACTATGAAAATATAACCATAACGGATGTAGGAACTAGAGGAGTGAAACTAGAAGCTCTTGATGAGCAACAAGTAGAATCATGTAAACCGACAAAGGAAGGTGATTTTTCCATAGAGGCTTTAGTAAGAGCACGAGATGAGATTAGGAGAATAACGGCTTGGGAATCACCGATAGAAGATCAATCTCTTATTTCTTATATATCCAATGTAGAAGAAAAACGAAAAAGAGATGAAGTTGAGCGTAGTGAAAGAAGAGTGACTCGAAAACAAACCTCAGAGGGAATAGAAACAATCACAGATCAAGGAGAAACATCACAATCCAAAGATAAAAAACAAGAATCACAACCCAATGAGCAAAAATAAGAGGAGAAAAAAAAAGGAAAGAAGACAACGCAAAGAAAAACAGAACCAAAGCCTGTAGATAAACTAGAACAATCAAAACAAACTAAAGAACAAACACAAGAACATGAACAAAAACAAGATCCTAAGCAAAAACAAAAGAAACTAAATAGAAAACCTAAAGCCATCTTGATTTCAGAAATTGAGAGAAAAATAGATCCTATGGAGATTTTAGATGACATTTTGCTTAAGAGTCAAGCGACTATGTCTTTAGAACAAGTTTTCTCTATTGCAAAGCCTATTTTTAAAGATAACTTTATCGGCCTAATTAAAAGGAAGAGGTTTCCTCTTAATCTAGATACTGAGATGCAAGATTCTCTAGATCAAGATCAAGCTATGAATGAAGCCTTAAACCTTGATGAATTTGATGAAGAGGACTTTGAAAAAAATTTCTTAGGACCTATTCAACCTGACCATGAAAATCATGAAAACAATCCTGTAAGTCACTTTAAAAGAAAATTTTTGTCTAGAGGTACATCAGAGATGCATGTTAAAATAGGAAATGATAAGAACACTATCACTATAAATGCATTAGTAGATTACGGCTCCGAAATCAATGTGATTTTAAGAGAAGTCTATGATAAGTTTTGATGGCCCATAGATAAAGATTGTGGATGGCATATGAGAACTGTAGATAATGGTGTAGGTACCCTGTATGGAGCTTGTGCTAGTGTGCCCATATCCATAGGAGGAATCATAGAAGAGTTTCACTTTTGTATTCAAGATAATTGCTCCTATGAAGTTCTCTTAGGTCAACCCTTTATTTGTGAGAGTCGTATGGAGACTAGATCCATGGATGATGGGTCTACCTATGCTAGATTTAAGTCTAAGGATAGGAATGCAATCACTTCAAGTCATGACGGTAGGAGTGAATCATCCTAGGAATCGATTGTCAATTAGAAAGAAACCTATTGTTACTCAGAGTCATGAGCATGCTTGTAGTGATTGTGCACCTCGATTCATGTTTGGAGCTACATATGATCAAATTTTTGGATAGAATCCATTGTTGAGCAGGACAACAGTGGATATTGGTTTGACATCTCGCATCCAACCAACATGTACAACAGTTTGTCACTTTGTTTTCCACATTCTAGATTAGATTTTCTTCATAAGAGTCAATTGTCCAAGTCTTTTATCCAAAAAACCCAAAAAAATTATAAAAACAACAAAATTATGGATCATGATGAGAACATTGAGCATGTGATTGAAACATCTCATTGTTTCTCTACTCTTGAGGAGTTAGAGTTATGTCTTCAATAAAATTCTAATTCCCATATTATTCTTCTTTCTTCCCTTGATGAGTATGCTCTAATCCAGGAGTATGCTCTCAATGTTGACAAGTGCTCAAAATTTAACCAAACACATGATGCCTTAGTTGAAACAAAGTACAAAAATGTAGACAAAAAAATCAAACCCATAGCTCAACCATTACCTCAAGGACATAATGAAAATTTATTGATGTGAAAAATGATCCATTCTTTGGGATAAGAAAAACATAGGACATACATTCACAGATGAGACAATCAAACAGGTGAAAAGCCTTTACTATGTATCCTCATGAGATTGGTTGTGTAGATCCTAAGCTAGTTGCACCCATGATAATCTTTACCATTCCACATATTCCATGGAATCTTCACCCTATACCAAATCCAAAGGCTCACTTACCTGAGCTAATGAAACTACTTAAGGAGAAGATAAACATGAGAATTTAAGAACCATCTTTTGCACCTTACTCAAATCGATGGTTCACTATGCCTAAAAAGAATGGAAAACTACGTTTTATTCAAGATCTCCAACCCGTCAATAAAGTCACCATAAGGAATGTAGGAACATGACCCATTGTAGATGAGTTTGCTGAATCATTTTCAAGACATTCTATCTATTCAATGGGTCATTTATATTCTGGTTATGACCAATTCCAATTAGCAATTGATAGTCGTGACATAACCACGATGAAAACTCCTTTAGGCTTAGTGTGAATGTGTACCTTACCTCAAGAAGCGACTAATTCTGTGGCTCATATGATGAGTGCTATGAATATGGTCTTACATGATTTTATACCTCGTATAACTATGCCATTCATTGATGATATTCCAATTAAAGGGAGTGAGGAACGTGTAAAGAACATTACTTTAGATTCATCTGGATGTCGCAAATTTGTTCTTGACCATATCTCTGATTGTGAAAGAATATTTCAACGATTTGAAGAGGTAGGTCTCACATTTTCCATAGAAAAATCTATTTTTGGTGTTAATGAGGTTCTTATTGTTGGACATTTATGTGGCCATTATGGTTGAAAGACATATCCACAAAAAGTTGATGCCATTAGCAAGATTTCTAAAACATGTAACAAAGTGAGTGAGGTACGTAGATTTCTTGGTGCTTGCATCTTTTATGTTATTTGGATCCGACACTTTGCTCATGTTGCTGATTGTCTCTATGACTTGTTGAGGAAGAAACAAAAATTTATTTGGACTGACAAACACACTCAAGCTATGCGTAAATTGAAGAAGTTATTGCTTGAAGCTCCCATCATTAAGCGTGTAGACTATTCTGCTAACAAACCTATTATATTGACTGTTGATACTAGTCCTATTGGTATAGGTTGGGTCATAAGACAAGATGATAGCGAAGGGAATAGATATGCAACTAGGTTTGGTGCCAAAATTTTACATGAAACACAATGAAAATATCCACAGATCAAACGAGAACTATGGGGTATGGTAACACCTTTGAAAACAGACAAATAATATTTCATTGGTGCAAATGTCAAAGTGGAGACTGATTCTTTGCCTCTCATTGGAATGATAGCCAATTGTTCATCTCCTGATATAGCCATGCTTAGATGGATCTCATAGATTAAGTTCATAAATCCTAAGTTAGTTCATATTTCAGGTAAGTCAAATTCAGTTGCTGATATGTTATCGAGAGCTAGATTTGATGATCTTGAAAGTGATCTAATAAAGAATGTGAACTTAATTGACTATGTTCCACATACATACGAGTATGAGCAATTTCATGAGTCTCAGTATGAAAATGAATGGAGAGACATAGGAAAGTAACTGAGTACACTACAACCATTACCTAGCTGGACTAGGAATAGATTCCGTAACATTAGGAAACGAGCTTATTATTTTTCCTACATAACGGTTATCTTTGGAGACATGCTAAGGGTAAGGTTAAGAATCCACAACGAGTCCTAGGAAAACGAGGTCTTCAGTTGCAAGTAATGAAGGAAATGCATGAGACATTATGGGCAGGTCATAAAGGATTTTTTGGAACATATGAAAAAATTAGAAGTACCTATTATTGGCCTAGGATGTATGTTGACATTAGTAGCTATGTTTCTACATGTTCTACTTGTCAACTTCATTCATCAATCAAACATAAAGATCCCTTGCATCCTACTTATTCACCTTGTATTCACTACAAGTGGGTAGTAGATCTTGTAACTATGCCTAAAGGTATTGACAAAATGCTTTACATTGTACTTGCAAGAGAAGACTTAACTAATCATGTAGAGGGACGTGCACTATGATCTAAGACCACTTACAATGTTTGCAAATTCTTGCTTGAAGATGTCATAAGTCGCTTTGGGTACATAGAGAAAGTAGTTGCCGATCGTGGAGAGTTAAATGCGAGAGAAGCCAAAGAGTTTGTTGAACATCACGGTATTCATTTGTCTCTCACTACTGCATATAATCTAGAGGCCAATGGTAAAATAGAGAGAGGGCATCCACCTATTGTGAAAGCCATATCTAAAGCACGTAACGATGACATCGAACAATGGCCTAGATTCTTACCTTTTGCACTTTGGGCAGATAGAATGACATGCACACATACTATTGGGTATATGCCTCCTGAACTCATGTACTGTCAAAAACCATTGTTTCCAATTCAATCTCATATTTTTGCATGGTCAAATGTGCCTTGGTCTGAAAACATGTCCACTGATGATTTTTTGAGTTTGCGTATTAAACAGTTAGAACAAGGTAAATTAAGACTTGATGATGCTGTTGAAAAATTAAGAGAATCTAGAATGAAGAACAAGCATTATTTTGATAAAACTCATCGATTGTGTCTTACGCCAATTGAAGTAGGAGATTGGGTGCTCATTTATGATAGTACATTTGACTCTCAATATGATGCACGCAAAAAGCTCACTCAACAGTGGTTTGGGCCATACATTGTATCAAAAGTGACGCAACAACAATGGTACGTGTGCTCTTTGTGAATTAAATGGTGTTGCACTAAAAACTTTGATTGCAGGTAAAAGGATAAAGATATTCAAGAAACGCGATAATGAAGAGTACATTTTGGATGAGGACATTGAAGAAGATGACAACAATGAGGCTAATCCATAAACAAGAGTATCCATTTTATAAAAATTAAAAAAAAATAAAGATAAAAAATATAAAAAACATACAAAAACATCATTAATTTTTCAAGTTCATGTTGCTATGTTTTTTTTTCAAGTTCATTCTACTTTTTTTCCATTCTTGTTTCATGCATGTTTGTTTTCAGTCTTTGCATTGCATTGCATATCCACATTACTTGACTCAAAAAAAGGGAAAATGATGATATCTCTACTTGTGTAAAATTGTATCTTAAGTAGTAACTTATATAATAAGAAAGTGATTATAATCTAGGATTATGAAAGATAGGGCATGTAGATTTGGAGTTTTATTTTGGTGACATGACTTTCATATATAAACATGCATATGTATCCTGTATCAAAAGCATGATTGTTGAAATCCTAGCTCCTGCTATTGCATGTTTCTACATCCTTAGTCCATCTCACAGCACTTGTATCGGAGTTTAAACGACTATTCTCCGTCATCAAAAATGGTTGTACCTTGTATTGGGGTTTAATTTTTCCCCGTCATAAAAAAAAAGCTACATATTACCAAGAAGTTTACACTTTCTTCCACCCCAAAAAAGTGATCGTAACCCTAAAGTTGCTGAATCATCATCATCATAAAAAAAAAAGAGCAAGTCAAAGGAGGATAAAGACGCATAGTAGAATAAATCACGGGCTATATAGGCAGATTTATGCATTAGTGGAGTTTAGTTAGATTTCCTTGCATGTTATTAGAGAAAGAGCATATTCATATTTATGTAGGAAAGGAGTTGATATGAAATAAGCTAAAGATGAAAGATGTCGCTTGAAAATCCTAAATCTTTGTTTATAATCGTATTTAAGGTAGATTGCTTTATGAAAAGGGTACAACTTTTTCTTCAAGATGAGAGGAACTGATGCTTAAAACGACTCAATACATCCACTTCCACTTCATATTGATGCTTGTTTTTTTTCTTTCTTGTTGTCAATATTGCTTGTTCATTTGCATATATGTTGCCTATTTGTTCATGCATATTCATGTTGCATGTTTCAATTCTTTCTTTCATGCAAATTTTGCTTCATGTCATGTTGCCTACTCATTCATGCATATGATCAATTTTTCCTTCCATGTATGTTGCCTATAAAATAATTTGATGCCTGAGACATTTTGTTTTTCACAGATACTAGAGTGGCGCTTCCA
Source organism: Ceratopteris richardii (assembly GCA_020310875.1). Taxonomy (NCBI): domain Eukaryota; kingdom Viridiplantae; phylum Streptophyta; class Polypodiopsida; order Polypodiales; family Pteridaceae; genus Ceratopteris; species Ceratopteris richardii. The sequence continues at coordinate 137,142,272 of CM035428.1, read as the reverse complement.
GAGGAATCGCAGGTTTACTGGGGGCGGATGTCGTCGAGATTTTCTCTCCTCTCTCACTCATGAAGGACTACAGTAAACACATTCGATGAAGATAGTCAAAATTCCCTGAGAAGTCCAAGATACATCAAGGATGGCAAAGGGAGTTCACATGCAAACTTTGGAAGAAATCGAGCAAATCCACGGTAGCAGTCAAAGCTAGTCAAAGTTTGGAAATTAGGGCAAAAATTTCAATTTCTCCTAGAAAATTTTGTATAGGAATTTTTGTTAGCCATATGGTTTGGCATGTATAAAGACCATATGTGGCTACATATTTGTACAAAGTTTCAAGGCTATTAGAGCTTCCTAGACACCTTAATGCCACCTTGCAAGCTTCCAAATGTAGTCAAACTTGTACAAGGAAGATTCAAAGAGCACAAAATCTAGTTTTCAAGATCACCGCAGTTTTCTAGAATATGAAAATTGAAGGCTTGAAGGGCTGCCACATGGCAAAATATGATTGAACCATGTTGTACGATCAAGATGAGCTCATATTCAAGGGTGGAGATGAACTAAAGCATAAAGGAAGGAGGATCCATGAGTTTTTTCATCAAAGAAGACTTTTTTGACATTTAAAGATCAATAATGCAAAGTTTCTCCAAAAATAGTGGCTTATCTTATCCGAATTGATGTTAGCACTGATCCGACGGTCCATATCATCCCCAGATCCGATGGTGGAGAATGAAGGTGCCTAAATTTCACTACTTTACACTAGATTTGATAGAAAGAACATTTCCAAGCCATTGATTTGATTAATCAAATGGTTGTAATCGAAAGTAGTGATCCTAGAGTTGAGAGTTGATTTCTCTAGATCCAAGGGCCCAAATTCATTCAAAAAACTATATAAACCCCCGTCCAAACTCCTAGAGCATCATTGTTAGGCATCCATAGGGCTCTTGCTAGCCTACGGTTTCCTTGAGATGATCACCCTCGGTTGAGCGAGTGAGGATCCAAGGTGGGCTAGTATGAGTATAGTAGCTAGTTTCAAATTTAAGTTAGAACTCCAATCTAGGATAGGTTCTTGAAACCAGCATCTCTATCTTGACTCACCCTCGGTGGAGCGTGTGAGTGAGTTAGAGCTGGTTCTAATGAGTCTTAGACTTCTTTAGTTAGACGTTATGAGCCTAGACATACATAGGGTCAATGAAGTGGAACTCACCTTCTTACGTGTGACATTCGGTTGAACTATCATGGTTTGAGGGTCGGAACCGCCTTTGATCAGTGGACTGCTTAGCTTGATGTATCACGACGATCTTATACATGTATCTTAATTCAAATCCTTTTAATTCATGTTACTTGTCACTTGTCTCTTGTCTCTTGTCTCTTTTCTCTTGTCTCTCAGACTCTTAAGTATTTTTACATGCCTTCTATTTTCTTCTATGTGTGAGAAGGCTCCGTAGTATTGCGTTGAACGAGTGAGGATCTTTCATTGAGCTTGTGGTTAAACTCTATCATCATAATTCACTTGCATGCATATATTCCATACATATCCATACATATTGATTAGTTTCTGAAAGTGTATAAGAAGCTCCAATATTGGACCATTCTTCCTTTTGAAACTGATTTATGTGTAGGGATTCCATCTATTCTCGGCATGCATACATATCATCCAAAGAAGACTATGCATATGGATTAGAATTAGGAAGTGTTTAATAAGCTCCTTCAATGGACCATTCTTCCTTCCTAATTTGATTCGTGTGTATGGTTCTCTTTCATTCTTATCATTCATGTTCATCAATCTAACTTGCACTCCTACATTCCCATTCCCATAATCATTTCAACATCTCTCTCTTCTCCATACTCCACATCAATTTCGATTTCACGTCCTTAAACCTTCCAACATTCATTAGCTTCATACACCCTGTGTGTGCCACGACCGGACCCGATTCACCTAGATTGCGATCACCTCCACAACGTGTGCATCGCTACCCAACACCGTGCCTCTCTCTCTCTCACTCACTCTCTCTCTCTCTCAATCTGTCTCCTTCTCTGTTACCTACGTCTCTGTTGACTTTCTCTGCATTGTGCAATTCTCCTGCTCATTCTCCTCATCGTCATCCTTCCCTCCGGTTTCCTTTTGGCTCTCACAACACCTTCTAAATTAATCACAAGTACGATCCCATAGACAGAGAGTAATGCCTTTGCCTACATTTCAAGATAGCCCTTCTTCTCGTGATCTCGTGCGATTCCTCAATTCTATTTTGTCTCGATGAGGACATGAGGCTCCCCACTATGAAGACAACTTGAAGTATTACGTCAAATCACACCTTACCAATTTGCTGAATGCATTTTCCATCTACATTAGCATGCGTGACAGGAGCCACTGGAAAGTTCTCTGTTGCCAAGAGGAGCAGTTGATCTCCATATCTCTGTATCTCTATCTATCTCTCTCTCTCTCTAAAACACAAAAGTGAGTGATGCAGTACGTGTGTGTTTCTATCTGTGTCAATTGGGTGCTTGTGACCTCCTATGTCATACACATAAAGAGTGTCTCATTTTTGTGTTCTCTCATCGGGTAATCATGACTACTTGTGTACGTCTTGTCTATACCCTTCTTGTGGCGGCCCTCATGTCTTGCTATGTTCAATGTGCAAAGGTTGACGTTGGCAGAAATCTATCTACAAGTTCAAGGGTGGGCTAAGTTCTCATGCACATGAAAGACGATTATGAGCACAAAGGAGTGGATAGCAGGATGAGAAATGGCTATGGAAGTGATCGCATGGGATGATGGAAGAAGGGCGAAGCTCTAAAAGGAATAGATGGTCCAGGGCACAAATTAAGAAATAGGAAATGAGAAGTTTCTATCTCTCTCTCTCTCTCCATCTCTGTCCTCCAACATGTCCATATTCTGGAGTCGGGCCGAGTCTCTGAACTCTCTCTCCCTCTCTCCCCCCTCTCTCTCTCTCTCTCTCTTTCTCTATCTCTCTCTCTCTCCCTCTCTCCCTCTCTCTCTCTCTCTCAACATCCATACCTGCAAGAAGATCATTAGTTTAAATACACTTATTCAATCATATATATACATAAATGCACATACGATCATGCGTGCACATACTCTTAGTTAACTTATAGAGACTCAACATGAATACTAAACTCACTAACCCATATCATTATGCATGGGTAGATCGATTGGACATAAACTAACTTCTATTTTAACTCACACATATTTATATTAATGATAAGAGTATGTTAAACATATATTTATTATATAGGTTAATTATCAAAAATTTATTTTAATTATTTATTTATTAATTCAATTCGCCTTTTTAATGTGTATGTTAAATATATATAAATTTATCATACATACATACATGCATACATATACATACATACATATACATATATACATATACTGAATATATATATATATATATATATATATATATTATTTACCCATATATATAACAACCATATATATATATTATGTATTTATATATATTTAATATTTATTAACCATATATACATATATAGATATTCATTAACCATATGTGTATGTTAAATACATACATACATACATACATATATACATATACATATATTGAATATATATATATATATATATATATATATATATATATATATATATATATATATATATATATATATATATATATATATATATATATATATTATTTACCCATATATATATATTACGTATTTTTATATATATTTTATATTTATTAACCATATATACGTATTTAATATCAACCATATATATATATATATATATATATATATATATATATATCTATATATATATATATATATATATATATATATATATATATATATATATATAAACCTATATTTTTTTAATGTTCCTCGAACATATATAAGCACTTAGGCTTAGCACATATGCATTAGGGTTTCTTGCACTCACAAGTAGATAAAGTCATAGGATTGAATCCACACGTGGACTTCGGTTCATACCCTTATCCATACTCATAAAACCCTTAAAGATTTATAGGTTATATATTTAGGTAAATATTTACAACTTATGACGCACATCAGAGACTACCCATATACATATCTTCTCATCTACATGTAATCACACATGCAGAAACACAAGCATATAGATCCACAAACAGTACAATACATTATTAATTTTATATTCAACATCATTGGTCATGTATACATATGGCATATACCCATGCACACATACATTTAAACCTACTTATAACCTACTTATTCATAAAGCTTAACTACATATGAACCCATAAACTTAAAGATTTCAGATAATGAGGTCTTTGATTAGTCCAAATCTTCATGTATTTGTTGCCTTCAGGTACTCAAAGAGATTAGTCAAGTCATATACATGTATGAAAAAGATTTGAGAGAGATAAAAGTTAACCATCTTGAAATCAAATTGTTTTTTCTGCATGTTAACTTGAATGTGGAAATCTCTCCAACACTGGTTTGGTTATCTAGAGCCACTTTAGAGAGTCTGAGGAGTGGAAAATCTTTAATGAAGTGCCCTTGCTTATGGTGATTGAAAAACATAGTAGGCGAGTTCTGATAAATCACTTTTTTATCATGAAGAAATTTCCCATCCTAGTACTTTATTAGTGTGGAAGTTTTAATCGACTTCGAAAGGTGTACCTCAATAATCACTTGTGGATCTCATTTAGGATTTATATTTGGAATCTTGATGTAGCACCCTACGTAACATATTCCATAGACTCTCCACCCTATGATAAAACTCAACTAGGACTTGAAGGAACCCAACCCAAATTGGATCTTTTGTTGGTTCTTGGCTTCTAAGATTAAATCTAGGTAGCCATTTGAAAAGGCACACATGTTTGCTGTTGATTAACCACTTCCCTTCTCATATGACTTGAAAGGCAATGTTCGCATCTTTGAGAAAAATAGGAGAAAACCATTGGGAAGATATTGGATTTTTTTCATGAATAAACCTCTACTTTCTCAACGAACCTTAATCCATTGCTTTAGGGCATCGTGGGTTGGGCAAGGGTCATGGCAGAGACCTATCATAACCTTGTCATAGAGTTGTTTTTGCCAATTATTAAGTGTGTTTCTATCAATGATTAAAGCATTGACTTCTTCCTTAACATGAACAAAGTCTAGGTCGATTTTATGGGAGTTTCCCCCAACTTTTCCATTATGTTTAAAATTTGAACCATTAACACTAGAGTAGATGTTACTTGATACGCCTTGATTATTCTGACTCTACAACAAATTGTTGTCAGTAATATGAGTAGTCTCCATGTACCTTTTTGTAAGGCTGGAGGGATTGGCAACATTTTGGTTCTCCATTGAGGATTTCGTCCCCGCCTTAAGTCTTCCCACAACCAAAGTGGAAAGCCTATTAAGAAAAGTCTCCTTGTGTGCCATAACAACCAACAAAATTTAGAGAAAACCACACACCCAAAACCTTGGGGACACAACAACTCTCACAAGCTCCTAATCTGCAAGCCAGAGCCCCAAGAGACCATGTCACACCACCCGTAGAGCGAGCTCAACCCTAGGGATATGCCATGACTTAGCTCATATCACCACTTTTCTCACGAGCTTCTTTCATTTGATCCATGCACTATTAAGTAAAGTAAATGCTTGGATATTTTTTCTTCTTGTATAGTTCCAAATGCTAATGTTCAGCTGAAGAAGTTGGCTTTGTGTAAAAAATATGAGAAGTGTATTTACATCTATGATCTACAATGAGTTGCCGATAAAAGTAGGGTTATTACTATAATCGATCGCGTATGCATTTAGCCATGCTAGAGAAAGGTTGACATCATTTGTAATCTGGTTATTTAATTTTTATAAGTTTTTGTGTACGAATCCCATAAATCTGTAAGCTCTCTCAGTGAGATTCTTGTAAAGCAGAAAAAGCAGAAGAAGAAAAATATTGTATTAGAGGTGAATGAAACTATTGTGTACCTATGATGGAGTAAAATAATTTTCTAGATTCACCACTATATATCAGATATTAAATAAACATTATCAATCTCCTACAACACTATAACGAAAGGAGATTATGATGGGTTTGTGGTATTCAAAAACATCGTTAACACAAGTTTGGTACCAAAACAAGACACTTAATGTCCTTTTTTGACAAAAGTTTCCAAAAAAAATAGGCACCTTCTACAAAGAGAATTTTGAAAAAATCCTTTAACACACATATTAACTATAATTCAAAGGTTAATGCAAAATTTGAACATACAGTAAATCATCTTTTGTGTTCATGTTAACAACCTCTCAAGATGCTATGGTAGTGAACATGATGAAAATTCCTAATCAAATGTATTTTTATCAAAAGAAAAAAATCCATTATATGAAAGAAACAATTATACACATTCCTTGAAACATAGAGCACATAGTATGAACCTTGAACGCACTTAGAAAATCATTTCAAATCAAATAAAATCATATATTTTGACATTGTACACCAAAAACAACTAGTTCTAAACATGGTTCAAAGAAACTTATGGGAATCCATAGAGGTGTACAAATATGCTAGGATCAAGAATCTTTTGTTGTGTGAGCATCAAACAAATTCTACAGATACAATCATGAATAGTTTTTGGACACATAACAAAGAATGGAGGTTTATGGAAGAGATCTAATTTCTTCATATAAACCAAGACAACCAGAGATCAAACAAGGTGTAAACATAAGGGAACTACCAATATGTGAAAATCAACCAAGTTTCTCATATCTATGTACACCAAAAAAAGTAGATATATGTGAAGACACAAACCAATATATCCACATATAAACATTAACATCCAATTGAAATATTGCCAAATTATAAACATTTCTATTGATATAAAAGAAAAAAACTAGTTCCTACCAAGAAAGAAGAGTCTTGTACACATAGAATCAAAAGAAAATATACTTTAAACATATTTAATAGAAATAATTTTTTGGTAGTTTTTATATGCATAAACATAGAATCCGTTGCACACATCCACACATACTCAAAATAATACTCAAATTTCTTTGAAATAATCTTCAATATTACAAAATGATAAGGGTCATTTGGAAACAATTCATCATCTCCATGATGGATGCCATCTTCTTTTTTTCAAATCAAATATGTATGCGAATTTGTTTCATTCTTATCACAATCACCATTGTTGATCACATATTATATGATGAGATTATGAATGAAACATGGCATGAAATCAGATTTTGGAGTTTTTAATACTTTGAATAGCATTTAAATATTTAGTATTTTTTATCATAAGATTTTATTCTACCTTTGGAACTATGTTCTTTTCATGAACATTGAAATATGTGTTTTGCTAATTCAGCATGAAAGTCAACAGCAAATGCAATGGCTATTAGTTCAAAGTGGAGGCCTTCTAACGTTGAATAAAAATGTGCATTTGATTAGCATGAAGGTTTTCAATTGATAAGTTGCCAATTCTATGCAATATCACTTACACATAAATTATAGTGATCCATTCTTAAACGATTGTGATAAATGGTAGTGATCTAGAGAAGACAAGTTTTGAGTCCATGTTCATTACTTTTGGAAGTGTTAAACCATCTCCAAAGATCCTCA
>CM035428.1:137075297-137082797 GCA_020310875.1 Ceratopteris richardii | reverse complement strand
CTTCTTCAAATGTACCTGGTTCTTCATTCAAGAGATCCTTTGCAAGATATACAGAGTGCTTGGTTACAAGTGAAGTATCATACCCATACCTAATAGGTTTTTTCTTTTCTCTCTGAGATCTCCTCATAGCTTGAGTTGAGGATTCTGGATTATCTTCTAGTTGCTTCATCTTCATCTTCCCTTTGGATTTCCAAGCCTTGAACTCTTCAATGTTGATGGTGTCTTCATCATCTGAGCTTGTGTCTTCTTTCTGAATTGGTTCTTGCCTGATAAGTTTGGGAAAGTCTTCTTCCATGTCATAAGGTAGACTAACCTTCCTGCATTCATTTTCATACCATGAATCATTCTCATCAAAGATGACATCTCTGCTTACCTTGAAGCCTTTGTTTGAGGGGTTGTAGAATCTGTATCCCTTCTGATTCAAATCATAACCAATGAAGATACACTTTTCAGCTTTAGGGTCTAGCTTTCCCCTTACCTGTGAGGGAATATGCACATATGCAACACATCCAAAGATTTTGCAATGATCCAGAGATGGTCTCTTACCATGCCAAGCCTCATAGGGTGTCATCCCGTCAAGTGTCTTTGATGGCAACCTGTTAATTAAATATGTGGCAGTAGATACACTCTCTGCCCAAAGATAGTTTGGCAATTTCTTTTCATTTAGCATAGACCTAGCTGTCTCTACAATGAGTCTATTCCTTCTTTCAGCTACCCCATTTTGTTCAGGTGAGTACCTTGTAGTAATCTCCCTCTTGATGCCTCTTTCCTACAAGAAATCTTCAAAGTCATTGGAGAAGTATTCTCCACCACCATCTGACCTTAGCTTCTTCAAATGTCTACCTGTTTGATTTTCAACTAGTGCAAGATATTTTTTGAAACAATTAAATACTTCATCTTTATGTTTCATGTAGTACAAGACAGTCCATCTGCTATAGTCATCAATGAAGGACACATAGTACCTTGATCCAGATATGGATGGCTCCTTGCTAGGTCCCCAAACATCTGTATGCACCAATTCCAGATAATCTTTATGCATAAAACCTTTCTTTGTATAGGGCAATCTGTGTGACTTACCAAATTGACAAGCCCCACACTTGTATATCATGTGTTGCTTGGATACATTAGGTATCCCAAGCACACATTGATCCCTACTCATTTGTTTTAAAGTCCTCTCTCCAATGTGATCCTTATAGTTCTACAAAGAAATACTCTTAGTGTCTTCAAGTTCAAAGGTAAACAATCTACCTGATTTTTCTCCCTTGGCTATCCTTCTGAATCCATGTCTTGGATCCTCCACATATGCACCATGTTGAGTGAACCTGACCTGTAGACCTTTTTCCACAATCTGACCTACACTCATTAGGTTCTTGATGATTGTTGGAACATACAAAACTCTGCTTAATAGATTCTGATTACCATCACTAGTTTTGACATTGCCTACTTTAACAACTGAATGTTTAGTGTCATCACCTGTCTGCACTTGATGCTTGCCTTTGGGTTCTTCCAAATCAGAAAGTAATGCAACATTTCCAGCTACATGATTAGAGCAACCTGAATCAATATAGAATAAGTGATCATCATTGATACCTGACTTAGATGTCATGTTCATGATCAACAAGGAATCATCTTGCTCCTCTGCATAATTGTTGTAATCCTTCCTATTTCTGTATTCACCTTGATAGTTGCCATTATGATTGTAGCTGTTGTTGTAATTATTGTTGTAGCCATGGTAGCCTTGAGATTGGTTGAATCTGCCTCTGCCTTGAGAGTATCCTCCTCTTATGTGACCTCTTCCTCTTTGGTTCTTGTAGTTTTTGTAGCATTCATCTGTGGTATGGTTAGACAAGCCACAAATATTGCATGGAGATTGATTGTAGGGTCTCCCCCTACCTGACTTACCTCCTCTGCCCCTACCTCTAGATGATCTACCTCTCCCTGCATAGTTTGCTAGGGAGGTAGAGCCTTCTTCATCAACCTTCTTGCTTTTACCTTTATCTTTTACCTTCTTATCAGTATATAGGGCAGAGGGATTGTTACCTTTTGATTGCTCTCCATTCTTTGTGATCTTTGCTTCATGTGTAAAGAGTTGTCCAATCAGAGTTGTTAGATCAGGTGCTTGGATGTCCATGTATAAGTCCATTGCTGTGGTAAAGCTCTCCCACTTGTCATCTGCCTTTAGTCCATTGATCACTTGTCTGACTATTTGCTCTTCCTCAATTTCTTCTCCAACACTTGCAAGTTGATCTGCAATGTCTTTGACTTTGGTGACAAAATCTGAGACACATTGTTTTGATTGCTTCCTAAGAGTTGTAAACTCAATCCATAGCTGATTCTTTCTGGCCCTTGTGCTTGATGAAAAATATGTTGACAAGGTTTCCCAAGTCTCTTGGGAAGTCTTACAATTCCTTACATGAGGTAAAAGAAAGTCAGATATAGAGTTTAAGAGATATGACCTTGCCAAAGCATCTTTTGCACACCATTGATTGAGCCTCTCATGTTCATCCTTTGTAGGTAGGCCTCTAGTCTTGAATGTGGGCAATTCCTCATCTCCTGATATGTATCCAAACAAGCTCCTTCCTTGTAGATAGGTCTTCATCCTTAGAGACCAAGCTTGGTAGTTGTTCCTGTCTAATTTGTCAATGAAGGAAGGGAAACCATCACCCATGATTACCTTATTTGCTCTGATACCACTGTTGGATGTGATGATTGGATGCACTCAGGAAATTAGTTGGTGTTGCAAAACCTGCTTCACACCTGCCCTCCTTTGACTCCAGATATGCTTAGTAGACTCCTTGAGCTTCCAAATGATACCAAGAAACCATATATGTGCTTTGCAAATGTTATTAGTAATGATCAAATCAAGACAGACTACTTGTGACTTCAAAATCCTGAAAAACTTGTTATTTTGGTATTGACACCTGCTCAGTGTTATGCTCAGTGTGACCAGTGTAGTTACAATTAGCAAAATTCCTTCTAGAGATATTCTATAAGCTTAGTAAGCTTCCATTTGCAAGTGGAATGAAAGGAAATGATAAACTACACTCAGAGAAATCACTTTAGCAAAATAAGGTGTACCCCCGATTTTTTAGGAGACTTACAGTCACAGACCAGTGAGCACCCTGACTGAGATTTCTCTGTGATGGTAGATCCAATGGCCTTGAAATTGTGTAGGTGTATAGCAGACTTTAAGCTGAATCCAATGCACTTTGAATCATCCAATTTGGTTTAGTAGATCTTGAGATATGCCCTGTTGAAGTTGACAGAGTTGAAGAGTACACTCAGAGAATAACAGAGATGATCAATATGAGTATATGTATTAAATCTATTGATTGTACATTCCCATTGGCATGATATGTAATGCTCAATGGTACTCAGAGGTGTAGGCTATGGTGAAGCTCACACACACTCAATGATTCACTCAGAATTGCCTCGGGAAGAGTGTCACATACCCGCGACTTTTTCCTCATCTTTTATAAGAGTTGATTGGTCATTTGATTTTGAATTCAAACTAATCTCCTAGAATCTTTCACCTAAAAGCTGATTGAGATATTCCCTCAATCATTCACCCACTCAATCAATTAGATTTTCCACGATTTTCTCAAGTAGGTGAGTTTACAAGAGTGGTTAAAGTCATATAGACTTTTACATGAGATAAATGGTAAGAACAATAAGGCTATGTTCCTATGGTTCATTCTTCAAGTGATATCCTCATGAATTAATCCAAGCTAGGCTTCCAAGATCCAACCTTTATGTTGGGTCTTCAATATTGATATCCAAGCCAATGTGTGTAGGCTTGTTTTGCACCAACAGCTCCCCCTCAAGTCAAACACTTTGGCTCAAGTCTTCATCTCTAGTCTTCAATTATTTCCTGCAATCCAATCATGGATTTAAATCTGCATAGCTTGCTTCCATCCAGAGCTTTAGTAAGCAAATCTGCACATTGCATATTAGTAGACACATAAGTCAATTGAATCTCTTTGCTAAGTAACTTCTCCCTCACATAGTGGTAGTGAACCTCTATGTGTTTGGTTCTGGCATGATAAATTGGATTAGCTGCAAGGTGAAGAGAACCTGTGTTATCACCAAATATGACAGGTGGCCTTGTGTATAGGCCCAATTCTGAATATAAAAGCTTCAACCATATGGCTTCTTGAGTGGCATTTGCTAGCCCTCTATACTCTGCCTCAGTAGATGATAGAGCCACTGTGGGTTGTTTCTTGGATGACCAAGAAATTGGTTTATCACCTGCAAAACATATGTAACCAGATGTGCTTCTCCTGTCATCCTTGCAACCTGCCGAATCTGCATCTGAATATACCTTAATATCAATGTCTGATGAATATGGAAAGTACAAACCATGATTTTGTGTTCCCTTTAGGTACTTTACTATCTTCTTTGCTGCCTCCAAATGAGGTACTCTTGGTTTGTGCATAAATTGGATAAGTACACTAACACCATATGATATATCAATCCTGGTTAAGGTAGCATAATTAAGACTACCTACCAAACTTTGGTAACCTGTAATGTCTTGGAGTTCTTCCCCTTCATGAGCACTGATTTTGTGGTTGACCTCCATTTCTTCATCCATTGCTTCCTTCCATTCTGGTTTAGTAATTGCTTCTTCAAATGTACCTGGTTCTTCATTCAAGAGATCCTTTGCAAGATATACAGAGTGCTTGGTTACAAGTGAAGTATCATACCCATACCTAATAGGTTTTTTCTTTTCTCTCTGAGATCTCCTCATAGCTTGAGTTGAGGATTCTGGATTATCTTCTAGTTGCTTCATCTTCATCTTCCCTTTGGATTTCCAAGCCTTGAACTCTTCAATGTTGATGGTGTCTTCATCATCTGAGCTTGTGTCTTCTTTCTGAATTGGTTCTTGCCTGATAAGTTTGGGAAAGTCTTCTTCCATGTCATAAGGTAGACTAACCTTCCTGCATTCATTTTCATACCATGAATCATTCTCATCAAAGATGACATCTCTGCTTACCTTGAAGCCTTTGTTTGAGGGGTTGTAGAATCTGTATCCCTTCTGATTCAAATCATAACCAATGAAGATACACTTTTCAGCTTTAGGGTCTAGCTTTCCCCTTACCTGTGAGGGAATATGCACATATGCAACACATCCAAAGATTTTGCAATGATCCAGAGATGGTCTCTTACCATGCCAAGCCTCATAGGGTGTCATCCCGTCAAGTGTCTTTGATGGCAACCTGTTAATTAAATATGTGGCAGTAGATACACTCTCTGCCCAAAGATAGTTTGGCAATTTCTTTTCATTTAGCATAGACCTAGCTGTCTCTACAATGAGTCTATTCCTTCTTTCAGCTACCCCATTTTGTTCAGGTGAGTACCTTGTAGTAATCTCCCTCTTGATGCCTCTTTCCTACAAGAAATCTTCAAAGTCATTGGAGAAGTATTCTCCACCACCATCTGACCTTAGCTTCTTCAAATGTCTACCTGTTTGATTTTCAACTAGTGCAATATATTTTTTGAAACAATTAAATACTTCATCTTTATGTTTCATGTAGTACAAGACAGTCCATCTGCTATAGTCATCAATGAAGGACACATAGTACCTTGATCCAGATATGGATGGCTCCTTGCTAGGTCCCCAAACATATGTATGCACCAATTCCAGATAATCTTTATGCATAAAACCTTTCTTTGTATAGGGCAATCTGTGTGACTTACCAAATTGACAAGCCCCACACTTGTATATCATGTGTTGCTTGGATACATTAGGTATCCCAAGCACACATTGATCCCTACTCATTTGTTTTAAAGTCCTCTCTCCAATATGATCCTTATAGTTGTACAAAGAAATACTCTTAGTGTCTTCAAGTTCAAAGGTAAACAATCTACCTGATTTTTCTCCCTTGGCTATCCTTCTGAATCCATGTCTTGGATCCTCCACATATGCACCATGTTGAGTGAACCTGACCTGTAGACCTTTTTCCACAATCTGACCTACACTCATTAGGTTCTTGATGATTGTTGGAACATACAAAACTCTGCTTAATAGATTCTGATTACCATCACTAGTTTTGACATTGCCTACTTTAACAACTGAATGTTTAGTGTCATCACCTGTCTGCACTTGATGCTTGCCTTTGGGTTCTTCCAAATCAGAAAGTAATGCAACATTTCCAGCTACATTATTAGAGCAACCTGAATCAATATAGAATAAGTGATCATCATTGATACCTGACTTAGATGTCATGTTCATGATCAACAAGGAATCATCTTGCTCCTCTGCATAATTGTTGTAATCCTTCCTATTTCTGTATCCACCTTGATAGTTGCCATTATGATTGTAGCTGTTGTTGTAATTATTGTTGTAGCCATGGTAGCCTTGAGATTGGTTGAATCTGCCCCTGCCTTGAGAGTATCCTCCTCTTATGTGACCTCTTCCTCTTTGGTTCTTGTAGTTTTTGTAGCATTCATCTGTGGTATGGTTAGACAAGCCACAAATATTGCATGGAGATTGATTGTAGGGTCTCCCCCTACCTGACTTACCTCCTCTGCCCCTACCTCTAGATGATCTACCTCTCCTTGCATAGTTTGCTTGGGAGGTAGAGCCTTCTTCATCAACCTTCTTGCTTTTACCTTTATCTTTTACCTTCTTATCAGTATATAGGGCAGAGGGATTGTTACCTTTTGATTGCTCTTCATTCTTTGTGATCTTTGCTTCATGTGTAAAGAGTTGTCCAATCAGAGTTGTTAGATCAGGTGCTTGGATGTCCATGTATAAGTCCATTGCTATGGTAAAGCTCTCCCACTTGTCATCTGCCTTTAGTCCATTGATCACTTGTCTGACTATTTGCTCTTCCTCAATTTCTTCTCCAACACTTGCAAGTTGATCTGCAATGTCTTTGACTTTGGTGACAAAATCTGAGACACATTGTTTTGATTGCTTCCTAAGAGTTGTAAACTCAATCCATAGCTGATTCTTTCTGGCCCTTGTGCTTGATGAAAAATATGTTGACAAGGTTTCCCAAGTCTCTTGGGAAGTCTTACAATTCCTTACATGAGGTAAAAGAAATTCAGATATAGAGTTTAAGAGATATGACCTTGCCAAAGCATCTTTTGCACACCATTGATTGAGCCTCTCATGTTCATCCTTTGTAGGTAGGCCTCTAGTCTTGAATGTGGGCAATTCCTCATCTCCTGATATGTATCCAAACAAGCTCCTTCCTTGTAGATAGGTCTTCATCCTTAGAGACCAAGCTTGGTAGTTGTTCCTGTCTAATTTGTCAATGAAGGAAGGGAAACCATCACCCATGATTACCTTATTTGCTCTGATACCACTGTTGGATGTGATGATTGGATGCACTCAGGAAATTAGTTGGTGCTGCAAAACCTGCTTCACACCTGCCCTCCTTTGACTCCAGATATGCTTAGTAGACTCCTTGAGCTTCCAAATGATACCAAGAAACCATATATGTGCTTTGCAAATGTTATGAGTAATGATCAAATCAAGACAGACTACTTGTG
>CM035428.1:136965297-137047797 GCA_020310875.1 Ceratopteris richardii | reverse complement strand
GTTGATGCTTAAAATAATTAATCCAAAATAGACTAGTTCAAGAATAGCTAATGTTGAAAATCTTGCTATTTTAGTCCATACACCTACTAGCTTTTTTACTGAGAGCTCATAGTACAATAAAAATTGACAAAATTCCTTTTGATGGAATTCAATTAGCTTAGAGATCTAATGATTGCAAATAGAATGATTTAAAATGATTAACTATTCTCTAAGAAATAACTTTAGAAAATTAGATCTTACCCTCGACTTTTTAGAGAACAACCACTAAATGTCCAGTGAGCACTTCGAAAACGGTTTCGTCTCGATGCCTGAGTGAAATTCTTTTATTTTCTAGCCAAAAAAAGGCTACACATTGGTTCCAACAAGCCAAAGATTATCTAAAATGGTTGAGTGTTCATTGAGATATGACCTGAAGAAGTTGACTCTTCTAAGTAGTCATAGTAGAGAAGTAGACAAAGATGTTCAATGAGCTATGTGTATTATAGAACATGATTGTACAAAGTCATTGGCATTGTAAATATGCTCAATGATGATGAACTAAGTTATCTATGGTGTGAGCTACTCAAGCTCTACAAATGTTCAAGGAATGAGCTCAGAATGAGGCACACTATCCTACGAGACTTTACAAGGTCTTTTATAAGTATTTCTTCTAAGTCTGAATATTTTGAATTCAAACTTAGCTCCAATAAAAAAAGTAACTCCACTAATTTAGGAGATATTCCTTCAATTTGGAGTCGTAGATAATACTCTTCCTAACTCCACGAGATATAAGATAGTACAAGATTCTCCAAGCAATTAATCTTTTACAATGGTAAATGATCAAGTAGTAACAAGCTATAGTTCACATGAATCATCTAGTGCTAGTTCCACACATTGTCTTCCATGCTAAGCCAAATGTGAAGGCTTCATTATTTGCACCAACAATAGAGACCATACAAGGAGACCATGATAAAAGAAATGGTCCCATAATTCTAGCCACACCCATAGAAACATGTACTGCACTTGTCAAGTTAATCCGACCCAAGAGAACCCTTTACCTTGCAACCCTAGTACATTTAGGAGCCTCGTCATGTTTCATTGATGAAGGATTGGTTATGAAACATGGAACTATTGTTCTTCCAAAGAGCAAACTAGTAATAGTTGTAGTAGTAGATGGACGGCCTCTAACATGTGGGAATACAACCATGGAAACCACACCATTAAGAGTACACCTTGGTGACCATTAATCCCATAGATGTTTCAATGTAATATCGAGCCTAGTATGTCTAGTTATCATTGGAATGCGTTGATTAAAGAAGCATAATATAGACATTATTTGGGAAGATAATAAAATCACCCTTCTAGATATGCAAAAGAACCTGACATATGTCGGAGCAATAGCCTTCATACATGTAGTAAGGAAGGAACCAACATATATGATCTATGCCATACCAGCTAAAGAATCCAAGAAAGATGATCCACAGCACCAACCCAATGAGTTCAAAGGCTTTGAAGATGTTTTTGAAAAGAAGAATGGAGATATCCTCCCAAATCATAGACCTTATGATTTTGCCATACATCTTCAATGGGGAGCACAACCACCCTTTGGACCAATCTACAGACTTTCCCTAGAGGAACTTACAGAACTATGCAAGAACATTGATGAGAATCTAGCAAAGAGGTTTATCAAATACTCAAAGTCTCTAGAAGGAGCTCCTATTTTATTTGTAAAGAAGAATGATGGGACTCTCCGGATGTGTGTAGACTACCATGGATTGAATAAAGTCACTATAAAGAACAAATACCCTCGACCACTCATGTCAGAGCTCTTAGAATGCCTTGGAAAAGAAAAGTTCTTCACAAAGATTGACCTTCAAGGAGCTTACAACCTTGTCAAGATTAGAGAAATAGACAAATGGAACACAACATTTCAAACAAGATATCGCCATTTTGAATAAAGTCAAAGAATATATCCGAACCTATGATACTTGCAATAGGTCTAAGATATCATTACATAAACCTCATGGCCTCTTGGAACCTTTACCTATTCTAGAAAGGGCATGGTCTTCATTATCTATGGACTTTGTCATAGATCTACCAAGGTCAGATAAATATGATGTCATTCTCATTATAGTGGATAGATTTACAAAGCTGGCACACTTCATCCCAACTACCAAGACAATCAAAGGTGCAACCATTGCGAGACTTTTTCTAAGATACATATTTAGGCTTCATAGACTACCTGATGATATTGTCAGTGATCGAGGTCCACAGTTCATATCAAGCTTCTGGAAGAGTCTATGCAAGCTCCTTCGTGTTCAAGTTAAATTATCCAAAGCCACATAGACTGATGGATGAACAGAATGGGTGAATGATGTCCTTGAATAGTTTCTCTGTTGCACCATAAATTATCATCAAAATCATTGGTTTGAGCTTTTAACCTTTGCAGAGTTTGCCTATAATAATAGTGTTCATACATCTACCAAGCACACTCCATTCTTTGCAAATTATGGACCACATCCAAGGATGGATATACAACTCTCAAATCATGTCAAGAAACCAGCTGCAAGAGATAAGACCTAGTACCTCATGGACATTCACTAAGAACTCAAGGAAGAGATCGGCAAAGCTTAAGAGCAGTATAAGTATTATGAAGATTAGGATCACATTCAAAATCCATCCTATCAAATCGGGGATAAAGTATGGTTACTCAAAAATAATTGGCAAACTTCAAGGCCTTGTGCAAAGCTAGACCATCAAAGATTATTTATATGTAAATAAAGATTCCTAAAAGTCTTTGTTTCATTGGATTAATCCAAAATGGTCAGAACTCTTGAAAATCCTAGTATGGATTATTTTCATACCTTCCTTGTTGAGTACTATCACTTTCTTGATAAACTTAAGAGGCTTCTTGGTAGGGTCATTGGTCAAAAGGTGAGGGAGACATAGATTATGAATGAAGCCTCCAACTGGTATTGAAGGCTGATTTTCTAAAGATGAGGATACTTCCATGATAATTAAGGATTTTGATGGAGAAAATCTTGACAATCAAAAGTTTGTGTATCATAATCTTTCAAAAACTTGTTTTGATCGTTATAGAAAAGGTCATATTATCAAGGATTGTCCCCTCTTAAGAATGAAAAAATGAGAAGATAAGCCCCAATTATCTTGTTAAATCTCAATCTATCCTTGGCATTAGTACTTCTTTCAAGAAAATCAAGCCTCTAAGCTATTTAAGAAAGACCTTGGAAGGCCAATAATATATTTGAACTACTCCTAGAAAGTAATGCAAGTTTCCATCTGGTAGACACTTTTTCGATATCATGCACCATCCAAATTTTTTATTTTTCGCATAAATTCATCCTTTGGAGTTTGATGGGTAAATACATAGCTCAACTTTGAAGAAAAGACATCCTACAGTCATTTGGGAAACCTCCAAAGTGGCTTCTACAGAAATGGTTTCTAGTCACTCATCACCTAACATCTAGTCAACTTTGGACGCGTATTTCTCTTCCTACAGTGTTTGATTCAAAAAGTGTTTGGATCTAGAAAGCTCAGATACACCACTCAAATTAGAATTCACTTGAATGTGTAAAAAAATAACAATGTTCAATCATCAAGCTTTGATAGCTTTGGCAATGAAGTTGGCGGTTATGTCAACAATTGTTTGGAAGTTTTAGCACTTCCACATCAGGAGTGGAGGTGTATTCCCATATATCGTAGGTACTTGAATTGAATCCCCAGATAATAATGTAAAGTAGGAAAATCATTTATATCAAATGTATGCTTAAGTTTTGCTTTAAAATACTCAAGGTCTGAATCCTTAGGAACTTTCACGATCATATCATCGACATATATGATAATAATAATGAAAACATATTTTTCAACTTTAACATATAGAGTAGGAGTTGCATCTAAGTTTTCAACACCAATAGATAGAATATAGATATGTATCTTTTCATACCAAGCTCTTGCTGCTTGCTTTAGCCCATAAAAATCTTATATAAACTTTCTTACTAAATTCTCTTTATCTATCTCTTCAAAATCTTCTAGTTGCTGCACAAAAAAATCTTCATGAAGATCACCATTAAGAACTCCAATTTTGATATCTAAATAGTATACTTTTGAACCAAAGAGGGTAGCTAAAGAAAGTATTTTCTGACTACTGTCATTCTAGATGTAGTTGTAAAAGTCTCATCATGGTCAATATGTTTCTTTTGTGCATAACCTTTGACAACTAATCTTTGTTTATACCTCTCTATGATACCATTTTCTTTTCCTTTGATTTGGAAGATCCACTTAAGAATAATAGCTTTCTTACCTTTTGGTAGCTCAGAAATCCTCCATGTTTGAGTCTTATGAATATAATCAATCTCTTTTTGCAAAGCTTTCTTCCATATAGGACTATGTAGTGCATCTTGAACACTAGCTTGTTCATTTTCATTTGAAATCAGTGCTAAAATGTTATGAATCTCAAAACGTTCTGCAAAATTTACCTAGTCTCCTTCCTTGACTTCTGGATCTTTCTATGTTTTCCTTTATATTTATATCCTTCTAGGTTTGATATAACCACTTTGGCGTATTCTTAAAAAAGTGGTGAAATCCTTTTTGGTTCTTCAATACCTCTTTCTTCTTGACCTCTACAACCTTCTCCAACTTAGGTATTGATGTGGGTAACGAAAATCTTTCTTCACATATACTAAGTGAATCTCTTAGGGTTTTAGGAGGTTCATCAACCCCCATGTATGGATGAATGTAAGAATCCAAATTCCTTCAGAGAATTGCATAGTCATCTACTTTTATGAATTCTCGAATGTCTTCCTTCTTATCATAAATCTAACTTTCATATATATATATATATATATATATATATATATATATATATATATATATATATATATATATATATATATATATATATATATATATATATATATATATATATATATATATATATATATATATATATATATATATATATGCTATGTGTGAGAGTAGGATATAACCTGTATCTAGAACATAGAATCTATAACATTAGCTTTCAATTGCATAACCAACAAAGATAGGTTGAATGGCGTTTACATCAAGCTTACCATAATTCTTCTTCTCAATGTTAACATAAGCTAGGGAACCAAGAACTTTGAAATAAATCACATTCAGCTTCTTCCTGTAATGAGCTTCATAAGGTGTGATGCCCTTCAAAGCTTTTATTGAAAACCTATTCAAACCAAAACTTTAGAGAAAGGTTTTGGGATGACATCATACTATGCGTCAAACAAAAACTTTGGAGAAAGGTTTTGGGATGACATCATACTATTTATCATCTCGACGAGTATCCCATTCTTTCTCTCTCCAACACCATTTTGTTCTAGAGTATAAGCAATAGTGAGTTTTTTGGAAACACCTTTGTATTGGAGAAAAGACTTAAAGTCTTAGGACATTTACTCTCCTCCTCTATCACTTCTCAAAATTCTCATCTTTGACTGACTTTGCATTTCAACCATAGCTAGAATTTCTTGAAAGGAGGAAATACCTCTGACTTTGTGTCTAGGCCATAAATCTTTGTATATATTGAGAAATCTTTCAATGTATGATCTGCAACTTCCTCGTGGCCATGATGTATCCATGTTTCTTGAAAGGAAGTTTATAAACATTTCCTTCAGGCATCCTTTGCATGATTGTGCATTATCTCGTAAATCAAAAGTGGGCAAATTCTCCACCATACCTTGATCTTTGATATGCTTGAGAGATTTATAATTGATATGAGCAAATATAGCATGCCATAACTTCATGTTCTCCTTAGGTGTAGTAGACCTAGGAACAATAGCATGACTATTTTTTGATAACACAAACATGCTACTTTTGTTTTCACCTTGAAGTAGAAAATGCTCCTCATTAGGTGAAAATATCTAACATAATTCTTTCTTAAAAATAACTTTATAACAATTTGACATTAAAGTGAAGATAGATAGAAAATTCTTCTATATTTTTGGAACATTAAAAACATTGGAAATTCTAGAACTTCCACCTGATGTAGACTTAAGGTCTATTTTGCCAAAACTTACAACATCCAAATCATGACCATCTACAATAGTCACTCTTCTATAAGAAGAGTTAGAAACGAAAGAAAGTACCTTTCTACAACCTATCATATGCTTACTAGCTCCAAAATAAGAAATCCAAGGGTTATTTGAGATTGCATCTATTGCTACCTGATCAAAAGCTTTTTCGTCACTAGTAACACATGCATATGATTCTTGCTTTGAAGATTTAGGTTTTGGATCATCTTCAGCACTATTACTTGAAGCTTTATTTTTCTCATTAAGAACCCTAATTTTGCATTCTACTATGTAATGAGGTGGCTTCATACACTAATGGAATACTCCTTTCTTTGAATTATATGTAGTCAAAGAATTTTTTTTGGGTGTACAGAAAGAATATGAGAAGGACTAGAAGACATAAGATTAAAAGACTTAATTTCCTTCTTGAATTCTTGACTCCCCTTCTCTTTCTTTGTCTCCTTCTTTGTCTCCTTGTTCTTATTTCCCTATGGTGATGATAACATGGCTTCATCATTATCTTGCATACCTTCTTGTTGATCTTCATCTTGAAGTAAGAGGAATAGTAGCTCTCAAAATGAAAGTTTTCTATGTCTTGTAGTAAGAGTAAGAGAAGTAACAAAAGTATGATATGAGAATGGAAGTGAGTTAATAAGTGTATTTATCATTTTTCCATCTAAAATGTTGACACTAAAATTGAGTAACTCATCTCATAAATCTTTGAGCTTCAAAATATATGATTGAACTGATTCAAAAAATTTAATCCTTGTGTTTGCAAGTTGTCTCCTTGGATGAGCTTTCATAGCAAGGTTTTTGCTTTGATAGATATTCTCGCGCTCCGAGCAAGCCTAATGAGAGGTTTTGTGTGACCTCAATTGGGATATAATATGCCTCTTGACTCCCATATAAATATATGAAAGTGCTTGTGCATCTCTTGAATACCATCTCGATTGCTCTTCTATAGGAAATAATCTGATAGTACATACTCTTCCTGATGAAGTAGTTCCTTCTTCTTCGCTAACCTCTTGTTGAGCAAAGATTGGAAGAATGTGTCATCTAAAAGATGGTGGCTTCTTTTGGGACTTCTCTTGACATTGGATAAGTTCCATTGACAATATTCCATGTCTTTAGATGCTAATATATTCATCATCATAACACTACACATTGGATAATTAGATCTTTTTTCACGCTTGTCATCATTTTCAAGTTTGTACCCACCCATCTTATTAACAGAGTATGTCAAATATACTCTGATACCAAATTTTTGAAGTGGGGTGAGCCTCAATTGCAATAAATCATTGGGTTACAGGATCACCCAACACATGAACCTTAGCATACACACGATGATACTAAAAAAGGCATAAGTGAGAAATAGAGAGAGAATGGACAAGATCTTTCAAAGTGTATGGTAAGCTAGGATGCTCAACTAAACTATTTCATAGTCAATGTCAAATTACAATGTGTGGATATGATACAAGTTAACATGATCTTAATCTAGGAAAAAATAATAACTAGATACAAGAAATTAAGTGCAAAGTGACTAAGAGGTATGAAGAGTGTGTGAGAGAATTTGGACAATATGAATAGTTTAGAACTATTTTAAAACAAACCATAATTTTGAAATGAGGTTTTAGAAACCCTAATAGAAAACTAGTGGTTGACCAAGTGAGGTCTAAAATAGAGTTTTACTCATAGTATGTCAGCAAGATATGTTGATGGTTGGCTGAACTTAAGTCCTCCAAGTATCCACCAGATGTAGAGCACACCTCCTCCAAACTCCTCCTTGTAGTGCACCTCGTTGATCTTCTCCAAATTTTGCTTTTAGTACTTGCTAGAGTTTGAGAAGATTATCAACAAGTTAGCAAAGCCTTGTTTATAAAGGTTTGTCTCCAACTGTAAAGCAAATTTCAAAAAGCAATCACCCCACAAAAGTGTATTTTCAAAAATCAAATGAGTGTCGCTCCATAAAAAATCTACATTGTAAAAAATCCCCACACTCCTATCAAGAATATAACTCATGTCAATTAGTTTGTTTTTTGAATCTTTTCTCATAGAGCAATGTTCCAAGGCCTTTTTTGTGAGGTTTTCTAAATATTGGACATAATATTGATGCTAGTTTAGTATTTTTTTACTTACTTTGAAATTATTTCCAACAATTATCCAGATCTTAGTGGTGCTCTTGCCTCCTGAAGAGAATGTTTAGTAGGGAATATTTGAAGACCAAATAAAAGGATATTCCAATTCTTGGAAAAAAGGTTAAAGATTTCATTGCATTGTTGAGAGAGAACGATGGTAGTTTTGCTATGAAGTTTGAGGAAAAGTTGCTAGTTAGCGAGCATTTCTTCATCTATAAGTTTCTTAGGCACTCTCAAGAGCGAGAGGGTGATACGAAGAGGGCACATGCTAAAGTTTCTTTGAAAAGAAATATGGAGGGTTTTCTATGAATTCTGAGGATAACTCACTAATAAGTGATCATTTCATGAGTGATAAACTTCTATGGCACTTTCAAGAGGGAGAGGGGTATATGAAGAGGGAACATGCTAAACAACTCTCACTAAAACCCTAGCTTCCTTGTTGGACCTTCCCCTCTCTATTAGTGTAATTAAAGAAACCATTGATAGAATGAGACTTGGAACGTGTAGTTTTGATGGTTTACTCAATGCATTTATTATGATACTAAAAGATTTCCTCACTCCCTTCATTCTCATTATGTGGAAGGGACGATCCTAATTTTATGGTTCATGGGTTTGTTCAGCTTATTCATAGAAAACAGGTCCAAGAATGACCTTAACAATTAGATACTTATCTCTTTTCTCACTTCCATTTATTAAATTTTCTCCTCTTCTCTTGTGACAACATTGAGCCCCATTATGAATCAAAATATCCCTCCGCAGGAAAACGACTTTTCAAGGGTATATTCATCCTAGATGTCATCAATAGTTTGAGGGATTAAGGAAAAAAGTTAGGATTTCCGTTTCTTCTAAATTGACTTTGATAGAGCCTATGATAGAATTGAGTAAAATTTGGTTATTCAATCCTTACATTATAGTGGATTTTTAAGGTCCTTCATAAAGTTCATTCATAATTTGTTTGGAAATGTCATCTTTAGGATCTCTATAAATGGGATGGTTTCTACAACTCTTGGACTACTTAGATCGACTAGATAGGGGGCCCTCTTCCTCTTCTTTTTTCTTTCAATAGACCTTGAGGCTCTTGGCAAGCTGATGAAAGACCCTATTGCCATGGGAGAAATTCAAGTATTAACATTCTTGATGCTCACATCTCGCTTCGCTTACAAATGTATCCTAATGTCATGAATTTGCCTATCAATACTGACATGGGTTCTTCCATATGGTCTTTTGAGTGTCTCTTCATCTTTTGCCTCGCTAGTAGATCCATTGCCAATCATATTAATAATTTCTTTATGGCCTTCACTAAATGTGTGGATTCTTGCATTGTTGGCCTTGGTTGTACTATCATTCAAGATGATCATGTTTTCAAGATTCTAGGTATCCATGCGGGCTTTGAAATCACTTTTTCTCAGAGATGGTCACTGGTACGGTCTAAGACTCTCTAGCTAGTGAAGTTTTCATGTTAAATAATTATCTATTACCTTGCATCACCTACTTCATTTCTTGTTGTAAAGATGCCAAATCTGCATTTATTAGGTCATGACTTTGGCTAGAGGATTTCAATGGGCAGGCAATGCTCACTTCCAAAAAATCCCCAAAGTCTTTAAGAACACTTTCTACTTTCCCTAAAAAGAAGGAGGATTTGTATTTGAAGATGGTTGAAAACTTTATGTTATATGGATTAATATATATCTATCTTCGAATGAGTCTTTGATATTTTTTCTTAAAGGAAATACTCTTCTTTCAGTTTTGCAAGCTATAAGGCTTTTGCAAACCATAACGTCTAGGATATTATCTATTCCCAGTCGCATTTTTCACGAGTTGGTAGCACTTTGTTTTGCAGTATGTGAAAATATTGGATGAAACTACAAAAGAGTTTTTCTCGTTTTATTTTATGGAACAATAAACATTATATTTTGGAGGGTTCCATTTCCAAAAGGAAATCGCTAAAAAAAAACCTTGTACTCTCTCTCCAAGGACCATAAGTGTTTTAAATATGGACTAAAAGCCCACTATGAATTTATTCAGAATGGTGAGTTGGTAAGTAATAATGTTACCTCTTCTTTGCCTAATTTCTTTTATTGGGTGAAAACATGTTTTAATTAATAGAATGACCACTTTGCGAATGTTGCAAGGCACATGCTTAAGTTTTATATATCTTAGAGAGTCTATACTCAACACTATCGATATAATATATGATACATACAATGGACTTAAGCCTAGTGGCATCATTGATTCCCTTGCATTTTGGATTTGCCCTTCAAGATACAACATTCTATTTTCCAATCATTTATTATATATGATGGGATCTTGATATGCAAAGAGAAAAATTAATAGATGTAGTATTGATGAATGGTTGTGTAAAGTGTGTAGGAAAATGGATTCATTCAAGCCATATGCTTTTTTCTGGCAAGGTTGCAAAAAGATATTGGTGCCTATTGAAAAGATGCTCTTCCATTATTTCCCCACATAGCCTTAGATAAAAAGAAGTTCTTCTTGGTTGCAAGAATAAATTTGAGGTTGCTCTTTGGCACCTCTATAGGTATGAGATATTGTGACACATCTACTTACATACAAATAAAAAATATTCAACAATCGGAAAATCTATTCACTTTCAAATGCTCTATCACTTTGAGGGATGTTGGCACATTATGCATCAAATCCATTGAGGATGCCCTTGTTAGTGAGGAAGTCTCATTTTTTGTGATTCATTTTTATCCCCCCTCCAAGTGGAGAGATGCTATTATAGCCATATATTCCCCCATTCAATTTGCTATGAGATTATCTTTGCATTCATGTATGCCCTATTCACTTTGTTGACGCATGAACCATCATCAATTTCTGTATCCATGCCTTCACGGTCCCATTGTAATAGCTCTTCATTAAAATCACATCTTTTCCTTGTGTGCAAAAAAAAATGATTGGGTTTCTCACTCTCTTAAGCATTACAAGGCATCAGAGATCACATGTGCTTCAAGTTTGACATGAAAATTTGGCGAGATCTATCTGTGTATCTGATAACTCCTACGATATGCAGACAGAAAAGTGTTTACTTCAATTTGAGTTGCGTATGCAAAGATGAACCAAGAATAATCGTCGAACTTCGCAAAGAAAAAAAGTTCAATGACATTCGAAGGTGCAATAGTATGCAAGTGCAAGATTACAATAGTCGAATTTGGGAAGAAACAGGAGTTTGAATGGCTAAGTGTTTCAACTGAAGTTGGACCATCCATATTTCCATAAAGCACCCTATTCTTCAACGGGCTTTCTTGCACTAACAGATTTGAAATTTAAACAAAGCTTCAAAATGGGAAATCTGCGGAGGAACTTAAACTTAGTTTTCGGCTGTAAGACTACAGAAGCTTTAACTGTAATCCTACACACAGATTCTAACTGATGAAAGCATATATCACGATCTACACCCAATATAGTTGTGGAGATTGGAAGCTGTTCTATATAGCTGGTTACTTAAAAAGGAGGAAAATTAGGATTGCGCATGCATATCATAAGAAATCGCACTTATCAGTGGGCTGAAGGAGATTGCATTTTCCTGTTTTGTTGTTTCTATACAGCAGGTCGTAAATGAAGTTTTCTTGGTTAACGGTTTTCCTGAATGTTGTAAACCCATCTTAATGAAGAGACGATCTCCTTTCGTTAAAGTGCCGTAGCAGATTGAAGATTTTTCTTCAATCTCTGATATGTAGTTTTGAGTCTGGAAAATTCTTTTGCTGCATCATAGCTTCTGTTTTTTCTTGTTTTATAAATAGAAAGAAAGAAAGAAGGTTATGATTTCTACCAGTTTCATCGTTGTTTCTTTCAGCGCCGCTCGTTTCTTTGAACGCCGCCATCGGAAACATAACTGGTAAACTCGACCAACACTGTAGTAACTTATAAAATCATTCTCGTCTTATGCCCGCAAGCTGTTACTATGAAAATACTACTCAACTGAAATTTTGATAGTATGTCGCTATATATCTAACCGTCGTGACTATATCCGTTGATGCTTATTCTCACGACCACGTAAGTGCGCATGAGTTTGGGCCGCTGATTAGGACACTTATTAGGTTGGAACTGCTCTTAAAAAAAGAAGAAACTGACCAGACGAGGCGGGGGGGGAGACTTCGCGACAGGCGGGGGGGAGGCATCGCGACAGGCGGGGGGGGGAGGTGTCGCGACAGGCGGGGGGGGGGGGTGTCGCGACAGGCGGGGGGGGGGGGGGGGGGGGTATCGCGACAGGCGGGGGGGGGGGGGTATCGCGACAGGCGGAGGGGGGGGGCGTCGCGATAGGCGGGGGGGGGGGGGGGGGTATCGCGATAGGCGGGGGGAGGGGGGGGGTATCGCGGCAAGCGGGGGGGTGGGGGGAATATCGCCGTAGGCGGGGGGGAGGGGGGCAGATTTTCTTTTTTTTCTTTTTTTAGAATTCTTGATCTTTGGCCGGCTTCCGCGTGGTAGCTCCTGGTGGGCAGAAAGAATTTATTTTTAGAGAGAGGAGAGATAGCTTTATAAGGAAAAAAAAAAGAAAGAAAGAAGAAGAAGAAAATTAAGAGAAGCAAAAGTAAAGAAAAAAGAAAAGAAAAAAGAAAAGGGGGTCTTTGCAGAGGGGTAGATATAGTCTAGTTTTTGTGTGCTCTCGAGAAAATGGGTAGCTTGCTTAGATCATCTTTTTGAGAAGCCTTCACGGAATTCAAATCCTTAACAAATGCTTTATTTAAGTAAAGACAGGACTACGTGCTGCCATCTCCGCGCGTGGCAGGCTTTTTAGCTCTGCACATTTAAAGCTTTGGAGACTTTCCTACGCTCTCTTGGGAGCTTTGGAGACTTCTTTTTTGGATTCACTTAACTTAATAGTCTCGTGCCACAAGCAGTTTTTGGAGAAGGAAGTTATGGACTTTGTGGCTCCCCCTCAGTCCGTGTCCCCCCTTGAGATGGAGCCTGTCTCAGTGGACGTCGCGCCCCCAGAGGTCTCTTTATGCAAGGAGGATGTGGCGGCAAAGCAGGAAGAACTGAAGAAAACCTGCCTGATCGGTCAAATGTTTGGCCCCAGGCCCCCCCTCGATAGTGTGAGAACTTGGCTTCGTAAGGAGTGGTTCCCACGAGGCTTAATTGTGACCAAATGTCAATTCCTGCCGGCGAATCACCTGCTTCTTGTATTTGAGAACGAAGAGATGGCTTTCCAAGCCCTGCAGGCCGGCTCCTGGCAAGTGGGCCGGTCCACCCTTTGCCTTTTTAAGTGGACCCCAGACTTTGTCCCGAACAGATCAAAGCCTCTTCGTTACCCGCTTTGGGTGGAGCTTCCCAATCTGCCGTTCTTCATGTATGGATTTCTCCGCGAAATCGTCTCACCGATCGGGCGCCCGATGGCCGCAAGGCAGGATGTTGGGGGGTTAATCTACGATGGAGCACAACATTCTTTCAATGCAAGATGGCATCCTCAGATCTGCGTTGAAACAGACCTGAACCAGGTCCTCCCCTCGAAGATCTCCATAAACTGTGGAGATGATAAGACCTGGACACAAGAGGTTACTTACAAGAATTTGCCAAACGCGTGCTTCCGATGCGGACTTCAAGGTCACAGGATCAAAGACTGCCCCCTGAAGAAAAATACCAATAAAAACAAACTGAAACCAGATGGGACCCTAGACCCTCTCCCCCAAGACGACACTCGGGGTCATCCTCCTCCATTGGAGGAAGAAGAGGGAACTCGTGTGGCTGAGACGGATTCAGAAGGTTTCACTGAAGTGAGACGCAAGAGAAAAGTTAGCCCTCGAAGACCAAAAACAAGGAATTCTTCGACAGCTGCCCCCTCGAATAACATATACTGTAACCTAGAAAAAGAGATTAATGAGCTCGACTTCCCAGGGGACAACCTCTTTGAAGAAGACCCCACTGTTAATTCCCTTGGGTGCTCTACCAGCAAAGAAGATAACCAAGAAGGCTACACCACGAGTAAAGAGGAAGGCTTCACTACCAGCAATGAAGACAACCCAGACAGCGAAAGCTCCGCTCTTGGTCCTACCCTCCCGGTATGTTGCCCAAGACTACTACAACAAAAGTCCAAGCTTAAAGGTAAACAACCTTCCGGCATGCCTTGGAAGAGCCCCCTCAAGAGTAGGATCCTAAGTAAAGAAGTAGGGAAGAAAAAAGAAGACCACAAGAAGAAAAAAGATCGGGTCCCTCCCCTCAAAGAGGGCAACCATCATTAATGAAATTCACATCTCTAAACGTTAGGGGTCTGTCTGACCCGTCAAGAGCTTCGATTCTTGGCCAGTGGTTCAGGGACATGTGCTTCGCCCCTGACTTCATTTGCTTACAAGAGATTAAAATCGACGGAGAGGATCTACAAAAACGACTTAAATGCATCTCTCCGAGCCACCTTTGGTTCTCCACTTCTCACCCTAGAGGGACGGGGGGTGCTTCTATCGGTATCAGTCACGCCCTGTCTAGCAATGTGACCTCGACTTTTGAAGGTCGGAATCATCGCTGGATTGCGGTCTCTTTCGGGTCTCCCTTCCAGTTCACTGTGGTCTCAATCTATGCCCCCAATGGCGAAGCAGATAGAATGGATACTTGGGCTTCCCTTGACTCCCTTTCACACAATGTCCTGATTTGTGGGGACTTCAACATGGTTGAGTTTCCTGAGGACCGATGGAACAACAAAGGAAAAATTATTGACGGTCAGGAGAAAGAGATTTGGGATAAAATCAAGCTCCATCTCGACCTGGTCGAAGTGAAAGACAGGCAGGGGTTCTCCTGGTCTAATCTCCAGTCGGGGGACTCTTTGAGGAAAGCAAGGCTTGACAGATGCTACATCGATCAGAACACCATCCTTCAGTGGGGTATTCCTTCGATTTCCCAACACATGGACCTCACTATCTCAGACCACTATCCGATTACTCTGTCCTTCAAACCGATTCACATGCTCCAGAAAGCTCCTTGGTTTCACGCTTGTCAGACATCTTTCTCCCTCCCCTCTGTCCACCAGGAAATTTCTGAGGTTTGGAAGGAAGCCTTTGCTTACTGTAATGAACCGGCTAAGTGTTGGAGAAACGCGGTAGAAAGGACTCGTAAAATTCTAATCAGGACCCAAAAGGCTATAAGAGGAATTCGAAAAAAAAGAAGAGAAACGGTGTACCGGAGGCTCTCACGGCTTGAAGAAGAGGTGAACAAAGGCAAACTACAATGCCAACAGGGTCTTTTGAAAATCAGGGGTAGGCTAAGATTAGAGGAGGAGGTCCAAAGGAAAAATCTCCAAATTTTCTTCAAAGATTGGTGGGCAGGGAAGGCAGATAAACCAACGAAAGAGATGTGTAACATCCTCAAAAGGAAACAAGCTAGGGAATCCATCCCCCTAATGGTCGATAACAAAGGAAATGAATGTTGCACAGAAGAGGAGAATAGAACTATCATCGTCGAACATTTTACCAACCTTCTCGGGGTCTCGACTCCTCTTTCCCCCCACAGGCGCGACTCCATGGCAACCATCTCAAGAGTTGCTCAAACCAGAATCCCACAGAACTTGATTGCTCTGCTCGATGCTAACATCTCCGAGAATGAAATTATCGAAGTTATTGATGCCCTTCCCAATGGGAAAAGTCCGGGTCCAGATGGCCTTACCAATGAGTTTTTTAAGTCCTTCAAACTTCAGGTGGCCACCCCACTGCGCCTCCTGTGGCAAGAGGCTCTCTCCTTCGGTGCCCTCCCTGAGTGCCTGAATAATGGCGTCATCAAGTTAATCCATAAACGGGGAGATAAAAACAAAATTGAAAACTGGCGTCCGATTACCATGCTCCAAACTGGATACAAGATAATTGCAAAAGTTATCGCCAACAGAATCTCCTGTCATTTAAAGTCATGGCTGTGCGAGGACCAAAAAGGTTTTATCAAAGGTAGATCTATACTTGAAGCAATTATTGACATTTGGGAAGGCCTTGCTTTTGCTGAGGAGTCTGCTCAAGATCTAGTTTTCATTAAGATCGACTTCGACAAAGCGTATGACAGATTGGAATGGGACTTTATTCTTCAATCATTGAAAGACCTTGGATGCAGCCAAAAGTTCACGAAGATGGTTGCCACTCTTCTTGGAAATGCTTCAACTAGAATAAACATCAACGGTAAGCTCTCCGAACCCATTCGTTTAAAAAGATCAATTAGGCAAGGCTGCCCTCTAGCTCCTTTACTATTCGCTATCGCCTCGAATGGGCTCAGCTGCCTATTAAAGCATCACTTGGATGCTGGCAATCTCAAGGGTCTCTCCTTACCCCTAAATCACGGCCAGATGGTTGTGAGACTTTTTGCTGATGACATGAATGCCTTTGTGCATAACGATACAAACAGCATTGAGGTGTTTTGGTGGTGCCTCCACACCTTTTGTGTGGCATCAGGCTCCAAAATCAACCATGCTAAAACTGCTTTTAGAGCGATCAGCGGGCCTACTCCCCAATTGTTGGTGGATCGGGGGTGTCAAGTTATCCCTAGCGGTCAAGTCTTCCGTCTTCTCGGCATCCCGATGGGTTTTGACATCTCAATGGACCAACGATGGAACTGGGTACTATCCAAGTTGGATAGCAAGTTGAATCAGTGGAAAGGTATGCAAGTCAACCTGGCAGGACACGCTATGGTTATTAACACTTTTATGTTGTCTACAATTATTTACTTTATCTCGTGCTAGAGACCTAAGGAGAAAGACTTGGCCAAAGTAGAAAGAATCTGCAGGAACTTCCTTTGGACTGGGGACCCCAACAGAAGGGGGGTTCCCAAAATCAAATGGGAAACTTGCATTAGCCCTAAAGACTCAGGGGGTTTGGGTATTTTGGATATTGCTGGACTTGCTGACAAGCTGGCGGCTAAATGGCTTATCAAGGCCTGGAGCAATAGGGAGTCCTCTTGGGCTAAATTGATCTTCAGAAACACGGAAGACTTTACCTTCGTCGGCCTCCCTGGTTGGAAGGACATAGGGATTCTATCTCTTTTGTTCTCCCCCCACCCGGTCTGCCCTAAAGGCTCTAGCCTCGTGTGTTCCTTATGGAAGAATTGGAACAAGGCCAAACAGTTCATCAGAATCAGCGATGACTGGAAGTGGGTAGCTGGCATAAGACAAAATGACTCTATTTGGTTCCCGATCAGTGGCATTAGGGGAGTGGAATCTTGGAACCTCCAAACTGCAAGGCGGTTATGGAACAAGGGGTTCAAACAGTGGAAACAGCTCTGGAAACAAGAGACCAGCCAATGGATTAGGTTCGAAGATTTGGAGCCGAGAATTAGCGTCACCTTTGAGGAATGGACTCTTCTTCAAAGCAGGTGTTTAGCCTGGGACCGCTCAACTACCCGCCTTCTATGCGGTCAGGATCTTCCTTGCTCGGAGGGCCTCAAATGGAGCAATGGTAAGAAGCTTTCCAAAATCCCAAACTTCAAAGGGGATTTGGATGTTCACCACACCCTTAACAAGAGGTGGTGCCTGACTTGGACCAAACTTAGGTGGGAGCTAAAATTCATGTCTCTTTGGCACCCCCTAATTGAGGTCAAAAAGTCCGTTCTCATGTGGCAGGTCTTGCATAAGGGAATCTGGACTAACGCAAGGGCTAACAAAATCTGTGGTGTGCCGCCATGGTGCAAGCGTTGTCATCGGTGCATCGAAGATTTAGCCCACCTGTTCTTCGACTGCCCCAAGTCCCGGGTTATCTGGCATCACGTATACCGCGTTTTGAGACTAACGAGTCAAATCAACTGGCAACAAGTGATGTTGGGTGAGGCGATCGGATGCTCATCAAGACTATGGAATGCCATCAGAGGTGAGGCTCTCTGGAAGATTTGGAGAGAGCGCTGTGCCGTCAATTTCGGCCAAACTCCCAAGGAATGGTCGATCGAGAAATCCTTATTTCTCCTTGGTAAAAGAATCTCCCGAGTCAAGAGATCACCACCGTTTAGACATCACTGTATCTATCTACTCGAAAACAACAAGTTGAAACCCAAATGGGTCCCACATGAGGGTGATGGTAATGTTATCCGCCTCATTTGTAATGCCCTGTAGCTTGCCGTACTCCTCCCCTGCGTTGTGGGATTTGGGGGGTCCCATGGGCACTAGTCCCATTCACTTGTAACTTTTTCTCTTTAATATAATTAAAGTCCGGGAGATTAGGCTAAGGCCGAACTTCCTTTAAAAAAAAAAAAAAAAAAACAATTGCACTATTGTTTGCACGCTTATAAAGCGTTTTAAAGCCGCCAATCAAGTGAATTCTCAGTAGACCTTGCAATCTCACATTTTTAATTCTTTCACATCCGCACATCACGTCGATAGCCTCGTCAATCGTTTCATAGTCTTGATGTTTCCATTTCATTGTTTTGACATTCTTCTCGTTAGCTTTTTCCCACGTCGTCAGCCCCTCTACTGTGCGTTACGGGAAAGCAGGGAGAAAAGATCAAGAAAAGAAAAAAAGATACACCAGAAGATCACAGAGAGAGCTTAAAGATTTATGGGATTCGTACACAAAAACTTATAAAAATTGATTAACCAGACTCAGAATGATGTCAACCACATGATTAAATGCATAAGCGATCGATTACAGTAATGATACCTGTTTGAAAAGAAGTCTCATGGTAGATACAGTTCTCATATTTCTTACATTACCATTTTCACCTGTACAAAATGAAAAAATCTCTACGCGTATGCTTTATTTTACAGTGCATGGGTCGAATGGAAGAGGCTCATGAGACAAGTCGCGCTCTGAGCTAAGTCATGGCATAGCGCTAGGGTTTTTGCCCTAAGTTGGGCGCACACTGCGAGTGGCGTGACATGGCCTCTTGGGGCTCTGGCTTGTGAGAGTTGTTGTATCCCCAAAGTTTTGGGTGTGTGGTTTTCCCTGTATTGTGGTGGTGGTTATGGCGCTCGAGGACGCTTTACTTAATGGGTTTTCCACTTGATCAGTTGTGGGAAGGGAGATCTCGTCAGTGGAGAACCAAAATGCCGCCAATCCCTCCAGCCTTACAAAAACGTACATAGTTTTAAAGGTAAGGGTAAAGATGGGGGAAAGCCTCTCTGCATGTTAAGGAAGAAGACAGTGCTTTAATCATCGATAGGATCACATGATTTAAAATTTCACAAAATCAGGTCTGCGAGAGGGTTATGATAGGGCTCTCGCCACAGCCGCCCAGCCTAGGATGCCCTCAAGCAATGCATTAGGGTTATTTGGGAAAGTAGAGGTTTATTCATGAAACCAATTTCTTCCGAATCTTTTTCTGCTATTTTATTTCAAAGATATTAACACTGGCTTTCAAGTCATAAGAGAAGAGAACTATTTAATCAAGAGCATACATATGTCCTTTTTCAAATGGCTTCCTCGATTCAATCCTACGGGCCCAAAACCGACAAAAGTTGAACTCATAGTTGAGCTTTATCCCTAGTTGGAAAGTCTTTTGGATAGGCTAGGTAGTGTGCTAGGTCAAAGGTCCAAGAATAAACCCTAAATGGGATCCACAAGTTATGATTGAGGTAGAAATATCCAAGTCAATTAAAACTTCCAGAGTAATAAAGGACTCGGATGAGAAATTTCTCCACGATAAAGAAGTGATTTATCGGAACTTACCTAATGTGTTTTTCAATTGCTATAAGCAAGGGCACCTTATTAGGGACCGCCTAGTGCTCTAAGTCTCTAAAGCGGCTAGAGATAATCAAATGATTCAATAGACAAATCTCTTGCTGAAGAGCTCAATAACAATGGATTTACTAATACCAACAAGAAGGTAGCCCTTTGATTTTTCATGAGTCTCCAAGTTTTGGTTGGATTTGATTATGGAGTAACACTTCTTTTTCCATCAAAGAACATGATCCAAATTTGGTTTTAGTTCTTGGAAGAGTTTCATAAATGAAGGTACAATAGTGTCTGCTGATAACTTCACTAGTGTTCCTAATTTGTTTGTTGTGTGTCAATAGGTGCTTTACACACATAAAGAGGTGTTGAGCAAAAGAATGGAAACCTCTCAAATGCAGAACCTCGAGATAAAAGATGTTGGTACTATAAAGCAAAAGAGGTTCAAGTTTAACATAGGATATGTGGCTAAAATTGTTCCCAAATTAAATAAGAGGTGGGGGCACAATGATCCCATACCCAATGGAGATATAGGTTCAAACTTTGGGCATTCCCTACTAGCATGAAGGAATGGAATCCATTTTGTAATGGCTTATCCTTCACAATGGCCTATGAACAGGCATCAAGGTCAAAAAGTGAACAGGCAGCAAGGTCAAAAGTTTAAATGGAATGAAGGTTTATGAGTGTAATGGAATGAAGGTTTGTGTGTGTAGTTTGGCGGGGTGGAGGACTTACAACATCTATATATGGATTATAATTATGACAAGATGTTTTGTCATCTTCTACATCAATACTTGTTCAAAAGGAAAGTTAGGCCCTTCAATTCAAATGAGATTTTCATTCGTTATTGTTTCAATATAGACTTACTGTTGCAATCTTTCAATGGACACTCAATCAAATGGCTTAGTGTTTTTAAATGAACTTGGACCTTCCATATTTCCATAAGCCACCCTATTCTTCAATGGGTTATCTTGCACTAACAGATTTGAAATTTAAACAAAGCTTGAAGATGGGAAATCCAAAAGGTAGAGTCTTCGGGAGCACTTAAGCTTATTTTTTTGGTTGTAAGACTAGAGAAGCTTTAATTGTAATCCTACACACATAAGTATTAACAGATGAAAGCATATATCATGATCTACACCTTTAATACAATGTCTGTCTTCTGCTTTTTCTTCTTCTGTAAAAAGAGACAATGAAAGATAGTTATAATTTCTACCAATTCATCCTAGTTTCTTTTTTGAGCAAGAACACAAAAAACTAATATTAATGCAGGAACTTGTTACAGCACAAGGGGAGGCCCCTAATAAAGAGTTACAACATGTTTCTCTCAGAGGGTTTTTGTTTTGAGGCATTTTATTTTACTTTTCATTAACCTGTTTCTTGGCTTGTTGGATACCTAACAAAAAGATAGGTATCGCAAACCATCGCTTTGGCCAGGAGGTTTTTTTTATAAGGAAGTTCTCAAACCAATAACAAGATTCCCAAAGTCGCTTAGAGCATTTTCTTTATGAGAAAAGAAGAGGGTGATTTAGGGCTTATTTGACCTACCAAGGTGATGAATCAAATGGCTGCTAAGTGCATCACGAGATATGTTCAGTCTGATGATTACTAGGTGCATCTTATAAAGAGAAACGTTAAATCAATTTCTTTTGTTAAGCACTATAAATCTTGGGAAAACAATCAAGGCAAAAAAGCTTGTCCCCAAAGGGGGCAAGCTTTTTTGCCTTTTTTGGAATGAATGGATCGAAAATGAAAAATAAGTATGCTTTACCCTTGTCTTTTTCTAACAATTCTTCCTTCTTTTGAAGGAGTCTATTTGGATTGGATGGCTGGTTCATAAAGACAACGAGCCTCTAACTATTAGAATGAATGAATGTAGAAAATTTGGTTTCACTAACTCAAAGTGCTTTTATAGGGGGAAAGTGTTGATTGATGATAATGATACAATTGACACAAATAACTTGTTTTATGCCTATAAACAGGTTCTCATTGAAAGGAAACAAAGACTCCACAAGAAGTTGGCATCTTGTACTCACAGCAAACATGTGGATTTATAGGATGTTGTCGAGGATATGTATCTTGATTTTAAGAAAGCTTACACAACCATATGGGTGATCAGTGATAGACTAAACAAAAATTGGAACTTATACTAGAACCCTCATCAGTGGAAATATAGGTTCAAGTGTGTATGGGCCTTCCCCTTTACTACTAAACAATCCAACCTTCAATGGAGGATTAATATTAATGGAGGAAGTTGCTACTAGTGTGACAAAAAGTGGGATATTTTCCATTTGTTTATAAATTGTTCGAATGCCCAAAGATTTTGGAAAAGCATAAACACTTTTTGTACCAACAGTCGGCTGTCTTCTTTTGGATAGAGAGAAATTTTGATTGGTGAAAGCAATAAGGTGGATGTTCCTTTGTGGTAGATATTGAGAGCTCATATCCTATGGTATATTTGGAAAAATAGGAATCATAGAATGTTCTATAGTCTCCCCAAAAGAAACTACAAAGATTTCTTATTTACTTGTAATCTTAACATCAACAAGAGAATTATATAATGCGCAAATCAAGAGAATTATGTTCCTCTTGTTCACTCCAATCCTGTGAGAGTGACGTATGAATTCGGATACAATAGATGGAGGGATAAAATGCTTTCACTCGTTTCTTACAACGCGGCCGTCGGAATCAAAGCTGGTAAACTCAAGCGGCGAGCAATATTATTAGCTTACAAAATTTTTCTCGTCTTATGCACGCCATGCAGGACCCATGACTGCCCACAAACAGTAACTATGAAAATACTATTCAATTGAAATTTCGATAGTATGTCGCTATATATCTAACCGTCGCGACTATATCGGTTGATGCTTGTTCTGGATTATTACGACCACGTGATTGGGCATGAGTTTGCGCCGCTGATTAGGACGCTTATTCGGTTGGAACTTCTCTAAAAAGCAAAAAACAATTGTAATTGGTACTTTTGCTTTTGACAAAAGCGCATTAAATTATAAACTAAAATTGCACCATTGTCTGCACGCCTATAAAGAGTTTTAAAGCCGCCAATCAAGTGAATTCTCACTAGACGTTGCAACGTCACATTTTTAATTCTTTCACATTCGCACATCACATCGATACCAATCGTTTCATAGTCTTGATGTTTCGGTTTTATTGTTTTGACATTCTTCTCGTTAGCTTTCTCCCACGTCTTCTAGAAACTAGGAAGAAAAGATCAAGAAAAGGAAAGAAAATACACCGAAGATCACTCAGAGAGGTTATAGATTTATGGGATTCGTACATAAAAGCTCATAAAAATTGATTAACCAGATTCAGAATGATGTCAACCTTTCTCGGGCATGGCTAAATGCATTCGCGATCGATTAGAGTAATGATAGCTGTTTGAAACCCTCCGCTTATTGGATGCTAGACGTAAATGCATTTCTCATATTTTTACGCAAATCTTATCTCTTCAGCTTTACATTAGCATTTGGGTTTGTACAAAAAGAAAATTTCTATGTATCCAAAGAAAGGCACCCAGTGTTGGTACAAAAAGTATGAATGCTTTTCCAAAATCTTTCGGCATTCCAACAGTTTATAAACAAATGGAAAACATACTCCTTTAATGCTTTTCGAATATCTTTGGGCTTTTCAACAGTTTAGAAACAAGTGGAAAACACCCTCCTTTTCTCACATTAACACGAAGTTACTCCATTAATAGTAAGTTTTTTGGCTGTGCTACCAGTCCATTAAACCTTGTGCACAGTCATCCATTGAAGGTTGGATTGTTTAACAGTAAAGGGGAAGGCCCACACACACTTGAACCTGTATTTCCACTAATGAGGGTTCCAATGTATGTTCCAATTTTTGTTCAATGGATCACTGATCGGTTGTGTACGCTTTCTTAAAATGAAGATACATATCCTCAGCAACATCCTGTAATCCACATGTCTAGTGTGAGTACATCATGCAAACTTCTCATGAAGTCTTTGTTTCCTTTCAATAAGAACCTGTTTACACGCAGAAGACAAGTTATTAGTGTCAATTACCTCTTCTCCCTTGTAAAAACACTTTGAGTTAGTGAAACCAAGTTTTCTTAATTTAATCATTCTAATAATCAGAGGGTTATTGTCTTTATGAACCAGCGAGCAGGTCGAAATAGACTCCTTCAGAAGGAAGGAAGAATTGTTAGAAAAAGACAATGGTAGGCCATAGTTATTTTTCAATTCCATCCAAGCATTCCAAAAAGAGCAGACCAGCTTGCCTCCTTTGGGAACATAATCATAAGGAGAAACAATAATATCCCAAACTTGATTATGTATCCAAGATTTATAGTGCTTAACCAAAAAATTGATCAACCTTTATCTCTATAAGATGAGCCTATTAATCAATAGATTAAACATGTCTCATCACCCACTTGGCAACTATTTGAGTGGCGATATTGGTAGGAAAAATCAGCCCTAAATTGACCTCTTCTTTCTCATAAATCAAATGCTCTTAGAAAATTTGGACATTTTGTTATTGGTTTGAGAACCTCCCCATCAAAAACCCTTCTAGCCAAAGCAATGGCTTGAGATATTTGCTTTCTGCTTGGTATCCACCAGACCAAGAAATAGGTTAAAGAAAGTAAAATAAAATGCTTTAAAACAAAAAGAAAAAAGAAAAAACCTATCAGACAAACATTTTGTAAATCTTTATTGGGGGCCTCACAAGACCCTTGTATTGTAACAGCTCCTTGCATGAATATTACTTTTCTCTATTCTTGCTCCAAAAGGAAGCTAGGATGAATTGGTAGAAAGCATAACTATCTTTCTTTGTTTCCTTTTAGAGAAGAAAAAAAAGTTGAAGAAGACAAATATTGTATTAAAGGTGTAGATCATGATATATGCTTCCATTTGTTAGAATCGATGTGTGTAGGACTACAATTAAAGCTTCTGTAGTCTTACAAACTAAGCTTAATTCCCCCTCCCCCCCCAGATTACACCTCTTGGATTTCCCATTTTCAAGCTTTGTTTAAATTTCAAATTGTTAGTGCAAAGATAACCCGTTGGAAAATAGAGTGTTGTATGGAAATATGGAAAGTCCAAGTTCATTTGAAAAACTAATCTATTTGATTGAGGGGCCATTGAAGCTCCCAAATTTGACTATATGAGATTTGCGTAACAGAACCTGCTTACCTTATATATACTTCTATTGTAATCTTGCAACTGCATATTATTGCACCTTCAAATATTCAGTGAACATTTTTTCTTTGAAAACTTTGATTATTATTCTTAGTTCATCTTTGCATACGCAACTCAAATTGAAGTAAACACTTCTCTGTTTTCATATACCATGTTGGAAGTCAATGTCTTCATTGGTCCAAATATTATCAGGATATAGTATTGTATATCTATTTCTAGAAGACTCCTTCAACAAGCCAAGATGGGGCACATGGATAGATTAGCTTGCTTTCAAACAACTTACTAGGAATCGAATCCCGTTGGGTGCAACAGCAACTTTTCTTTTAAATAAGCAATGATTTGAAAAATGCAAAAATGGGAGACGCCAATTCCATGATAGATTGATCGTAGTTTTGTTTATTGATCATTTGTGGTGCTTTTACGAAGTTATACTTCTAGAGCTTATACAAAAACTATATAAATAAGGGCCTTGCTCATTGTTATACTCACTCACTCAAGCAATCTCAAGGAGATCAAGGAGGAAGAGTCTCACACTCTTGGAGGAGGTGAAGTTTTGGTGAAGGAGAGACTACTCTCTTGGAGCAAGAAGTCTTCTACAAGGTGGTGGTAACTATCTTTTGTGAGTTAAACTTGTGGTTGATTTACAATTTTGTTACACTATTTTGTAAGAATAAGGTTAGCTTCGTTGCTTGTTCACTTCACATACACTTAGATTATTTCGACATAATCTAAATTTTGTATCATCATCTTCTTGGATATTCTTCCATTAGTGAGTGCACCACTTTATATGGTTGAGTAGTACTCCCATGTTGTAATTTGAACATCTATATTTAGTGAGTAAGCTTTAGCTTACGTTCCCTAATCTTGTCTCAAGATCTCTATCCTTCTCTATCTCACATATCATCTCGGTTAATTAAGTTGTGTATGCTCAAAAGGTTTTAGTTTGGAACGATCTTGCAGCCCCAAATACCATCACTTGGTATCAGAGCATAATTGACATACACACTGAGTTAAGATGAGTGAGATTAGAATTGAGATTGAAGATAAGTTAGATGGATCTTCTAATTATCCCATGTGGAGTTTCATGATGATGAATATTTTAGTGACAAAGGATTTATGGAGTACCGTCAATGGATCCTTAACAAGACCAAGATGAGAAGCTGAAGAAGGGGATACAACAACTTCAAGAAGTGCTGGAGTCACAATTACAGAACCAACTGAAGAAGATGTAACCACTTCTACATCCACAGTCACTGCTAGGTCTTTACCTAGAGTTACTCCTACTAAAGATCAGGCAAGATGGGATGTTACGGATGCTTTAGCACTTTCATTCATAGCAATGAGTGACAAAAATCATATTCTACCATAGATCAGATCTTGCAAAAGTTTTAGAAAAGCTTGGTTGAAGCTTGAGAATCTTTTTCAAAGCAGAAATCCAGCTAGGAAAGCTCACTTAAGGAGACAACTAGCAAATACAAGGATGAAGACTGGTGAGTCAATTCAAATCCACATTACGAGACTCATTGACTTGATAGATCAACTTCTAAATATAGGAGTGGAGATATCTGATGAAGAAATGGTAAATATGCTGATTAATTCACTTCCTATTTCATATCGATCTTTTATAACCACTCTTACCCTTACCACAAGAGATAGAGAGGTTACATTTGAAAAGTTAAAATTCTTGTTGCTTCAAGATGAAGATTAGTTGAAGGGAAGGGAAGAGAATGAAGAAGCACTTTTATCTTCATCAAAGGGTAAAGAAGAAGAAGGATAAGAAGGAAAAGAAATCCATGAAGGAAAGTACATCCCTTGCAAAAACTATGCCAAAATGGCTGGTACAGACTTTGCGTGACAGCAAATTAGATGCACCTTTGTCATATCGTACTCTTTCAGGCTCTCATAGTGCCTCCTTTGCATCACATTGCTATGCTATGGCTGCGTCTAGTCTCTGTGATGAGAATGAGCCTGTTTCTTTTGATGAAGCACAGAATTCAAAAAATTGGATGGCTGCTATGCAATCTGAATATGATGCTATAATGAAGAATGGTACATGGTCTTTATGTGACTTGCCTCCTGGCAAGAAGGCCATTGGATTTGTTATACAAGCTGAAGCGTAAACCTGATGGTACAGTTGACAGGTATAAGGCTAGGCTTGTTGCAAAGGGTTATGTGCAAGAAAGAGGCATTGATTTTGAACAGACCTTTGCACCTACATGCCGTATGACTACTGTTCGGAGCATTTGTGCACTTGGAGCCCATCATGGTTGGAATGTACATCATTTGGACATTAAAACAACATTTCTGAATGGTGACTTGCATGAAGAAGTGTATGTTTTTCAGTCCCGTGGCTTTGTGTAGAAAGGACATGAAAACCAGGTGTGCAGGTTAAAGAAGGCATTATATGGTTTAAAGCAAGCACCACGTGCTTGGTATGAGAAGATACATGCCTATTTGATTGCACATGGTTTTGAGAACAGTCCAACTGAAAGCACCTTATATGTTAAGCGTGCTAATGATGTGCTTCTGATCATTGTTGTCTATGTTGATGACATGCTGCTCACTGGTCGTATTGAGAAGCATATTGCTGATTTCAAGGCTGATTTGTATGCCTCATTTGAGATATCTGATTTGGGGCATTTGCATCACTATTTTGGCATTCAATTTATGCAAGTTGATGTTGGAATGGCTTTGTTTCAAACAATATATATTGACACATTATTACAGCGTTTTGGCCTTGAAGACTGTAAGCCTATTGCCACTCCTATCTAGACAGGTTTAGGATTGAGTCTTCATGATGCTGGAGATGCATTTGATGTTGTTCTTTATCAGCAGGCCATTGGATACTTGATTTACTTATGCATTACTCGGCCACATATTCAGTTTGCTGTCTCACAGACGAGCAGATTTATGCATTTCCCCAGGAGTCAAGCATTGGCAGGTGGTTAAGCGCATCTTTCCCTACTTGAGTGGTACTCGGCTACTTGGGTTGTTTTAGCCCAAGGGGGGATCCCTACCGCCAGATTTGCATGTTTTTTTTTACTCTGATTGGGCTGGTTGCTATGACACTCGTGTGTCCACTAGTGGCTTTTGCTTCATGCTTGGTAGCTCATGTATATCTTGGTTGAGCAAGAAGCAGCCTAATGTGGCCACTTCGAGTTGTGAGGCTGAGTATAGGGTAGCTTTCACAGCTACTATTGAGTGTGTGTGGCTCAGATGCCTTATGGCTGATTTGGGTGTTGGTCACTCTTCTGCCACCACCATCTTCACTGATAGTCAGAGCGCATTGGCAGTTGCGAGGAACCCTGTGTTCCATGCTCGCACTAAG
Source organism: Ceratopteris richardii (assembly GCA_020310875.1). NCBI lineage: Eukaryota > Viridiplantae > Streptophyta > Polypodiopsida > Polypodiales > Pteridaceae > Ceratopteris > Ceratopteris richardii. Next base: position 137,019,540 of record CM035428.1, on the reverse strand, counting down.
CACATTGAGGTGCATTATCAGTATGTCACGGAGAGGTTCTCTACTGGGGAGATCAGCTTGGCATATTTGCCCACGCAGGGGAACATTGCAGACCTTTTCACGAAGGTTCTACCTAGGGAGAAGTTTGAAGCTTTCCACAAAGCTTTGGGCTTACTTCCTTTTGTGGAGTGATTTCCACATAGCTTGGCACTTCCTTATACATGAGTGCCAGGTCCTTGTTCAGTGCATCACTCCCAGGGGGGATTTGTTGATATATTCAAGTAGTGATGTGTGTGAACACACTAGGACCGCCGGGGCACTTTTTTCCCTCTTTAGGAGGTTTTTTTCCCTCGGCTAGTATATACGCCTATTGCCCTAATGGGCTAATTATCTTTGTACATTCTCTAGTAATACATTTAGTATTGTGTGTTTGTGCTCCAAGATTCTTCTTCTTCCTTGTGTTGTTCGCGTGCTTCTGCAGACATCTAACTCCAATAGTTAGATGGGCCGAATTACTCTAAGAATTTGATTATGAACTCAGATATAGAAAGGGAAAATTTAATATTGTGGCAGATGCATTAAGCAGGATGCCCATGTTAAATTCTTTGAGTTTCATACAAATTTCTAATGAGTTAGCAACACTCATGAATGGCAAGTATCAAGAAGATACTAGTTTTAGCGAAGCTTGGAAGAAGGTTTATACTCCAAGTACAAGCTTATCAAATGACGATAAGTTTAAGCATTAGAGTATTCAAGATGAATATCTGTTATACAAAGGAAAGATTTTTGTTCCTTGTAGTTCCGAACTTAGAAAAAAAGTTTTGCTTGAATGTCATGATGCCCCAAGTGCAAGACATCCTGGAATCACCAAAACTTATGAATTAGTAAAAAGGCAATTTTACTGGCCTAGTATACATAAGGATGTACATAATTATGTACTTAGATGCACTAAGTGCCAAGTTAACAGAACTGAAAAGTTTAAAATAGGGGGTTTGTTGCATCCCTTAGAAATTCCAAATGGAAAATGGGAAAGTATTTCCATGGATTTCATTAGAGGCTTGCCACATACCCCTAAAGGTCATAATGCTGTTTGGGTCATAGTTGACCGATTGACCAAAATGGCTCGTTTCTTACCTACTTGAACTATAGTAAAAACTCCAAAATTAGCTAAATTATTCATAGAACAATTGTATAGATGTTATGGATTACCTCAAGACATAGTGTCTGATAGAGATAGAAAATTCACTAGTCATTTCTGGAGAGATGTATTCAGTTGGTTAGAGACTAAGCTTAATTTGAGTACTGCTGAACATCCTCAAACGGATGGTCAAACTGAAAGAGTCAATCGAATACTTGAAGATATGTTACAAGCATACGTATCTTCTACCCAAACTAACTGGGAAGACTATCTACCGATAGTAGAATTTGCTTACAATAGTGCAAAGCATTCTGCAACGGAATGTAGTCCTTTTATGTTGATGTATGGGTTTCAACCTAGAGCACCTTATGCAGTTGGACTTCAAAACGAAAAAGTCCAAGCAACAAAAGATTTCTTAGAAGATATGAACTTTAAGCTAAAACTAGCCAAGGAAATCCTGAGGAAAGCCTAGGGTAGAGCTAAATCTTTTAGCGACCCTAAAAGACGAGATATTTCTTTTCAAGTTGGTGAATTAGAATATCTTAAAGTTCTTGAGAAATCTAAAACATTAAAAACAGGACCTTGTCCTAAACTCTCTCCGAGATTCTGTGGCCCTTTTAAGGTTCTAAAAAGAATAGGGACTTTGGTTTACGAGTTAGAACTCCCAGAAGATTGTTTACTTCATCCAGTATTCCATGTAAGTCGATTAAAAAGAAAACTGGCTGAATAAGACAATCTTGTATCTTCAGATACAATCATTCAACCAATCTCCTTTCTTAACATCCCTCATGAACCTGAGAGAATACTACGCACTCGAGATAAGAAAACAGGAAATCATTTATATAAGAGTGCCTAGTTAAATGGAGGGATGGAACCAAAGAAAGTGCTACTTGGGAACCAGTAAGTTCCATAAATAAAAGAATTCCCTCTTTTTTAACTATTGGTTAAAAACGAGGAAAGCATCTTTTGAGAGTGAGTCCATGATCAAAAGAAGTGAATACCATGGTGCACGGGGGAATACTCCACATATTATACCAAAACACATTTTTGAGGACGAAAATGTCAAAGGGGGGAAGAATGTTGTATAAATCATGGGTTAGACCCTCAAAAAGAAACCTATGTTTCTTGGATTTAACCCTTGAAGTTTTATTTCATAGAAGTCTCAAATTGAAGGGTTTGTTACCTTAGGAATAATTAACCTAAGGGAATAAAACCTTAGTCTTGGGAGAAGCTTCTCCCAAGTGACACCTTCACTCGTACGTGACTTCAATTGAAATAGAAGCCATGTGATTCTCTTTGGAAAGTATCCACATGAAGGACACTTGGAAGGACACATGGCTAAAAATTAAAGCATGCAACTCTTGGACCTTTGGTATATATATTGGTGGAGTTGGATGGGTGGATACATACTCACTCACCCTCTGGTGGATGCTATACTCCAGGAAGAAATTTTCACAACAGTTGTGTTGCTTATGTGCATGTTCGACCCCAAATCAGAGGTAACTTAAACCCTAAGGCATAAAAATGCATCTTCATAGGTTATGATATAAATAAAAAGGGTACAGGTTTTATAATCCATCCAACAAAGGATTTATGGTTAGTAGAGATGTTGTGTTTGATGAGAATGACTCTTGGTTTGAAAGTGAATGGAGGAAGGTAAAATTGCCATATGACTTGGAAGAAGAATTTTGAAGCCTCACCAAGGAGGAGCCAAGCACAATTGAAGACACCAAATCAGATGATGAGGACACCATTAAATTGGTTGATTTTAGAGCATGGAAATCAAAAGGCAAGGTCAAGATGAAGAGGTTGGAGGACATACCTGAGTCATCCAACCAAGCCTTAAGGAGATCACAAAGAGAGAGAGAGAGAGAGTAAGAAGCCAATCAGATATAAGTGTGATACTTCATTAGTCACTATGCATTCTGTTTATCTTGCTAAGGATTCATCACTTGAAGAACCTTCTTCATATGAAGAAGCAACTACCCAACCAGAATGGAAGGAGGCTATGGATGAACAAATAGAAGCACTTCAAGAGAATGACACTTGGGAACTAGTACCCAAGAAAGCATCAATGAAGGTAATTGGTTCTAGGTGGATTTACAAAATCAAAAGGAACTTAGATGGACCCATAAATAGGTACAAAGCTAGGCTTCCGGCTAAGGGTTTTGCACAAACCCATGAAATAGACTGAAGAAACCTTTTCGCGAGCTGCTTAGATGCCAACCATCAGAGTATTGGTAAGTGTAGTTGCATCTAGGAATTGGAATATGTATCAACTAGATGTGCAAAATGCATTCCTCAATCGGTGGATTTTAGAGGAGTTTTACATGGCTCAACCTCCTGGCTATGAAGATCCAAGCAAGGTAAATCATGTATGCAAATTAAAAAAAGCTCTTTATGGTTTGAAGTAGCACCTAGGGCATGGAACGATAGGCTAGTAACCTATCTTCAAGACCAAGGATTCATGATGCGTAAGGCAGATTCTTGTCTATTTATCAAGAGGAGTAATTCAAAAACAATATATTTATGTGTATATGTGGATGACATCATTCTTAGAGGTAGTGATGCCAATAGCATCAAACAAATAAAAAACCAGATGATGCAGGAGTTTCAGATCAGTGACCTAGGGTTCTCAAATATTTTCTTGGACTTGAGGTAGTATACACTAACTTTGGAATCTACATCACTGAAAGGAAACATGTGAATGACATGTTGAACAAGTTCCCCTTTGAGGATGCAAAAGTATCTAGCACCCCTATGGAGGTAAATCATAAATTGAGTGCTCATGAAGGTGATTTGCTTGAAGACATTGCAGGTTATCAAAGCATAGTTCGAAGAAAGTGTTTTGAGCCAATTCATGCATAAACCTAGAGCATCTCTCTTGGATGTTGCTAAATGAGTTATGAAGTACCTCAAAGGTACTCAAAATAATGGTCTTTACTTTCCATAGACATCAAATTTGGACATAAAGTTGTACTTAGATCTAGATTGGGTAGGATGTAAGTATGATAGAAGAAGTACTTCTGGCTATTTATCTTTTGCAGGTGATAAACCCATCTCATGGTCTTGTAAGAAGCAACAAACTATTTCTCTATCTTTAAAAGAGGCTGAGTAGAGGGGATTAGCAAATGCTACATAAGAAGCTCTTTGGATTAGGTTTCTCTACTTAGATTTGAGACTTCACACTCATTCACCAATGATCTTTGGTGACAACACTAGTTCTTTGCATCTTGCAGCCAACCCCATTTATCATCCAAGAACTAAGCATATAGAAGTGCACTGTCACTGTGTTAGAGAGAAACTCTTGAGCAAAGAGATTCAACTAGCATATGTATCTACAAATATGCAATGTGCTCATTTGTTTACCAAAGAACTTGATGGTACTAAACTTTGTAGGTTTAAAACCATGATTGGATTACATGATATTCACAAAGATTGATGAAGCAATGCATGCCAAAATGTTTGGCTTGAGGGGGAGCTATTGGTGCAAATGATCAAGCCTACTCATTTAAATTAGCATGAAAGCCAATGTGTGGAACTAGCACTTGATGATTCATGTGAACTATAGCTTGTAACTAATTGATCATTTACCATTGTAAAAGATTAATTCTTGGAGAATCTTGTAAAAGCTTATATCTCATGGAGTTAGGAAGAATATTATCTATGACTCCAAATTGAAGGAATATCTCCTAAATTAGTGGAGTTACTTTTTGATTGGAGCCAAGTTTGAATTCAAAATTCAAAGTTGGAAGAACTACTTATAAGAGACTTTGTAAAATCTCACGGGGTAGTGTGCCTCATTCTGAGCTCATTACTGGATCATTTGTAGAGCTTGAGTAGCTCACACCATAGCTGACTTAGTTCATCATCATCGAGCATCATTACCATGCCAATGACTTTGTACAATCATGTTCTATAAAACATATAGCTCATTGAACATCTCTGTCTACTTCTCTGATATGACTACTCAGAGCACTCAATGTCTTCTGGTCATATCTCAACGAATACTCAACCATTTTACATAATCTTTGGTTTGTTGGAACCAAATTCAAGTCTATATGTGTTGCCAAATTTCCAAGGCATTTTGTTCAAGCAGCAAGGAGAAATCGTCTTCGACGTTCTCAATGTTCATTTATTGGTTGTTCCCTAAAAAGTCGGGGGTAAGATCTAATTTGCTAAAGTTATTTCTAAAAGCATAGTTAATCATTTTAAATGATTCCACTTGCAATCATTAGCTATATAAGCTAATTGAATTTCCTAAAAAGGAACTTTGTCAATTGTTACTCTACTATGGGCGTTGTGTAAAAAAGCCCATAGGTGTATGGACTGAAATAGCAAGTTTTTCAACACTAGCTATTCTTGAACTACTCTGTTTTGGATCAATTATTTCAAGCATCAACTCCAAAGTACATAGGTACTTTCTTGGTTTCATTTGCAAGCTAAAAGCGCCTACTTTATAACTCTGAAGTGTATCAAGGCTGGTACAAAGCAAGTTTAGCAGTAACACCTCACTTCCTTGAGGTATCCATCCATCTCTCCCAACATCTATTATAACTCGACTTCCTCGTTTCCCTGCTCTAGAAGGCTGGCTACAACTCAAGCGTTTGTTCTCTTGTTCAGACAATTAACTCCAATATGTCTAGGGTTTCCATAATGGAGGCAAATTTTGTTATCTCTTCTTCTCTATTTTTCTTGTGGTATTAGAGGTTGGAACCTAGTTACATCTATTTTCATAGGTTCAGGCATAGACTCATCTTTTTCCATTGGAAAGGTGTTCCTTCTACTTGGTTTTCTTGTTTCCTTTCAAAAAGTCAGTTATCGCATTGAATAGCTTGCAAGATATATTCATTCAATGTTTTAACCTTTGGCATCATGAGCAGAAGGTCCTTCACATCATCTCTTAAACCCCATCTAAATTGGCTTATGAAATATTCTTCATGCCAAGTGAGATCACATATCAACTACCTAAATTCTGATGCATAGGTAGAGGCAAGGCGGTTACCTTGACGTACCTTCTGAAGTTTTGTTTCTACTATTTGACTTGTGTTTGTATCTCCAAATGTGGTGGTGAGTTCACGATGAAACCCTTCATAGTCCTGAAGTACCGCCATGTACTTCTCCAAGATTGGGGAAAACCATTATAATGCTTGGCCATAGAGCAAGGTTCCAATAAACCCAACCTTGGATGCCTCGTCAATGTATCTATCAGGTTGCATACGGATGTACAATTTAACTTGCTCGAGAAATCCAAGAAACTTTGTGTGATCCCCATTGAACTTTTCTCCCATGCAAATCTTGGGTTCCTTCATAAACGATGTAATAGGCCATTGATTTACTTGAATACTCCCTTGATTTGCTTGACGACTCCCACTTTGTTCCTGTAATTCTTGGAGGAATGCACCTACATGCACTAGATGTCCCATCTTGACTTATGTCTATCGATGACTTAGGTGCTCGACTTGTTGTTGGAGACTTTAAAGTGATGCTACAGTCTATTCATAAGCATTCTCCATAATGCCTGCTCTTGGATAGAAGCTAGTTATCCCATTTTGCTCAGGGGTATACCTTGTAGTAATCTCCCTTTTGATTCCTCTATCCTGCAAGAATGCATCAAATTCATTCGAAAAGTACTCACCTCCTCCATCTAACCTTAATCTCTTTAGACTTCTTCCTATTTGGTTTTTCACAAGTTCAAGATACTTCATAAAGCAATTGAACAGTTATTCTTTGTGCTTCATAAACTACAAGATAGTGAAACTATTGAAATCATCAATGAAATACACATAGTACCTTGAGCATGAAATTGAAGGATCCTTGCTTGGTCCCCACCCATCTGTGTGGAAAAGTTCCAAGTAATCCTCATGCATGTAGCCTTTCTTTGAGAAGGGTAACATGTGTGACTTACCAAATTGACATGCACCACATTTATAGATCATGTGTTGCTTGGATACATTAGGTATGAATAAGTAACTTTGATCTATATAAGGATTTTAATATGAATAAATACATATGAAAGGAGCTAGGATTTTTAATGAATGTAAAGATATATATTTAAATGTATAAAAAATAGGACATAGATATAATTAGAGTTATAAAAAATAGGGTTTTAGGTTTAATTTTTAGGATATATAATCATATATAGATGAACATTAGGAAACAAAGTACAATATCGAATCAAATATATATAGAAAATAAGAGTTTATTATAGATAAATAAATATGAAAAGAGATAGGGTTTTTGAATTCAAGTTAATAGATATAGTCAGATTATAAAAATAGAAATTTAGGGTTTTTAATTAAGTTAAATATATATAATTATGTACTAGTACATGTAATCATACATTTTTAAAAATTAGGAAAAACGTACAATAAATAATCAAACGTACTATGCATAACTCACTACATAAGAAATTATGGTTTTTTAATTAAATTAAATATATATAATTTAATAAATAGAAAATAAGAGTTTTTGTTTAATAAATAACTTAAGGTTTTAGAATTAAATGCTCTAACATGTCCACATGGTATCATATGGCATCTTTGGATCAAGAGAAGAGAATGGTATATCGTTGCACTCAATGCCAATATCAATTTTTTTGAAAACAACGGATTTGTACTCCACATGTTAGAGAATATGGATCCTTGGATAAAAGTCGAGTACAAAACCTATGCTTCCATTTGCATGGTCTCCCTAGTGAGCAGGTGGACCCAAACGACATTGCACCACTAACCTCTCGGCATGAGCTTGCCAAGGAGACAAACACAAAGGAAAGAGCTTAGGTTCAAAAGAATCATTCCACTCGCTTTTTGCCTCTTTCAAAAATTTGATACCTCCTACACTCTTTCTAACAAGCAAATGGTACATACAATGGTTTCACAAGCAAAGGATGTGGTTGAAGATATCTCTGAGGAAGAGGAGGAACTCAGAAAGGGGTTTGATTGAGAGTATTATAAATATGGCGCACTATGCTCTCATGGATGACACTTTTGGATCGCACGAATCAATGAAAATAGGTCCCCTTTTGATAGTGGGGTGATGGTGAACTTTTTCCAAAAAAATAGAGCTAGTGAAAAGAGATGACAATGCTCATGAAGGCAAGCTCAATTATTGTGGGGTGATCCAAGATACCTTGAAGTTATCCTTTAGGACGTTTAATTACTTTTTGTTTGATGTGAAATGGTTCAAAGTAGCCACTTGTAGAAGAAATGCAATAGTGAGGTAGGATAAGAGTGGCTTGCTTCAAGTAGACTCCATAAAGTATGGATAGATGAAAGAGATACAGTTTTACTTCCCAAACATTGTGAGCAGCTTCTCTTTATGCCACATTAGAAAGAACTAGAGTGACTATTTGTTTTACAAGTCTCCCCACATAGTAGGAAAATTTGTGAGACATAGATGTAGAAGAAATGCAATTCATAGTGTACTCTGAGATTCATTTGGTAGTTGAGGAGGAAGAGATGATTGTTAGAGATGAAGAGGTCTTTGAAGAAGACGAGATGCATGATGAAGTAAGAGACAATATGTTGTACAAGAACGATAAAAAAGGAGCTAACATACTAAGAGATCTAGAAGTCACGTAAGTTAGCCATATCAAACACATATTTTAAATGCATATGATAACATTATGGTGCATAGGAAGGTGTATGGTTTCTGATGGAAAAGCATGTACACGCATCTCACATACATATCATACTCTATTACGAATTCCCTTTGAATCAGTCTGTGCAAATACATGTGCAGAACATGAACTCAATATGTGTCACATGCAATGCACGTGTTATGCATACCTATCATGCATAGTTCAAGTTCATTCAGAAACAACATGTTGCATATGAGATTCGGACGATTGTTGATGTCGAGGTTTATGAAGACAAAACCAAAATAAAAATTATTTTCATGCTTAATACAAGAGTTGAATGTGCAAGTGGAAGTGCAACTTTTGAGTAAAAGCTTAATGTGTATTTTTAATCTATATCATGCTCTACATGCAAAAATGCTATTAGCTGTGAAACATTTGGAGCTAATGTTGAAGAAAAACTAGGACTCAAACTCATCTTCATGTTCATGAATCTCACTTATATCACTCTCAACATTCGCATCACTTTCAATCTTGCAAAATATAATCATCAAGAACATAATTTTCACCTTATTTGTTAAAAAAGAATCTTAAACAAAGTTTTACCAAGCTCTCTCAAAACATGTCTATCATTTTAATTCACTTCACGAACCACATAGGAAAAAAACCATGTCTTCATTAGGTTTATATGTGTTTTGGATTGTGTATCCCAATGGATATCATTAAAAAATACCTAATCATCAACTTCAATTTGTTTCTATTCTCAATCACTAAAATACCTAATCATCAACTTGAATTTGCTTCTATTCTCAATCATTGGTGGTAATCAAAATAGACATATGTATTATCTAACCCATATGATTTCAACTTCTAAATAGAAATGCGCAAAATTTCTTGTCCATGCTCAAGCTTTTAGAACCTTTTAAAAAACGAAATCTTCATGAATTTAACTAGCTTGCAAAGGGATTAAAAACCAAATAAGATTATGCATTCCAATAGAAAAAATCCAATTTTGACAATACATTAAACCTAAGGGATAAATCCCATAGTACATGTATGAATCAAACCATCAACCAATAATGCAAACGAAACAAAACTTGACCATTCTTGAATCTTACTAACACATTCTTTTGCTAAATCTTTAAAAATTGTGAATGGAATATTTCAATATATCCATTTTCTTCAGGCTTATGAGTAGTTTTAAATGTTAAAGACATCCCATGCTTTACAAAAACTTCTCTTGCTTCATGAGTATCTAACTTAGCATGTTGAGTGGAAAATTTTCCACATAATGAGTTCAACAAATCACATTTTCAAGCAAAAAAATTGCCTACATTGGTGGCTGATCGACCTTCGACATGACTAGTTACGTTTTCATGTGCAAACACAATGTTACACATATTATTAACACCGAAAGACTTTTAAGCAAGTCAACTACCAATGATACCTCTCTTTTATTTTCTCATATGTATGTGCAAAAGCCTTATGACCACACCATAAGAAGTCATGTAGCTCTTTCATTACATTCGAATGTAATTTCGTTTTCCCAACAACAGGCCGTGGAAACTTACTTTCCCACGAGCATATGTCCATACAAATCATTTTGCAAAAATAAGATGAATGCAAATATCCTAATAATTTTATAATGTTTTGATGACGATGAAAAATGCGCACACAATTTTGTCAAATAAAGAAATTCCCTCCCTTCAAACACCATAGGGTGTTCATTTTCGAAAACAACAAGGTCAAAATCAAATGGCTCCCGCATTAGGGAGATTAAAAGGTTATCAAATTTCTTTGTAGATTTGTCTAACGTTTATTTTTTCTCATTTTCCTTAATTTAAAGCAATTTTGTTCAAAACAATCCTTGCTAAACAAAAAAACCACTATTCATATGAGAAAGTTTTTACATGATATGCAAGATTCTTTATATTACGAGTTTCTTGCAAGTCATTATCATCATAGAATGCTCTTGAAAGCATTTCATTAATACAATTCTTTCTCCTTGCTATATGTGCTAACTCTAGATTGAATAATTTAATGTAAGAAATCAATCGTAAAAGAGATTCTATTTCAAGTAATATTATCAAAATTCTTGATAATAGGTCTGCACATCAAAATGAGTTTTAGTTTATTCATGGCATGGGTATGCTCACCTAACAAAAAAATTATGTTTTCTCAATAGCATTGCCAAACTGAGGAATCCAAATAGAATAAAACACATGCTCTCAAAAGTCCCCTTACCTAACCCAAGCAAGAGGTTAATCACACCAAAAACGTATTTCAACTCTAAGAATCAATGCCTCCAAGACATGCTACTCACCACCTTCACTAGATATGCATTCATTCCACACTTGCTTTTTTCAAAATATTCAGCATTTAGACTTGAGCTTAAAGCCAATGTTACAAGGCTATGCCATCTTTCTAAAAAGATAAAAATTATAAGAAATGAATACAATAATAATAGGGAAGTTGGCTCAATACTCAGAGCTAACTCGATCCTTCACAGACAAAACTAAGTGTGAGTTATAGCTACTCAAAGTATGCAAAAAATACTCAAGAAATTAGGAGGCTTGCTGAGCATAGGGTCTTTTAGCTTCTTCAAAATCTAAGGGTGATAAAACATACAAGGTCACATTGATTTGAAGTACATTGTGGTCATGATTCAAAGCCAAGTTTAAAAATTATGCATGAAACATCAATCTAAAGCTCTGCTGAAAGCAAGGCCCTAGATAAGGCATATTGTAATACTACAATTCTTCGGTGGGATATTGCCCTAACCTTATGAATGTTTTACTCACATTGTGGAGTCATATATTTTAAAGCTATTCGAGAAGGATGTTGATGCATGTTAAACAAGAAGATGGGAATGGAGGATTTGGGGAATGGATAGTATGAGAGATGTGTCATAGTCCGCTTTGGAGATGGATCTTGATTTATGAGGGGATCTTGATAAGGAAAGCCATCTGAATCGAATCGAAGATCAAGTTTGAGGCAGTCATCACTAGATCGGAGGGTGGCATTTAGATGTGGCAGCCTTCGCAAAGAGGAACGAGCTGGACTCTCGCACAAATTTGGGGAAATCAAGGAGATCAACAAGAGAGTACGGTTCGGCGTCTAAAAGGGGCCGAAAGTTTGAGGAAAGGGGGTTGGATCCTCTAATTCAGAGAGAACCAGAGGATGGGACAGAGTGCTGATGTGTCGGAAAGCCAATTGATGCAAAGAAAACTATTTCTACATTTCTCTCGACGAAAGGATCATCAGCGATTTCAAGAACCAGATACTTTCCTAAACAATCTTACCAAGCTTTACGAGCAGCTCAAAGTCAAAGGAACTGTGTGAATCACATTAAAATTTGTGCATGTGGACTGGATGAAGAAGCAAAAAAACATGGGAAAAAAGGACAGTAGAAGGAGCTATACAACTTTTGGAATTGGAGCTCCGCTCACAAGTTGTAGACGGCAAGGAATCTCCAATAGGTGGCAACTTACCGATGCGGGTTTTTTGCATTTGAAGCATATGCAATAGCAAGTTCTCTAAGAATCTATCACCTGCTAGTGTGAGTGTGCTTCAATCTAGATCTACAAGGACAGAGACTTAACATCTAATACTGAACCACATATTTTTGTTCGTCTAGAATGCTAAATGATAGGTTGAAGTAGCTAGCTACATGATGGGCAAGGGCATTGGATGATCTTGAGAAAAAACAAAACAGAAGGGCAACCTAGAAGTCCACTTTGGAAGTGGAGAGGATGTTTTTGTTATCTCTTTGAAGGGTCTTTATGAAGAGACAACAGCAATGGAAAAAGGCCACACTTGTCCTTAATGCTACTCATAAGTTTTGATAAACTACCAATGATAGTGAAGAGCTGAGGAAGGAGCACCTAAGGTGATTCTAGACTGGTGCACAAGCAATGAGAGCAGCAAACGGTTTTCTAAAGGATGCGGCATATTAATCTGCTCAAGGTTATTTCGATGTGTAACCTATAAATCTAGCTTTTATGATTCATCAATAACAATAATTCAAAACCCGAAGCAAGGTCTTTGGATCTAATACATTCAGAACACAATCTCAGAAGCCATTTTCGGCTTATCTTTGATCTAAGTTATTGCCATTGATGGTTCGTATCTTCCATTTATTTGTCTCACTCCTCTATAATGTATCTATGATATAGTTGGTATTAAACTAAATGGTTCAAGCAAAGCAATCTCCTCATTTCAGCTGCATCTAGAGGAGTTGGATTGTATAATGTTCAGAAAACAAAACTTGATACAACTCTTATTACAGTAACTTGTGGAGCCCAGAAGTAGAGATTGTGAAAACTCACGATGCAGATGGTCTTAAAATATACAACATTTCCATGAGGCATGAAGAAGTCTTTCAGCTAGGAATGTATTCCATAGCTTACCAATCAGCACGAAAAAAATAATGAAGTATGTTTCATGCATATAAAAAGGAAAGAAGGATCAGAGACTCTCGACAGACAATCTATTATGTATTGAATCTTAGTTGTGCTTCAAGTTCAAAGATGTTTTTGTTACCCAAGAACTTCCTGAACCTTTTGTGACTAGCATCTTCATTTAACAAGCTTCATCAAGGATCAGGATGATGGCTTGATAAGATGAGCAATCCTGGTGAAGTTCTAGTTTACAGTGATACTTTGAGGACCAAATGCACATTACAGAGCAGAGAATTTTTTTTTTCCTAATTTCTGATGCTTCTTCTGAAAAATGAACAGAGATGAAGGGTGATATAGTTGAGAAAAAGGAGAACTGATTTTCTTATCCCTTTAGTTGAAGGTGTCTCTTCAGCCAAACTCAAGGTCGGGGCAAAGAATCAAGGTACGTGTAATATTTCTACTCTACTATTTGTTCATGAATTCACGTCAAGAGAGGATTATTATTACAGTACAATTCTACATATTAACGATGATAGACTTTTGTTATTGCTCCGTACATTCTGATGTCTATGTATAGAACTATTTGCAGTGTTATTAACTAAAGTTTTTCCATTTCACGGAAAGGTTTTGGATGGAAAGTACTAGCTGTGTGTGTCCCACATTGATCACAAGCGTGGGAAATATGATCCTAAATGAAGGTTTTCATAAACATTGTTAATCGTTTCTTTGTTTCATTGTTTCAAATAATGTCTTCAGACTTTCATTTGTGTTAACGCTTGAGCGAAAGTAATTGAATTTGTGAGTCATGACTTCGATCAATCCCTTGTGAATTGAATGGACTTAAAAGAGTTTATACTGAAATTTTGCCTATGTACATCTATATGAAATATTGCATCACAAATAGAAAAACGAGAAAATGCATCAACAAATGAATCTTGGAGAGGAATCCAAATGATGTATGTGAATAGTTGCTCAACTAAGATGTTTCACTTTTGGGTGATTTTTTGCAAAATTTTCAAATGGGGTTTTTCTTGAATTCATTTATTTGACTTTTGCATCCATAGATATCATGTTTTTGCCCACTTTTGTATATACATTTGATTGATATAAACTGATGTGTGTTTCTTGAACAAAAGCACACGTGTGCATCCATGAGAGTGCATGAATTCTAGTCTTGAGGCGGTCATCCCTATATATGGAGTCATCTAGGTCTTTGAGTTGACTAAAGTATAAACATGAAGTTATGGTCCTTGTGGAATGAGGTGTAACCTTGTTAAAGTGTTTGAAAAGGTAGCCTCTAATGTGGTAGACAAGTGAAACTACATTAAGCTGAAACTGAATATATGTATTTGATGTTTATTTTATATTGCTTGATGTAGTCTTAGTGAGCATTCTTAAAAGTGCTGACCAAGAATGACCTCCCTAAAAAGGGTTCAGAAGAATCTACTTGTTCCCCCCTGTCATAGCTTGTAAACATAAACTCTTAGTATTAATGTGAGTGGAATGTTCTTTTGTATTCTCCCTCCTTTCCATGAACTTCTCGACATAACTAGTGAACCCTGGTGAAACGAGGGGGTGAGTGAGTTATAGAGCCACAAGGATTAGCATAATCAAAATGGAAGATCTCTAAGCCTAATTCATAAGTATATATAGATTTTCTAAAGAATACAAACTTGAGGCAAAGAACTTAGGTGTAGAATTGAATCCGATGATAGATCTAGAGTTATGCAAAAACTTTGTCCATGTTTCATAATTGAACATGTGCAATCAAATCATACAAATAAACCATATGGCATGGTCACAATACAAAGGGATGCTCGTCAAGCAGTTCATGGTAAAGGACATAGACAAAGTGACTCGTATATCCTTTGTATGGGTTCATATGCCCAAAGATCACTCAATTCTAGAGATCAAAAGAGATTTTGACAAGCACTTTGACGATCGATGGGAAAATGAAAATACAGGCTTAAGACAAGAAAAGGTATTGTTGTTTCTTCGATCAATTGATGTTAAAGCCCGAGAGGAACTAATTCCACTTCTACAAGAATGGACTCTGAGTCAGGGCTCACAAAGGATTGGATGCTTGTCCGTGAAGCTGTGAGGAGATATGTGAAGAAGCAACAAAGAATTGAAAAATTTTTAAACAATTGCAAAGTTGACATTCATGCAAATGAAGAAGATGTACAAATTCCATGCATTTAAGA
Source organism: Ceratopteris richardii (assembly GCA_020310875.1). Taxonomy (NCBI): domain Eukaryota; kingdom Viridiplantae; phylum Streptophyta; class Polypodiopsida; order Polypodiales; family Pteridaceae; genus Ceratopteris; species Ceratopteris richardii. The sequence continues at coordinate 137,004,240 of CM035428.1, read as the reverse complement.
AACTAGGAATAATTTGCAAATTCATAGAATAATAGAAAGCCCAGTTGGGCATAAAGAAGATATGCATGCAATACATGTACATGCTTATGAAGAGTATCTTCATACATGACTTATAAGCATAAATGATGCAATCTCTAAGGATCCAAGGTACCAAGAGCCTGCACATACTTTTACAATGATTACATCTTCAAATACTATATATGCACAAACCCCAAAGATGAGAAGATAAAAGGAATATGTGGAAGCTACAAATCAGAATCAAACCAATATCAAACATACAACAAAACAAAATAAAGGGAACACACTAAGAAAAAAACACGAGGCTTCCCATAATATGATAGACTCTTCACTTCTAAGGGATGATAATCATACAAATAAAGAAGAAAGATATGATAATAACCAAGATTTAAAGATATCTACGAGAATTCAAGATGATCAAAAAGAGATTAAAAATGAAATACCTCAAAATAATCCAGTAAATTCATGTGAACATCAAGCACAAGATGGTTCCTTAAATGATGAAACCAAGCAATACTTGAGAAACTATTTGATGCCATCTGAGAGTGAAACATCACTTCAAGCATATGATTCAAATACAAATTATGGCCGAATGACTGATTTGTATGAAGAGAATGCAAGTGAAATGATGCTAATCAAGAGGGCATGCAAATGATGAGTCCTCTAGAGAGTGGTGTGTATGCCGATGGTGAAAAGTATGATGCTAAGCCGAAGGATAGTCTAGATCAAGATCAATATTGTGAAATAGTCTTGAGTGATACCACATTGAATTATTCTTTAGAGGTACAAGAGAGTGATCCTAATCATGGGAGTAAGAATGAGTTATTGATTGGGCATCAGTATAATGACATGTATGAGAGTGATGTCACACTCTGTGAAAAGATAAACTCTCATGCAAATGGAGATTATGATGAGTTCACTCTATATGCGGAGGAAATGGACCATGAGAAAAAGAATGCAACATTCATTGAAATGCATGAAAAACATGGTATGGGTATATTGCCTATGAAGATCAACAAGAAAAGATAAAATTAAATGGTTTAATTGATGAATCTCGATGTGAATATGAGATAAATGAAGATCCAATTGATTTGAATGTATATGTTGAGATTCTCACACATGATAAAATATTTGAGAAAGAATCAATTACCGAAGAAAAATATGACGAGTGTCTCAAAAAAACATATCTCAAGAGAATGAGCAAGAATCTAGTGATGTTGAGAACTTGACTTATCTAAGTTTTGAAGAAGTTAGTGAAGCAGGTGTCAAGGCTTTCCACAAAGAGGAAGATGGGACACTGGTTACTCACTCTTCACGAGTTGAGGATATTCTCGCTAGAACTCCTCTGGAAGTAGGAGAAGGTGAGAGAGATGAGGTTGATTTAGAGAATAATGGAAGTCATAATGAGTTTTCTCCCTAGGATATTCTTTTGCATGATAAAGAGTTGAATATATGTGAAAAGGTGTCTAATGATGATGAGTGTGATTAATGTTTGAGTTTGATTGATTGTGGAGAGCTATTTTTAATCGGAATGCATGAAGATCTTATAGCTCAAGATGATTTTGTTGATTTGATGTATGCTAGTTTCGGTTTGCATGATTTTGAGTGTGAACAATTAGATGAATTGAATGAATTCTCTTCACAAAGCGAATGTATGTTGGATGAAATTTTTGAATTTAATTCAAATGAAACAAATGCACCTAGACTTCAAATGAATGAAAATTTTTCAAATAATGTTATTGAATCTGATGTTTCTGATATCTATTAGAGTTTATGAGTACAGGTGCATATGATTGGGAACAAATGAAGATCTTGAGTTTCTTTGGATCGTACGAAAGGCAACTACTTTTGAGTTGCTAGTTCATGTTTTACTGCAGATATATTTTCCTGTTCTTTTGTGGATTACATGTGTATATATGATTATTTTGATTTAATGCTTCTCCTCTTTGTTTTGTTTTAATGAGTGCAAGAAACAATCCAGTAAAGACAATGGATATGATGAAGAAAGAATGAAGCTTTGAAAAAACTTACATTACCAAAAATTTTTACAACACAGTTCCATTCATTTGGATATTTGTTATTTTCCTTTCAACTCTCCCTCTTCTTTACATGACAGTTTGAATGGAGATATATCCATAAGTCTTCATCCTCTTCACTCCTTGTGATTTAGGTCTTGCCTTTGCTCCTTGAATAAGTAAGTTGAATTGTTGCAGGGCTATCTCGACTTCATGATGGTTTTCTACTTGATTCCTTTGGTCCACTTAGAACCATGCTATGAAATTCTTGAGCCTCATTGCCCTTTGCCTTAATGTCTCTATTCTTAACCTATTTCGTAAATATTATGGATACTGATCCCTCAAGGTGAGAATCATTATCTCTGGTATATATTGAAGTGGTGAAAGCCTTCCCCTTCTCATCATTCGTAAATCCATTCAATGTATATGAAACTAAGTCATCATAATATATGTGACAACCTATGGATCCCAATGCATCACCCACGCCCCTAATCTTTTGAATGTAATCGTTGATTTTTCTACTTGATGACTTCCTCATATTATTGATCTCATTCTTCAATTGAATCCTTCTAGCTTTTGTTTATGCAGAGTATAAACTTTCTAGGGTTTCCCACACTCTCTGAAGTGTCTAGTATTTGAATATCCCCTATCATTGGTTTGCTAATATGCTAAGATAGCATTAAAATAACCCTCTTATCTCTCGCAAGCTCCTTAACTATTCAAGACTTGGACTATCCCCCTAACTAGGGTTGTTATATTCTCCACTAATTAAACCCCATAAACCCTTACCCATGAGAGAACCTAGATTTTTCAAACCTCCATGGTTGATATTTGTTCTTATCTAACGTTTTAATCTTGGTCCTATATTCTCACATGTTTTGATCTAATGTACTCTTCTAAGGAGTTTTGATGCAAGAAGAGTGATCACTACAAACAATTCTACCTATGTACTTCCAAAGTAACAAAAGAGATGATGTAAATGCCTACTTCTTCATAAGTAGACTTTCCTTGGGTTGTGTGTATGGCCTTAAACTTGAATCAATAGCTCCTCTTCTTCGAGGGCCTGAAATAGATCTTTGTGTTTCTCTTTGAATGTTTTGTTGTGTTGAAGTTTCGATGATACCATTGATTGGCAAACGTATATCTTCCATTTGGAGCTTGAAGCATCAATGGCCTCACATGTATGTTCACAAATACCTCTGTTCACTCAAGTCAAAGGTTTTCTAAGTTCCTATGGAAGGAACCCAGGAGCTTGTGGTCACTTTGACTTTACTATAAGACCTTCCTAATATCAATCATCCCTCTCAACTTACTTGTTTCGACTTTAAGAATCAATGCCTCTAAGACAACTACTCACTACCTTCACTACACATGCATAGAGAGACCACTCTTCACTCTAGAATTGATTTCTCTTTAAATCTGATAAGCTTAGACGTGCACTTCAAGCCAACTTTAGAAGAGTATGTGGGTTCTCTAAGAAGCCAAAAACTGCTAGAAATGACTATAGTATGAGTAAGGAGCTGAGCTGAGTACTCAAATATCTCCTTCATAGAAAAAAGAGAGTGTGAGCTATGGCTACTCAAAATATAAATAGAATAGTCAAGCAAGAAAATATTCAAAATCTAAAGAGTGATATGTGGGATAACATCAAACCTAAGTATATAATGTCTGTATAGGACTTGGAAAAGATTTCATAATGATAGGATGCTCTTTTTCTAGAAAATAAGGTTCATCATACGTAAGTGTGATAGATGATTGATTTCGAGTAATGAGAAGGATTCAAATTCAAATTTGAATACATGAATAATTGTGCTTGGCTCCTTTCCTTATGATGCTCAAAATGTCAAAAAATGCAAAGGTTCATATGCTTCTAAGATTGGAGCTTGATTTTCAATGCTATCTACTTATATATATATATATATATATATATATATATATATATATATATATATATATATATATATATATATATATATATATATTATATATATATATATGTATATATATATATATATAAATATATATATATATATATATATATATATATATATATATATATATATATATATATATATATAGAGAGAGAGAGAGAGAGAGAGAGAGAGACGTAAATAGATGCATAATTATGTGCATACTTACAAACATAAAGATATACATGCATACATTTATACATACATATACACATGTATGCATACATATATATATATACACACACATAAGCTTGCATGCGTGCATATTCACATATCATACAAGCATAAAGATATGAATGCATACATTTGTACATACATATATACACGGATGCGTACATATATATACACACACATAAGCTTGCATACATGCATATTCGCATACAAGCATAGACGCTTGCATGAATTCGTAGACGTATTCAACCAGTTCACGATAAGGGATACTGACAATATACGTATGTATTTAGATGTGTTTGCATAGATGGATGCATGTAAGATTGTGTTTACGTTCTTTTCTGTGTTGCATCACTAAGCTTTGATGCACTAAGCTTGTTTATTTATTTATCTAGTAAATTTCTTGACTGAATTTTTAGAAAAATAGTCTTTGAAAACCTAGTGAGATTATTGCACTTGACTCCTTCTAAGCATGGGGGACTCCATATACTTATGGAAGACAATCTAGCATCTCGTGGATGTTAAGGAAAGCCATGATGTACCCATGCACGGTTAAACAAATCATACTCTTAGAGATGTTTTCTTTTTGTACACAAAGGATAATGCAAAGCTGAAGGAATTGGCTCTGCGTAAAAAGTATGAGGAATGTAATTACATATATGATCTACCAGATGTCAATAAGCGGAGGGTTTCAAATATCCACCATTACTCTAATCAATCGTGTATGCATTCAGCCATGCCCAATAAAGGTTAACAACATTCTGAATATGATTGTTCAGTTTTTATGAGCTTTTGTGTATGAAGTGCATAAATCTACAAGCTCTCTCAGTTGTTGGGAAAGATGGATGGACACTTAATGAGTTGGTACTGCTAATAACTACTTTGTACCAGCCCTATATTACTTTAGATTTGAGTTGTAGGCTCTTTTAGCTTCCCAATGACACTAAATAAGTTCCTATGTACTTTGAAGATGATGCTTCAAACCATTTGATCAAAACAGATAAGTTTGCAACTAGCTAGTGACCAAAAAGTTGTTATTTTGGTCTTGATACCTATTGGAAGTTTTGCTCAATACTCATTGTACATTAGCGATTAGAAACATTCCCTTTGACGGTATCTAATTAGCTTAAAGAGCTAATGATTCCAAGTTGAATCACTTAAAATGATAGAAGATACTCTGAGCAATGACTTTAGCAAGTGGAAGCTTACCCCTAACTTTTTAGGAACTCTACAAAGAATGATCAATGACCACTTTGAGACAATTTTCTCCCCATTGGCTCAATTCAACTTCTTCAAAATTTGATAGCTTGTAACATACTTTGAGCTTGTTCCAATGAGCTATAGAATACTAAAAAAGATGGAGTAATCACTAAGATATGAGGAAGACAAGTTCACTATTCTGAGTGACTATGACAGAGATGAAGATAGATGTAATCATCAATGTAATGTATTATGTAGCAATGTTATACATGATCATTGGCATGCCTATGATGCCCAATGATGGTGATAGGAGTAGGATATAGTGTGAGCCTCTCAAATACATCAAATGATCAACACTAAGCTCAGTGATAGGGGCTCTTTTTGGCCGCGAGATCACAATCCACGTTTATAGATGCCTTGCCTCCAAGTTTGAATTCAAATTCAAAATTTTGTTTACCTGAAAGTTCTCCTCTGAGTTAGGAGATATCCCACCAAAAAGAATTTTTAGTTTTATCTCTTTGTAACTCCACGAGCTTGGTGCTTTGGCAAGATTATTTCTAAGTCAAGTGACTTTTACAAGAATTAATGGTGAAAACCATAAGCTTTCATGTGGATCTTCAAAGAGTTGCACATAATGCTTCCAATGCCTAGCCAAGTGTGAAGGCTTGGCATTTGCACCAACAACTTCCCCTCAAGCCAAACATCTTGGCCTGGCCTTCTTCTTCAATCCTGTTGAATGTCGTGCAATCCAATCAAAGCTTTAAACGTGCAAAGTTTAGTACCATCAATTGTTTTGGTCAATAATTCTGCACATTGCATATTAGTTGATACATATGAAAGTTGAATCTCCTTGCTCAATAGTTTTTCTCTAACATAATGATAGTGAACCTCTATATGCATGGTTCTTGCATGATAGATAGGATTTGCTACAAGATGTAAAGAACTAGTATTGTCACCAAAAACCATTGGTGAGTTAGAATGTAGTCCCAAATCTGAATATAGCAATTTGATCCATATGGATTCTTGTGTAGCATTGGCTAATCCTCTATATTCTACCTCTGTTGAAGATAAAGCAATAGTAGCTTGCTTCTTGGAAGACCATGAAATGGGCTTATCACCTACAAATGAAAGATAACATGAGGTGCTGCTCCTGTCATCCTTACAACCTGCCCAATCTGCATCTGAGTATCATTTGATATCCAAATCTGAAGTATATGGAAATCATAAGCCTTGATTTTGAGTACCCTTAAGATACTTCAAAATTCTCTTTGTAGCTTCCAAGTGAGGTGTTCTAGGTTTGTGCATAAATTGACTTGAGACACTTACTCCATAAGAAATATCAATCCTAGTCAATGTAGCATAGTTTAGGCTACCTACTATGCTTTGACATCCTGCAATGTCTTCAAGCAAATCACCTTCATGACCACTTAAATTTTGGTTTACCTCCATAGGAGTGTTAGCTACTTTGGCATTCTTCAAGTGGAACTTCTTCAACATATCCTCCATATACTTGCTTTGAGTAATACAAATTTCAAAATTTGTATAGACTGATTCAAGCCCTAGAAAATACTTTAGTGATCCTAGATCACTAATTTTGAACTGCAACATCATTTGATTCTTGATGTGTTTGATGCCATTGGCATCATTACCTATAAGTATGATATCGTCCACATACACACATAGGTATATCATCTTTGAATTACTTCTCTTCACAAGCAGAGAAGTATCTGCTTCGCTTATGATGACTCCTTGATCTTGAAGTTATGTGGTCACAATATGGTTCCATGCCATAGGTGCCTACTTCAACCCATACAAAGCTTTGTTCAATCTGCATACATAATTTACCTTGCTTGGGTCTTCATAACTAGGAGGTTGAGCCATGTAAACCTTCTCTGAAATCCAACCATTAAGAAAGCATTTTTTACATCTAATTGGTACATACTTCAATTCCTTGATGCAGCCACACTCTTCATAATCAATTCCATGGGTTTGTGCAAATCCCTTAGCCTAAAGTCTAGCTTTATACTTGTTTATGGATGCATTTGATACCAATTACTTTTATAGATTCCTTCTTTGACACTAGCTCCCAAGTATCATTCTCCTTAAGCGATTCAATTTCTTCATCCATAGCTTCCTTCCATTCTGCCTTGCTCTCTGCCTCTTCATATGATGATGGCTCTTCAAGTGATAAATCTTTAGCAAAATAAACAGAATGCTTACTAAAGAAGTTCCATACCCATATGTGATTGGCTTCTTGCTCTCCCTTTGTGATCTTCTAATTCCTTGGTTGGATGATTCAGGTATGTCTTCCAATCTCTTCATCTTAACCTTGCCCTTTGATTTCCATGACTTGAACTCATCCAAATTGATGGTGTCTTCATCATCTGATTTGATGTCTTCAATTTGATTTGGTTCCTCCTTGGTGAGACTTGGAAACTCCTCGTCTAGGTCATATGGAAACTTAACCTTCCTACATTCACTTTCAAACCAAGAATCATTCTCATCAAACGCAACATCTCTATTGACCATAAACCCTTTGTTGGATGGATTATAAAATCTGTACCCTTTCTGATTTAAGTCATATCCTATTGAAATGCACTTCTTTGCCTTAGGGTGTACCTTACCTCTGATCTGAGATGGGATATGCACATATGCAAAATATCCAAAAATCCTGCAACGATCAAGTGATGGCCCTCTACCATCCCATGCTTCATATGGGGTCATCCCATGAAGTGACTTTGATGGCAACCCGCTAACAAGATAAGTGGAAGTAGATACACTCTCTACCCATAAATAATTAGGTAATCTTTTCTCATTTAGCATTAACTTAGGTGTTTCAACCATCAACCTATTTCTCCTTTATGCTTCCCCATTTTGCTCAAGGGTATACCTTGTTGTCATTTCCCTTTTGATTCCTCTATCCTGCAAGAATGCATGAAATTCATTTCAGAAGTAGTCACCTCCTCCATGTAACCTTAGTCTCTTTAGGACTCTTCCTGTTTGGTTTTCCAGAAGTGCATGATACTTCTTAAAGCAACTAAACACTTCATCTTTGTGCTTCACAAAATACAAGATAGTCCACCTATTGAAATCATCAATGAAAGATACATAATACCTTGATCTAGAAATTGAAGGGTCCTTACTTGGTCCCCACACATCTGTGTGAACAAGCTCCAAGTAATCATCATGCATGTAGCTTTTCCTTGAGAAGGGTAACATGTGAGATTTTCCAAACTCACAAGCACCACATTTATAGATAATATGTTGCTTGGATACATTTGGTATCCCAAGCACACATTGATCTTTACATATCTGCTTTAAAGTTCTCTCACCCATATGCCCTAACCTTTTATGCCAAATCTCAAGCTCTGATAACGTTTGATCTTTATAATTACAAAGTGCATTCCTTGTATCTTCAAGTTCAAATAAAAATAGTCTACCTATCTATTCTCTTGAATCCATGTTGGGGATCCTCCACAAATGCTCCATATTTGTTGAATCTAACCTGCAAACCCTTTTCCACAATCTGTACAATACTCATCAATTTTTTTATTATTGTAGGTACATATAGAACCCTGCTCAATATATCTCTAATTCGATCAGAGGTTTTAACATTTCTCACCTTAACCATTGAATGCTTGGTTTCATCACGTGTTTGCAAAGGACCATGCTTGGTAATTGTTGCTGTCCAATTTGATAATAAAAGAAAGGAAAACATCCACCATTTTACCTCAAATTGTGGTGATACCACTGTTGGGAAAGATGAATGGACACCTCAAGAAATGAGTTGTTATTGCTTATCCCTTCTTTGTACTAGCCCTATATTACTTGACAGTTGCCTTGTAGGCCCTTTTAGCTTTCTAATGACACTAAATAAGTGCCTATGTACTTTGGAGATGATGCTTCAAACCATTTGATCAAAATCGATAAGTTTGCAAGTAGCTAGTGACCCAAAAATTGGTATTTTGGTTTTGATACCTTTTGGAAGTTTTTCTTAGTACTCAAAGTACAAGAGCAGTTAGAAGAATTCCTTTTGAGGGTATCTAATTAGCTTAGAGAGCTAATGCTTCCAAGTGGAATCACTTAAAATGATAGACTATACTCTAAGCAATGACTTTATTAAGTAGAAGCTTACCCCTGACTTTTTAGGAACTGTGCAGCGAATGACCAGTGACCACTTCGAGACAATTTTCTCCCAATTGGCTGAATGAAGCTTCTTCAAAATTCTACATATTGTAATAGACTTTGAGGTCATTCCAATGAGCTATAGAACATTTAAAATGATGGAGGAATCACTGAGATATGAGCACAACACATTCACTGTTCTGAGTGATTATGACACAAATAAAGATAGATGTAATCATCAATGTAATGTATTATATAACAATGTTATACATGATCATTGGCATGACTATGATCCCCAATGATGGTGATAGGAGTAGGCTATTGTGTGAGCCTATCAACTACATCAAATGGTCAACACTAAGCTCAGTGATAGGGGCTCTTTTTGGTCAAGGGATTACAATCCACTTTTATAGATGCTTTACCTCCAAGTTTGAATTCAAATTCAAACTTTGCTTCACCTAAAAGTTCTCCTCTAAGCTAGCAGATATTACACAAAAAGAATTCCTAGTTTTATCTCTTCCTAACTCCACGATTTTTGTGCTTTTACAAGATTCCTTCTAAGTCAAGTGACTTTTACAAGAATTAATATTGAAAACCATAAGCATTGATTCATATGGATCTTCAAAGAGTTGCACATATTGCTTCCAATGCCTAGCCAACTGTGAAGGCTTGGTATTTGCACCAACATCAATTATCATCTTTTCCTTTCTTGATCTTTTCTTCCTAATTTCCAATAAAGTAGAGTAGAGAGGCCGAGGAAGTGGGAAAAAGCTAGTGAGGCAAATGGTTGAGAATGTGAACTATGCAAGCTTAAGGTGGACAAAACAGTCAAAAGACCTTAATGCGAACAAAATTCGACATTTAGATCCCCTAGGGTGGTCTCAAGGTGAGGCAAGGCAATCCTAAAGTGGTGGAAAAATTAGGAGAGTCATCCAAAAGCTATAAGAGGAGGTGAAGTGTCATCAAATGGATGGAAGTCTTGTAGGTCATTGAAGACTAAGGGACATATACTCGAGGAGGCTGAAGGAGAAAGTCATCCAAAGGGAGCTATCAAGCCCACACCCCCTCTACTCTCTTGTAGGTATAGACATAAACTCCTTATAATAGTTATAACTATTGATATATTTAGATAATGATGTATGTGAACACTAGGACCACCAGGGGCACTTTTTCCCTCTTTAGCAGGTTCTTTCCCCTGCTTATAACCTATTGCCCTAACAAGTTACTTAGCTTTGTTCATTCTAGTTGTGATATATTCACTATTATGTGTTGTGCTCCAAGCTTCTTCTTCTTCCTTTTGTTGTTTGCATGCTTCCGCAGACCTCGAACTCCAATAATTGGTCTCAAAGCAAATCACCGCTTCATCTAGGGCACCATGAATATCCCTCTCATCACAATGTTAGAATCACACGAAATTTCGTGAGCATACTCATAATGATTGGGAGATATGAGCTTGCTTCGGCCTCCGAATGCACTATCGCAATGCTTGTGTAGGCAATTTCATCTATTTGTACCAAAGATATTTATACACGTTTTTTTTGCTACTATAAGCATCTCGAAGTCTGCTATAGATTTAGCAGAACTCGTCGGGGTAGTTTTGTTCAACGTTTAAATTACAGTCATTTTTTGCATCATGGTATTTTATTTAGTGGCCATGATTGAAAGTCCTGATGTATTTCGTATGTTGACTATTGAGGATAGTTTGGATGGTATGAATTACCCACTGTAGGCTTATATGATGCTTCATGTATTTTTTGCAAAAGGATTATGGAATATTGTGTAGGGTGTTGAAAAGCGTCCTATTACACTTGCAAATACAAGGACTAAAGCTAAAGCAGATGGGATGGCAGAGATGCTCAAGCACATGCATTGATAGCCTTGTCTATCATATGTGCCATTAATCCTCACATTCACACTTCCAAAATCGCTAAGGATGCTTGGGATATACTTACCACATTGTACTAGGCCAGGAATGAAGCTCGTGTTGCTTACCTCCAAAATATAGTTGGAGAGTGAGCATATGAATGAAGATGATTCTATGGAGAGTTTTCTAACAAAGATCAAAGATCTGAAGGACAATTCAGTTTTGCTCATGAAGTCTTGCCTGACTATTCACTTGTGTAGACTGTTCTGAATGGTCTCCTAGATTCATACTAGAGTTTTGCTTACATTCTTCCCTTGATGATGAAAGGCAATCCAAATGCCTTATCATTTAAGAAGTTAGTCTTTGTTTGATTGCAAAAAGATCAATCTAGGCATAATAGGTCAATTATGCATGTTGCAAATCAAGCTTTCAAGGCTAGTCAGAAGGGCAAAGCTTGTACTAGTAAGCTAAAATCTGCTAATTCTACACAATCAAAGAGGGATGATAGAGACAACAAGAAAAAAGAAAAGCAGAAATTGTTTTGCAAGTATTGTAAAGAAAATGATCATGTCATAAAGAATTGTCCAAAACTAGCTACAAAAGAGAAAAATAAAAGAGAGGTTGGAATGGTTGTTGCAGAGGCCTCTACACAAAAAATAGAGTCGGCTAATCTTGTGCAGAATGAAGAATGGGCATTTTATACTATTTAAAATTTTGACCCATCTTCTCATGAGTAGTGTATGACTATGGTAGGCTCATATCTTTGGTACTTTGATAGTGGAACAACCAAACATAGTACTTCACAACATAGTTTCTTCACTTCAGTTGATCCTACCCCCACAGGGAACACTATCACATGTGCCAACAACTCTTATCCAGTCATGGGTGTTGGTAAGATCATTCAGACTATTGCTGATGGTAGTTCATGTACATTGTTAGATGCTTTATTTGTGCCAAGGATCAAGAAAAAACTGTTATGAGTTTCTGCATTAGTGAAGGTCGTCTTGGTTGTGAAATTTGTTAATGATAGATGTACAATTCATGATCTGGAAAATGGTGACGTGATTACTGCTTTTGGCATCTTATGTCGTGTGCTATATAAGCTTAAAGATTATGAAAAATATGTGAATGATTCACCATGTGCATTAAATGATGTTGAGGCTATGTCAGATGCAAAGTTTGGCATGCATCCTTTGGCCATTTGAATTTTGCTAGTTTGTTATGCCTACAGAAATCTAAACCGTTACTCACCCGTCCGCCACTGGAAACACAATGTCCTCTTTGCCCAAACATGAGGCACCTAGTAAACATATCTAGAAATGCTATATTTTAGGCAAAATGTAGCGTTCCTCCTTTCCAAACGATGCTTTAGTTTGAGCTACTCAGAAAATTGCAGCTTGTTCAAAGTGATGTCTGTTGTCTTATGCAGACACCCTCATTTGGAAATTATTTTTACTTCATGACTTTAATTAGTGATTTTTTCCAAGCATGCATGGGTATATCCATTGAAAGAAAATTTCAAAGTGTTTATGTGCTTAAAAGAGTTTTTGGTTTTGGCTGAAAAATCTGTCAACATGTAAAATAGGCACCCTCCATTCTAATTCAGGGGGAAATATATGTCTTCTGAGTTTAATGCATTTCTGACTAAACGTGGGATAAAAAATCAATGCATAATTCCATATACACCTCAATAGAATGGAGTTGCTGAACGAAAGAAGGGGTCACTCATGGAGATGGTGAGGTGTATCGTCAAGAGTCACGCTTTACCACATAGTTTCTAGCTTGAATTTGTCATGTGTGCAGCTTATGTACTTAACAGGTGTCCCACTAAAGCATTGTAGTCTATCCATCCATATGAGGCTTGGCATGTTTGTAAGCCATGTGTTTCTCACCTACATGTTTTTGTTGTCTAGCATATGCATTAGTGCCTGAACAACAACACACGCTATTGGACGATAAAGCAATGAAATGTATTTTTTTTTGGGCACAATTTTAAAAGCAAAGGCAATTGTTTTGTATCATCCACATACGAAATGCATTTTGCTTAGCCTTAATGTTGTTTTTGTGGAAGATGCTATTTAGACACTACTTTCATGTACTAAGGAGACATCAGTTAGCTCCAAAGACATGTATGATACTTTGTTGCCTATTTCTACAGGTGGATAGTCTAGTGCTCGTCCTAATGAGGCAATTTCTCAGCCTTTAGATGTTTCATGTGATGATGTAGATCATTGTATTTTGGATGTAGATTTACATGATGCATTTGTGGATGAGAGAGCTGATATTAAGGAGGCGAAAACTTTGCCAAGATAGTTGGTGCAAACTTTGCATGATAGCAAACTAGATGCACCTCTATCATATCATACTCATTCAGGCTTTGATAGTGCTTCTTTTGCATCAGATTACTATGCTATGGCTTGGCCTAGTCTTTGTGATGAGAATGAAAATGTTTCATCTGATGAAGCACAAAATTCAAAAAATTGGATGACTCCTATGCAATCTGAATATGATGCTATAATGGAGAATGGTACCTGGTCTTTATGTGACTTAACTCATGGCAAGAAGGCAATTGGCACTAAGTGGGTATACAAGTTGAAGCATAAGCATGATGGAACAGTTGACAGGTATAAGGCTAGGCTTTTTGCAAAGGGTTATGCACATGAGAGAGGCATTGATTTTCATGCGACCTTTGCTCCTACTTGCCAAATGACTACTCTTCATAGCATCGATGCACTTTGCACCTCATCATAGTTGGAATGTACATCATTTTGACATTAAAATTGCATTTATGAATGGTGACTTTCATGAAGAAGTGTATGTTTTCCAGCCCCATGGCTTTGTGTAGAAAGGGCATGAAAACTAAGTCTGCATGTTGAAAAAGGCATTATATGGTTTGAAACAAGCACTATGTGCTTGGTATGAAAAAAAACATGCCTACCTGATTGCACATGGTTTTGAGAACAGTCCAATTGAGAGCACCTTATATGTTAAGCATGCCTGTGATGTGCTTCTCAACATTGTTGTGTATGTTCATGACATGCTACTCACTTGTCCTCATGACAAGCATATCACTGATTTTAAGGATTTTTTGCATGCCTCATTTAAGATGTTTGATTTGGGGAATTTGCATCATTGTTTGGGCATTCAGTTTATGCAAGTTGATGGTGGAATGGATTTTTGTAAAAGGAAATCTACTAACACATTATTGCAGCATTTTGGCCTTGAATATGGTCACCATATTGTGAGTCCTATGCAGACAGAGTTATGATTGATTCTTTGTGATGCTCGAGATGAATTTAATGATGTTCTCTATCAATAGGTTGTTGAATGCTTGATTTATTTATGCATTACTCGGACCGGCATTCAATTTGCTGTCTTTTAGATGATCAAGTTTATGCATTGCCCAGGTGTCAAGCATCGGTAGGCAGTTAAGTGCATCATTTGCTACCTGAGTGTTACCGAGGTACTTGGATTGTTTTATCCCAAGGGGGATCACTACCACTAGATTTACATGCTTTTCCTAGCTCTGTCTGGGGCTGTTGTTATGACACTCGTGTGTCCACTAGTGTCCTTTGCTTCATGCTTGGTAGCTCATGTATATCTTGGTTGAGAAAGAAGCTGCTTACTATGGACACTTCTAGTTGTGAGGCTGACTATAGGGTATCTTTCATAGTTAGTGCTGAGTATGTATGGCTCAAATGCCTTATGACTGATTTGGGTGTAGGTCAATCTTTTGCCACCACCATCTTCACTAAGAGTCAGAGCACATTGGCAGTTGAGAGGAACCCTATGTTCAATGCTCGCAGTAAGCACATTGAGGTGCATTATCATTATGTCAAGGAGAGGTTCTCTACTAGAGAGATCAGCTTGGCATATTCGCTCACACAAGAGAACATTTCAGACCTTTTTGCGAAGGCTCTGCCTAGGGAGAAGTTTGAAGCTTTTGTCAAAATTGTGGCCTTACTTCCTTTTGTGGATTGATTCCACATAGCTTCGGACTTCCTTATACATGAGTTTTAACTTCTTGTTCACCGCACCACTCCCAAGGGGGATTTGTTGATACATTTAGGTAGTGATGTGTGTGAACACTCTAGATCAGTCAGGGAACTTTTTTCCCTCTTTAGGAGGTTTTTTCCAAGGACTTTTTGTACGCCTACTACCCTAATTGGCTACTTTTCTTTGTACATTCTAGTGGTAATACATTCAATATTCTGTGTTGTACTCCAAGCTTCTTCTTCTTCCTTGTGTTGTTTGCATGCTTCTGTAGACCTCAAACTCCAATGGAAACACCTTGTTTACATATCCAATTGAAGAGATTTAAATTGCATTCTATAGCTTATATGTGAAAAGAACTCGATGTATATGTGTAACCTTAATTTTTGGATATCCTACATCTCTACATATTCTATTTTGTACACACTTGTTGATAGACCTAAACAAATCCATTTGATGTATTTTATAGCTTGTTGGAAATCCTATGAACCATACTAAGTTTGTCTAAAAGCGTACGTAATTTGAAATAGTGTAAGGCAAATGAATCAAAGCTTTGTTGTAGGGTAGTAGAAAAGATGTATGAAGGGACCTAGGTATTGGTTTCATTTCACTTCTAGTGTGCAAATCTGAGGGAGTAAATTCCATTAATTGGTATCAAAGTAGGAAACATCCTTTGAAGACTTTAAGAGAAGGACACAAAATCTTGGTCATCAAAGCTAAGACGTACTTTTTATTGTACCCCTAATTTCCCATTCATTAGGGCACATCTACGTCACAAAGTGGAGCTGCTTGACAAAGATGACTGCTAGCCATGGCGGTTCAGAACCATGAACTACATCATGAGCAAAGGTTTATGGCCTATTATGTCAGGAGATGAAGATAAACCTAATGAGGATCCCAAAGATCCAAAGATCATCAATCAAGAATTGAAGATGTTGAACTATTGGGAGGAAAGGAATAGGAGAGCTATGTTCTACATATCACATATAATCTCTAGCATTATGATTGTTCATATATCATAGTTTGGTCATGCTAGAGATGTATGGGAGGCCTTAGAGAAGATATATGCCACTTCCACAAGAAGCTAAAAGATGCAGCTTAAGAATGAACTTCATTCTTTGAAGAAGGGTACTGGTCTATCTATTGTTGACTACACCTTGAGGGTGAATCAATTGAGGGAGCCATTGGCATCGATCGACTGCAAAGTAGAGGAGGAAAACCTTGTGTAGATTACTTTGAATGGGTTGAGAGGGTAAGACAAGTGGAAACCCATTATTACTACCATCTTGTATAGAGATCCTCTACCAACTCTTGAGGAGTTGATCCCACACCTCACGACAGAAAAGGTTGCCATAGGAGATACATTCAAGAAGGATGGTCACTCATAGGTCCTATATGCTAGCAAAGGCAAAGGAAAGATTGGCACAAAGGGTAAAAGAGGAAAAAGGAAGTGGAAGCAGTCTAAGGAAGAAGATTTAGATTCAGAAGGAGAGAGCAAGGCATCATTTTCAAGGAAGGGCAAGAATGGCAAAGGGAAGAACAACACTCATCAAAGTAAAACTTGTTTTATATGTGGTAAGAAAAGTCATATTCCTTCAAATCGCTCGTTCAAGAATAACAAAGGCAAAAAGAAGAAGAAGAAGAAGAAGAAGCAAGGGAACTATGCTAACAAATCCAAGAAGCATGATGAGAAGGAGACCCTCCTAGCCATGAGACATGGCTACACTAGTGATCCCAAGGACACAAATTGGTACATAGACTCTAGATGCTCTAATCACATGTCATGTATGGAGGAATCTGTTGTTCATATGCAGGTCCCAAGCTTAGAAGGTTGTGTGGAGACATAAGATAATATTGAGCATCCCCGTACACATGTGGGAGATGTGAAGCTAGGAGAAGGTAAAGCTATCAAGACTCTTAAAGATGTGCTCCATGTTCCATCTATTTCCAAGAACCTTAGGTCTGTAGGATAGATGGTAGAGAGAGATATGGAGGTTATATTTGATGCAAAAGGGTGCATGGTGAAGCAAGGAGGCACGTTCATTGCCAAGGGAAGGAAAGAAGGCATATTGTTCACACGAGGTGTTGCTTCTACGCACAACAAGGTATGTTATGTGATGATTGGTATAAAAAAAAAAAGGATTGTGCAAAGTAGTTTTACTGCAGGGACTACCGAATCTTGAAGGCCATGGTCTAAATGCGTTTTGTGGTGCTTATCACCTAGGTAAGCAAGCAAGGAAGCCATTTGCAAAGAGTGAGTACAGATCCTCTAAGCTCTTGGAGCATATACACTCAGATGTATGGTAGAGATACTTCATTGGGAGGACCTAGGTACTTTGTCACCTTCATTGATGACCACTCAAGAAAGATATGGCTATATGTTATCAAGGAAAAATAAGAAGTGATTTCATGATTTCAAAAGTTTAGGTCCCTTGTTGAGAAAGAATGTGATGCACACATCAAGACACTAATGTCTGATGGAGGGAGAGAGGATTTCTCCAATGAATTCACAAAGTACTTGCAAGACTATGGTATAAAGAGGCACTTTACATGTAGGTACATCCCTCAACAAAATGGTGTTGTAGAGAGGAATAATAGGCATTTCGTTGAGATAGCTAGATGTCTCATAAATGAAGGTATGTTACCATTGTCGTATGGGTTGAGCTATAAATACAGCTTGTTACTTGATAAATAGGGTTCCAATAGATGGTGTGCACAACTTGTCACCACAAAAAGTCTATTATGGTAAGAAACCAACCATGGAGAACCTCAAATTATTTGGATGTGTATGCTTTGTTCATATTTCTATTGAACTGAGAACAAAGTTAGCACCGAATAGTGAAAAATGTGTATTCATTGCGCACTAAAATGAGAAAAAGGGCTATACTTGCTACAAACATCTCTCAAAGAAGCTATATGTGTCTAGAGATGATGTGTTTGATGTTTCAAGGTCATGGTATGGAGACAAGGGCAAAGCAAAGTTGAATGAAGAGGACCAAGATGGGTATGCACACCTTGATGTGTAGATTCAGCCTCAAGAGTCAATCACAATTAGTGGACCAGATGCTTGTGCTTCTGAGGTACATTCACATGATCACTCTTACACTTATGATTATGAAGGAATTTCCTCTACTTCAAAGTATAGAGACCTGCAAAAGAGAGACTATGACACAAGGGAAGCTCAAGAGGAATCAGAAGATGAAGAGCTAGACGAGGTCATTACTCCTAATTTAAAGCTCAATAGGCTTAATAAGCAATACCCCAAAGGTCAAGAGTGTGGTTCTACAAGCAAGAAGGCATCCCCACAAAGGTATGCATATAGTCCTTTCATGGCAAAGCAATATGCATACATAATGAATGTCATTACACATGGAAGCTCCAACTTCATCTGAAACGCTAAGCCATTTGATTGAGGCTCAGTTGGATCCCCTATTTCTTCCCGAGTTCGACTTTAAGAGATTCGCATAAGAGAACTTTCTTACCTTATATTTACTTTTATGGTAGTCTTGCAGCTTCATATTAGTACACCTTCGAAAGTCAAACTTTATAAACTCATTTCAAAGAGTCTAACTCATCACATCTATCTTATTATTTATTTATGATGACTTCCATTTGACAATCTTAAAAGTTGGAAAGGCTTGGTTTCACCAAGGGGAACCTAAACATGGTTCACATTTTTTTCTAAGAGTGTCTCTTTGGAGGTTTTCCAAGTAGCTTGACTTTTGATTATCTAAAATTTCCTTAGTTGAATCAATTGATTACTAGATACTCTAAGTCTTGAGTTGGGATTATGTTTATTTTGTAACATCAAACACGACTTATAAAACTTTATCCTTAGTCTTTATTTAGACTTTGCCTATGCCATGTCTTAGATATCCTTGGCATAATACCATTCCAACATATATCATATTGTCATCTCTCTAATAGTGTCTTCTTAGGATCTTTCCAACCAACTATAGTATTTAATCCAAGAGAGGTACACTTAGTTTCGGTAAAAGCTTTAGTTACACTCAAGATATAAGCTACTTTCTAGAACCATATATTGTTAGTATATGATCAATGTCTACCCCTCATGATTGTATGCACATTTTGTAAGGCCCCCTTTATGAGGAGAAGCCAAGCATGCATTACCCAATTGATGGGAATCCCAACTTGAATGTTGGATGAAGGTCATATTGCACCATGTAAGATATTATAAGGAAAGGGAGTTATCAGGGTCCCCAATTGTGGGGTCCGGGGCAGCGGTGAGCAGCCCCGGCTGGGGGGTCCAAGGGGGCCAGCGGGCCCCCTGGCTGGGGGGTCCCAGGGGGCCAGCGGGCCCCCTGGTGGGGGTCCGGGGGCAGCTCCCCCGGCGCGACGGTAAAGGGAATATTCCATGGAATATTCCCTGTCGGAGTCAGAAATCATTTATATTTGTTAGGTCGGTTCAACCAGTCTAAGCCGTGTATGGCAATTACGCGGGCGGTGGCCGCCCACGCTCTACCGCCCATGTATAGCCGTCCATGGCTGGCCACCCATGATCCTATATATACATGACTTCTGCACTACCTAAGACACCGAGTTGAGCCAGCATACCTCTACCTTGTATCTCCCTATCTAGAGTTGTCTAGATCACCATTTAAGCTCTACCTTGAGAGCGCACGGGTGGACAACGCCATCATCTTTGTACTTGCTGCTAGTAGAAAATTGTTGAGATTCTCCTATATCTGTTATCCTCTGTTATTGCTCCTGTGTTATATTGCGTAACTATTGTCTTACATGGTATCAGAGCTGTAAGGTTCGAATAGCTTGAGAAGTATCATTATTTTAGCCTACTAGCAGACTAGAATATCAGTAGATTATTCGAGTGATTACATGATGGCTTCATCATCGAACAGTAGTCTTGGTGCTTCAGCTAATGTTAATGCTGCACCTATTCGAATTCGTCCACCTGCATTCACTGAAGGGAAGCTGGATGGAACCAACTATACACTCTGGAAGTTCAAAATTTCTGCAATTTTGGACTCCTATGAATTACTTGACACTGTCATGGGACCGATGGGATTGGATCCAGAGCCTATACCAGTTGAAGATCCAACAAATTCAAGATTGATGATTCAGCCAGATCCAGATCTTCTACAAGCTTGGAAGAGGCGGAATGTTGATGCATTATGTGCGATTGTCACTAGTGTAAGTGATTCTGTGCTTACTTTAGTTCAACATACTACTAAAGCACATGAGGCTTGGGGCATATTGGCTCGACAATATGAGACCAAGAACCACACTAGGATACAGAATTTAGAAAATCAGTTGGCAAATGAAAAACATTCTGATTCTGAAAAGGCTGAAGATTTTATCAAACGGATAAAGCATCTTCAAGATCAATTGGCTGCAGTTGGTGTTGTTATAACACCAGAAGAGCTGGCTCGAAGATCTGTACGTGTTCTTCCAGCAAAGTATGATGGATTAGTAACAGCCCTTAACACTCAGGTAAGGCCAACTCCTCTTACATTTGAAGAGTTTTGTGCCATGCTTTTAGAAGAAGAGATGCGGCTGAAGAATCGGCAAAGTACAACTGATGCTGCATTCTCAGCAAATGCAAAAGGTAAAGGCTCTTCAGAGGGATCAAAGAAGAAGCCAAAGAAGAAAAAGTTCACAGGAAGTTGCTTCTATTGTGAAAAGAAAGGCCATGCCATCAAGGATTGCAGAAAGAAGCAAGCTGATGAACGGAATGGGACTGTAAAATCATCATGGAAGAACAAAGAGTCTGCAAACAACACAGAGCTGGAACTTTGGGTAGCTATTGAAGAGGTATGTTCATCTGCTCAAGCTCGTGTTGATGAGCCATGGATTTTAGATAGTGGAGCTTCTCGCCATATGACTAGTAAAAAGGATTGGTATAGTTCCATAGTGCCTCTGCGGGAATCCATCAATGTAGTGGTGGGAAATGACTCCAAGTGTCCAGCTGAAGGAACTGGAACCATCTCTTTTATCACTTCTCCAGGTGTTGAGAAAAAGTTATCCGATGTTCTCTATGTACCTACACTCAAAAGAAATTTGTTGTCAGTTTCTGCAATAACAGATCGTGGACTCGAAGTTCACTTCAATAAGAGTGGTGCGGAAATCATGGATTCATCAGGTAATGTTGTAGGTAAAGGCATACGACGGGATAACTTGTATGAGTTAAGTGCTTTAACTGCTATAGAAGATAAAGATGTAAGCAGGTTATGGCACCGACGATTTGGGCATCTCGGATTTGCAGTTTTGAAGGAGATGCAACGAACAGGGATGGTTGCTCATATGCCTGCATTTTCAGAGTTGCAGGAACCTTGTGAAGCTTGTATGATGGGCAAGCAACAACGAAAGGCATTTCCAAGAGAGACCAGCAATCGATCTCAAGCTCCTCTAGAGTTGGTACATGCTGATCTCTGCGGTAAAATGTCTACACCTGCTTTAGGAGGATCTTTCTACTTCTTGTTGTTAGTCGACGATTATAGTAGAAAGATGTGGGTTTATTTCATTCGAGAGAAGGCTGATGCTTTTGAAAAATTTAAAACGTGGCATAAGTATGTAGAAAATGAATCAGGAAGGAAATTGAAGAAATTTAGAACAGATAGAGGAGGTGAATTCTTGTCAACAGAATTAAACAATTACTGTAAGGAGCATGGTGTGAAAAGGCAACTTACCACAGCTCATACACCCCAACAAAATGGCGTTGTTGAGCGCAGGAACAGGACAGTAGTTGAAATGGCTCGTTGTATGTTGAAGGCTCAAGACATGCCTGATTCATTCTGGGCAGAAGCAGTCAATACAGCAGTCTACATCCTCAATCGAAGCTACACAAAAGCACTGAAGGGGATGACTCCTCAAGAAGCATATTCTGGTAAAAAGCCTTCAGTTTTGCATTTCAGAATTTTTGGTTGTTTCTGTTATGCACATATTCCTGATTCAACAAGATCAAAGTTGGATTCAAAAAGCAAAAAGTGTGTCTTCCTAGGATATAGTGAAGAGTCTAAAGCATACAAGTTATGGGATCTTGAGGCAAGGAAGATTTTTGTCAGCCGAGATGTGGTGTTTGATGAACGACCACACTTAGTAGAAGATAAAGGTAAATCTACTATCTCATCAAGCGGAGAAATATCTCACCTTGTGCCTATCAAAAGACAGGTTAAAGTTGAGGAGGAGGAAACATCTGATGGAGAAATTTCCTCAATAAAAAGCCAACCAGTTGTAGCTGCACAGCGTAAGCCACTACCGAAGTGGGCACAACAGCTCTTTGATGATCTTAATCCACATGTAGATGTACCAGAATCATCATCGGATGGATTACGAAGATCAAAGAGAATAGAGGAGCAAAGAAGAGCCTCAGAACACATTGTTAACATGGCTCTAATGGCAGATATCATGGGTTCGATAAAGGAACCTACCACCATTGAAGAAGCCATTGATAAAGAACCTACCACCTACCGGCAATGCAGTCTGAGTATGATAGTATACTCAAAAATGATACATGGGATCTAGTCGACTTGCCGCCAAAGAAGAAGGTAATAGGTACTAAATGGATTTGGAAAGCTAAGTATAAAGCTGATGGAACATTAGAAAAGTATAAGGCACGATTAGTTGCACAGGGTTTTTCACAGATTGAAGGATTTGATGTTCAAGAAACTTTTGCACCAACAGCACGCATGACAACTATTCGGACGGTACTTGCAGTAGCTGCACAAAAGTCTTGGCCTATTTTCCAGATGGATGTCAAATCTGCATTTTTGAATGGTCACCTCAAGGAGGAGGTATATGTATCTCAACCACCAGGTTTTGAGGTGCCCAATTCAGAAAATAAAGTTTGCAGGTTGAAGAAAGCTTTGTATGGACTTAAGCAAGCTCCACGGGCTTGGTACCAACGAATAGACCACCAGGTTTTGAGGTGCCCAATTCAGAAAATAAAGTTTGCAGGTTGAAGAAAGCTTTGTATGGACTTAAGCAAGCTCCACGGGCTTGGTACCAACGAATAGATCATTTTTTCAAAAATATGGGTTTTGAAAGAAGTACTTCTGATGCTAACTTGTATGTAACGAAAAGGGATAGCAAGCTAGTTGTTGTCATTGTATATGTAGATGATTTGATCATTACAGGAGATCATCAGGAACTCATCAATCAAACTCGGATCAGCTTGGGAACTGAGTTTGAAATGACAGACTTAGGTCTACTCCATTTTTGTCTGGGAATTGAAGTATGGCAAAGGAAGGATGGCATTTTCATCTCACAACAAAAATATTCCAAAGAAATTCTCAAGGCATTTGGAATGATGGACTGCAAACCAACTAGCACACCTATGGAGGTAAATCATAAGCTATCTATGGATGATAACATGCCTGATGTAGATGCTAAGAAGTATAGGAAACTCGTTGGAAGTCTTATTTTTCTGTGCAACACTAGACCAGATATTTGCTATGCTGTTGGAGTGTTAAGCAGGTTTTCCAACAAACCTAAGGAGAGTCACTGGAATGCTGGAATGCGAATTCTAAGGTACATTGCAGGAACCTTGGATTTTGGTATTTTGTATACCACAGGTGATACACTCCAAGGATATTGTGATTCAGATTGGGCTGGAGATTGTGATTCTAGAAAATCAATTTCTGGATATTGTTTCTCACTTGGTTCAGGAATATTTTCTTGGGTAAGTAGGAAGCAACCAACTCTCGCACTCTCCTCCACTGAAGCAGAGTACAAAGCAGCTTGTTTTGCTTCTTGTGAGGCAGTCTGGTTAAGGAGAATTCTTGCAGATCTTGGCTTTCCATCAAATATGCCAACTGTACTCAAGTGTGATAATCAAAGTTGTATGGCTATTGCAAAGAACCCAGTATTTCATGCTCGCACCAAGCACATAGAAGTACAGTACCATTACATTCGTGAGCTAATTGAAGATGAAATTGTGGAGCTAGAATATTGCCCAACAGAGGCAAATTGTGCTGACATATTCACTAAAGCACTTGGAAGAGAGCAGCTCAACAAGCATCTTCAACAGATGGGCATAGGACCGAGACCTACTTGATTTATCATCGGTAAACATTGAGGGGGGGTGTTAGTATATGATCAATGTCTACCCCTCATGATTGTATGCACATTTTGTAAGGCCCCCTTTATGAGGAGAAGCCAAGCATGCATTACCCAATTGATGGGAATCCCAACTTGAATGTTGGATGAAGGTCATATTGCACCATGTAAGATATTATAAGGAAAGGGAGTTATCAGGGTCCCCAATTGTGGGGTCCGGGGCAGCGGTGAGCAGCCCCGGCTGGGGGGTCCAAGGGGGCCAGCGGGTCCCCTGGCTGGGGGGTCCCAGGGGGCCAGCGGGCCCCCTGGTGGGGGTCCGGGGGCAGCGCCCCCGGCGCGACGGTAAAGGGAATATTCCATGGAATATTCCCTGTCGGAGTCAGAAATCATTTATATTTGTTAGGTCGGTTCAACCAGTCTAAGCCGTGTATGGCAATTACGCGGGCGGTGGCCGCCCACGCTCTACCGCCCATGTATAGCCGTCCATGGTTGGCCACCCATGATCCTATATATACATGACTTCTGCACTACCTAAGACACCGAGTTGAGCCAGCATACCTCTACCTTGTATCTCCCTATCTAGAGTTGTCTAGATCACCATTTAAGCTCTACCTTGAGAGCGCACGGGTGGACAACGCCATCATCTTTGTACTTGCTGCTAGTAGAAAATTGTTGAGATTCTCCTATATCTGTTATCTTCTCTGTTATTGCTCCTGTGTTATATTGCGTAACTATTGTCTTACATATATATCCATCACTTTGAGATCATGAAATCCAAAATAAGTCTCACACTCAGAATGTCTATTGTTTTATCATGCCTCTCTAAATATATTTTCCCTAAATCGCATGTGTTCATTCAAGTTCTTCCATAGGATTTGAATCGAAAAAGAAACTTTGAAGGTGTAAAACTGCGTGATGCACAAAAAATGCAAAAGAAAAAGCATGTGATAACTATAGTTCATGAACATGAGAATGATGCTCATGAGAATACTTCTTTCTTCTATTTCACATGAGCAAAAAAAAAAAAAAGCAGATGAAAAATATACGTACATGGGTTGCAATGAAGTTGAGAAAGCGAAAAGAAGTGTGTAGATTGCACGAGTAAGATCCCATATGGAATGGCACGGCCACATAAGAATAAATAATTCAGATTGCAATGACTTTGTATTGTGTATCCAGATGGCTATCATAAATAAGTAACCAATCATCAACTTCAATTTGTTTTTGTTCTCAATCATTGGTGGTTATCAAAATAGACATTATTATCTAACCCATATGATTTCAACTTCTTAATAGCAACTTCTTAATAGCAACGCAATCATCCCATAATGCAAAAGAAAGAAAATTTGACCATTGTAGAATCTTACTAGCACATGCGTTTGCTAAATCTTTAACAATTGTGAATGAAAAATTTCAATAGAACCATTTGATTCAGAATTATAAGTAGATTTTAATGTAAAAAACATTCGATGAATTACAGAAAATTCTCTTGCTTCATGAATATCAAACTCAACATGATCGGTGAAAAATTTTCCACATAACGGATTCAACAAATCACATCTTAAAGCAATAACTTGCATACATTGCTGGTTGATCTACCTTCAACATGATTAGCTAATTTTGCATGTGCAAACATAATGTTGCGCATATTATTAGCACCGAAAGACATTTTAACGAATTTAACTACCGATTATACCTCTCTTTTATTTTGTCATATGTAGGTGTAAAACCCCTATGATAATATTCAATTGTAATTTCGCTTTCATAATATTCAATTGTAATTTCATAATATTCAATTGTAATTTTGTCATGTAAGTCTTTCATAATATTCAATTGTAATTTCGCTTTCTCAATAATAGGCTTTGGAACCTTAACTTTCCCATGAGCGTATGTCCATGCAAACGATTTTGCAAAAAGACGAATGCACACTTCTTAACACTTTTATAATGTTTTCATGACCACGAAAGATGTGCACACAATTTGATCAAATAAATGAATTCCCTCCCTTCAAAAACCATAGCGTGTTCGTTTTTTAAAACAACAAGGTCAAAGTCATATGGCTCCCGCATGAGGGGGATGAAAAGGTTATCTGATTTCTTTAAAGATTTGTCTAATGTTGTTGTGTTTTCCTCATTTTCCGTAATTTAAAGCAATTTTGTTAAAAAAAAGCCTTGCTCAAACAAAATTCAATATCAGGAAAAATCCCATCATATCTTTTTCATCAAAATGTTCATATGAAAGTTTTCTTACATCATATGCAAGATTCTTTATACTACGAGTTTCTTGTGAGTCATTATCATCATAAAATGCTCTTGAAAGAATTTAGGAAATACAAGTCTTTCTCCTCACTATATATACTAACTCTAGATTGAATGATTTAATATAAGAAATCGACCATAAAAATGATAATATTTCAAGTATTATTATCAAATCTCTTGCGATTAGGTGTGCTCATCAAAAGGAGTTTCGATTTCTTCATGGCATAGATATGCTCACCTAACCAAACAAATTTATTATGTTTTCTCAATAACATTGGAAAAGTGAGCAATCCAAATAAAATAGAACACATGCTCCCACAAATCCCCTTAATTAACCCAAACTAGACTATAAGACCTTCCTAATGCAAGTTATCCCACTAAAAATTACTTGTTTTAACTCTGAGGACAATGCCTCCGACAGATTACTCACTACCTTCACTAGATATGCACATAGAGACGAGTATTCACTCCAAACTTGATTTGTCTCAAAATATTTAGCATTCAAACTTGAGCTTAAAACTAATCTTACAAGACTGTATTAGCTTTCTAAAAAGATAAAAATTACAAGAAATCAATACAACATACATAGGGAACGCGGGTCAATGTTGAGAGCTAACTAGCTCCTTCATAGACAAAACAAAGTGTGAATTATGGCTACTCTAAGTATGCAAAAAATACTCGAGCAAGTAGGAGACTATCTTAGCTTTCTAAAAGGATAAAAATTACAAAAGCTGAATACAATATATATATATATATATATATATATATATATATATATATATATATATATATATATATATATATATATATATATATATATATATATGGAGCTTGTCTTAATGCTCATAGCTAACTTCCTCCTTCATAGGGAGAACAACGTGTGAGCTATGGCTACTCAAAGTATGCAAAAAATACTCAACGAAGTAGGAGTCTTGCTTAGCACAAGGTCTTTTTATCTTCTTCAAAATCTAAGAGTGATAAGACATACAAGATAACATTGATTTGAATTACATGATGCAATAATATGACTTGGAAAAGATTCCCTAATACGATTTTCCTAAAAAATATGGCTCATCACACCTAAGTAGGATAGGTGATTGATTGAAACTAATCAAGGGGATTCAAACTCAAATTTGAATACGCCAATACTAGTGCTTGACGCCTTGATTCATGGTGGTCCAATTTTTAGCAAGTGAGAAGCTTCATATGCTTCTAAAATTTGATCTTGATTTTCAACACTTCGTCCCAAGCCTCAAGATTTAAGTCTTCATCTAGTTCCATCATTTTGATTCCTTGTTTGAAGTTTGTTAACTTGGACGATTCCAGTGCTTTAGTTAACATGTCAGCACATTGATTCTTGGTACTTATATGTCGCAACACACTCTCACTAATATAGTAATAATGTATATCTATCTATTTGCTCCTAGCAAGGAACATAGGATTAGCAAATATGTAACCAATAATCATGTTGTGACACATGATTGGAACTTTATTGATCTACAAATTCAACTTAACCATAAACTTCATGAGTCACATGAGGTCACATGTAAGTTTTGCTAATGCTTTTGCTTCAGCTTTTGCTGAAGATAGGGCAATTGTAGGTTTCTTCTTTTCCATCCATGAAGGGACATGCCTCCCTAGCATCACAACATATCCATGTGTACTCCTTCATTCTTTGGATCAAGCCCAATGAGAATTTCTATATACCTTAACCTGGAAACAAATTAAAAAGGCCTCCATTTAATGTACAAGTAAGTGAGCAACCCTAAATGTGTGCATAAATTTAAATAGAACAACAATTGTATATGCTAAGTTAGGCCTTGAGATAATGGCATGAATCAAAGATCCCACCATGGAATTTTGTAAGAGTGCATTGTGAACTTCATTACCTTCTTTTGAACTTGATCTCGAATTCACATTCATTGGATTACTCAATGGGTTGCAACCTATAATTCCATACTTCTTCAGTACATCTGAGATGTATTTTCTTTTGCATGAACCAGGTACCATTATCTTTGTATATGTCTTAATACCTACAAACACTCTTAGATTTCTAAGTTTTGAAATATTGATCTCATTCCTAAGCCTCTCCTTGATGTCCTTGATGCCTTCTTCATGATGACTTATTATATTCAATTCATCTACATACACACATAAATAGAAAGATGTTTCCCCTTCTCTTTGTAGAATAGTTATGGATATCTTTGATTATCAAACCTTCTTACATCCCCTTTCCATTTATTTGGATATTTTGTATTTGCCTTTAAGCTCTCCCTCTTCTTTACATGATAGTCTGAATGGAGATCTATCCACAACTCTTCATCTTCTTCAATCCCTATGATCTAGGCCTTGCCTTTGCTCCTTGTATTGCTAAGTTGAATTGTTCTAGGGCTATCTCAATTTCACGATGGTTGTCTATTTGATTGCTTTGGTCCACTAAGAACCATGCTATAAAATGCTTGGGATACATTTCTCATTGCCTTTTAGCCTTTAATGTTAATCTCTTTTGTAATCATTATGGATACTAATTGCTCATGGTTAGAAAGACTATACATAGAAAGGTGATGAAAGCCTTTGTTGATATATTTAGGTAGTGATGTGTGTGAACACACTAGGATCATTGGAGCACATTTTTCCCTCTTTAGGAGGCTTTTTTCCCCTAGCTTCTATATACGCCTATTGCCCCAATGGGATACTTAACTGTTTACATTCTAGTGGTACATTCAGTATTGTGAGTTGTGATCCAAGCTTATTATTTTTCCTCGTGTTGTTCACGTGCTTCTGTAGACCTGGAACTCTAACAATTGTTATTAGAGCAGGTCTTTGCTTGATCTAGGGTGTCATTGACACCTCTCCGGTCATGGTCTTAGTATTGCATAAGATTTAATGAGCATACTCCAGGTGATTAGGAGTTAAAAAATGCTATGCTTTCTCCTGCCCAAATCACAATCTAAGCTTATTTTGGCCTCCGAACGCACTATCACAATGCTTGTGTAGGCAATTTTACCTTTTTGTGCCAAAGATTTATATAGGTTTTGGTTCACTAGTATAAGTATCTCGAAGTCTACTACAGGTTTAGGAGAACTCGACAGGGAAGCTTTATGCAATGTTTTTAGATACAATCATTTTTCTACATCAGGGTATTTTAGTGAGTGGCCATGGCTGAAAGCAATCGTGTATTCTGTATGTTGGCTATTGATGACAAGTTGGATAGTACTAAATACCAATTATGGGCTTATATGATGCATCATGTATTGGTTGCAAAAGGACTATGGAACATTGTGGAGGCTATTGAAGAACATCCTATTTCAACTGTAAACATAGTTGTTGAAGGTGATGCAGATGGCATTGAAGATGATGATATTCTTCACATTGTTGTTTGTGTTGTGGTTCCTTCTCCACGTATTGCAAATGCAATTCTTCGGGATGGTAGAGATGCTCAAGCACATGCATTGACAGCCTTGTCTATCAAACGTGCCATCATTCCTCACATTTGCTCTTGCAGAACAACCAAGGATGCTTGGGATACACTTACCACTTTATATTAGGCAAGGAATGAGGCGCATGTTGCTTACCCCCAAAAATAGTTGGAGAGTGAGCACATGAATGAAAGAGATTTCCATGGATAAATTTTTTACAAAGATCAAAGATTTGAAAGAATAGTTGATTTTTGCTAATGAATTCTTGCCTTACAATTCACTTGTGTAGAATGTTTTGAATGTTCTTCCCAATTCATATCAGAGTTTTGCTTCTACTATTTGTTTGATGATGAAAGGCAATCAAAATGCCTTAATATTTGAGGATTTAGCATCTATTCTATTGCACGAAGATGAGTCTATGCAGAAAAGGTCCATTATGCATGTAGCAAACCAAGCTTTCATGGCCAGTCATAAGGGCAAAGGTAAATGGGACTCTTCTATTAGTAAACAAAAAACTGCTAATTTTTCACAATCGAAGGAGGATGATGTAGATGAGAAGAAAACAAAAAAGCAGAAATTGTTTTGCAAATACTGTAAAGAAAATGATCATGCCATAAAGAGTTGTCCAGAACTAGATGCTAAAGAGGCAAGGAAGAACGAGGTTGGAATGGTTGTTGCAGAGGCTTCTACACCCAAAACAAAGTCTATTATTCTTGTGTAGCATGAAGAATGTGCATTTACTATTCTTTGCAATTTTGATCCATCTTCACATGAATAGTGTATAACTTTAGTAGACTCAGATGTTTGGTACTTTGATAGTGGGGAAACCAAACATATTACCTCATAGCATAGTTTCTTCACTTCACTTGAGCCTGCCCCTATAGGGAATACTGTCACATGCTCCAACAACTCCTCTTATCCCACCTGAATAGAATGGAGTTGCTGAACGAAAGAATAGGTCACTCATGGAGATGGTGAGGTGTATGGTCAAGAGTCAGGCTTTACCACATAGTTTCTAGTGTGAGGTTGTCATGTGTGCAACATATGTACTTTATAGGTGTCCCACTAAAGCATTGAAATCTATCACTCCATATGAGGCTTTGCATGATAGTAAGCCATCTATTGATCACCTGCATGTTTTTGGTTGTCTGGCATATGCATTAGCGCCTGACCAAAAATGGAGGAGATTGGATGATAAAGTAGTGAAATGTATTTTTGTTGGGTACAATTCTCAAAGCAAAGGTATCATCTCTATCATCCACAATCTAAACACATTCTGGTTAGCCGTAATGTTGTTTTTGTGGAAGATGCTATTCATCCATTACTTTCATGTACTAAGCAGACATCATCTAGCTCCAAAGACATGTATGACACTTTATTGCATCTCATTATAAGTAGATAGTCAAGTGCTAGTCCTAATGAGGCAACTTCTCAACCCTTATAGGTTTCATGTGATGATGTGGATCATTCCGTTTCTAATGCAGATTTACATGATGCACTTGTTGATGAGAGAGCTCGTATCGAGGAGGCAAAAACTATACCAAAATGGTTGGTGTAGAGTTTGAGTGATATCAAATTAGATGCACCTCTATCATATCCTACTCGTTCAGGCTCTCATAGTGCCTCTTTTGCATCTGATTGCTATGCTATGGTTGTCTCTACTCTCTCTGATGAGAATGAGCCTGTTTCATTTGATGAAGCAAAAAATTCTAAAAATTGGATGATCGTGTTTCATTTGATTGCAAAAAAATCTAAAAAATGGATGGCTGCTATTAGAATATGATGCTATCATGAAAAATGGTAACTGGTCTTTATGTGACTTGCCTCCTAGCAAGAAGGCCATTGGCACTAAGTGGGTATAAAAGTTGAAGCATAAGCTTGAAGGAACAATTGACAGGTATAACGCTAGGCTTGTGGCAAAGGGTTATGCACAGGAAAGGCATTGATTTTGATAAGACCTTTTCACCTACATGCCGAATGAGTACTATTCATAGCCTCTATGCACTTGCAGCTCATCATGGTTGGAATGTACATCAGTTGGACATTAAAACTGCATTTTTGAATGGTGACTTGCTTGAAGAAGTGTATGTTTTTTAGCCGCATGGCTTTTTGTACAAAGGGCATGAAAACCAAGTGTGGAGATTGAAAGAATCATTATATGGTTTGACACAAACACCACGTGCTTGGTATGAAAAGATGCATGCCTATCTGATTGTACATGGTCTTGAGAATAGTCCAAGTGAGAGCACCTTATATATTAAGCATGCAAATGATGTGCTCCTGACCATTGGTGTGTATGTGGATGACATGTTGATCATTGGTCCTCATAAGAAGCATATTGCTAATTTTAAGGCTGATCTATATTCCGCATTTGAGCTATCAAATTTGGGGCATTTTCATCATTATTTGGGCATTCAGTTTATGCAAGTTGATGGCAGAATCGCTTTGTGTTAAACAAAACACATTGACACATTATTGTAGTATTTTGGCCTTGAAGATTGTAAACCCATTGCCACTCCTATGGAGACAGGTTTACAGGTGATTCTTCATGATGTTGGAGATGCGTTTGATGATGTTCTCTATCAGCAGGACGTTAAGCACATCTTTCGCTACTTGAATGGTACCTAGCTACTTGGATTGTTTTATCCAAAGATGGGATCACTACCACTAGATTTACATGCTTTTTTCTAACTTTGATTAGGCTGGTTGCTATGACACTCGTGTGTCCACTAGTGGTTTTTGCTTCAAGCTTGGTATCAGCAGCAGAATTATGGTTTCGAGTAATATGGACAAAAGCTGGATTAATAAACTTACTAAAAGCAATCCATCGTAAGATTGCAATATCATGAGATGAATAGTTAGCAATCAATCCTATTAATGGAAGAATATCAGTTTCAACAATTACATTGACTCTAGTAAAATATTCTTTATCTGTTTTTAAGGCAATGACTAGTCCCCATAGCTCTCTTTTAATTTGAAGATAATTTCTCTCTGTATCATGCAATATTTTCGCTCCAAAGAGAACTTCATATCTTTGTTCTTTGTCATTATCTTGTCCAGTGACCCAGCCTATACCCATAGGACTAGAATCAACATTTAGGATTACATGCGTATTTCATGAATAATCAAATCGTTTCAAGATTGGAGAATTGATAAGCAATTGCTTTAGTCTTCTCATCGTTTTACTTTGTTCTTTTATCCATAAGAATTTCTTTCTCTTTCATAACAGATCATATAGCAGGTTCGCAACATAAGCAAAGTGATGAATCCAAATGACATAAAAGACACATGCTCCTAAGAATCTCCTTACTTCACTAACATTACAACACACCTGTAAAATTCTACTAGTGGCATCAACTTTCTCTAGGTAGGGCCTACGATCATAATTCCCACATAAATATCCAACAATCAAAACTTCCTTGCCACCAACAATGGATTTCTCTAAAGATAAAGTCAATCAAACCTCCTCAAACCTTTAACAGATTCTTTTACAATAAAAAATGTGGTGAGAGACAAACTTTCTACATCCGAATGAATTTAAAGTCTCATCTTTTCCTTTTCCATAGATCCCTTTATCAAAACATCATCACACAAAGGCATAGTCACTATGGGGATGAAGTCATGTAAGACCTGGTTCATAACGTTCAACATGTGTGCCACAAGATTTGTTGCTCCTTGTGGTAAAGTACACATATGTACTAGACCCAAAGGAGGTTTCATCAAGGTGGCATCTCTACTTCTAATAGCTAATTGAAACTGGTCATATCTTCAGTACATGTCTTCCATGAATAGATAAAGTGTCTGGCAAATGCCTTTGCAAACACATCTACAATAGGACCTGTTCCTACATTTCTAGTAGTGACTTTGTGAATAGGTTGCAGATCTTGTATAAGCGTAGCTTTCCATTCTTTTTAGGTACCATGAACCACCTATTTGAGTAAGATGCTGATGATGGTTCTAAAATTCTCATGGAAATCTTCTCCTTTAACAATCTCATTAGCTTAGGTAGATGAGCCTTTGGGACTGGTACCAATCGAAGATTCCATGGACTATGTGGTACGATAAATATGATCATTGGATCTACAAGCTTTGGATCAATGCATCCTATTTCATGTGGAAATTAAAAAAATGCCTTTCCATGATAAATGATCATCTTTCCAAATTGATATTTTTCTAACTTTGAAAGAAATTCTTCTCCAAACTTTATATATGTCATAGTCTCTTCTATAAATGCATGTACTATCTTAGATCAATCTCTAAGAATAGGATCCTTAGTCACTCATCTAATTATTTCATAACTATCTTTAGGGAATGGACAAGCTAGAAGTTTAATTTTCTTTTCAACTATTTTATATTTAGTATTTTTTAACTTCATGTTCCAAAAGCAAATTAGTAATTAGCTCATATTCCTTCATAGAGACAAGAATGATAAATTTTGATTCTAGTTCTTCTTGGAGATCAGACTCAAGTTCTTCTATCAAAGTAGTACTTTTTGAAAGCTCAATCATACATTCAATATTTTCTTCAGGTGAGAGATCAAACCATTGTTCACTATTATCTCGCTCAATAGTGGAATCCAGAAGAAATTGATCATAATAGGCCCCAAATTCTCTTAGAGATGTTGAATCTTCACACACATGATTGTATGAGTCAATGGGGTTTCTTTGTAGATTTTTCCTATTTCTTGAATGATTAGGAGAGATTGTCATTACTTGCAAGGAATCCATCCCAAATTTAGAACGAATTCTCAGATAAGGTGACCCATCATTCATAGCTTTTGTTTCCATCCTCATTTTTGCTATAAATGGCTGTCGAAGAATTACTTCATAAGAGTAATTGTCTTGTAAAAATAAATGAAATGTCTCCCAAACACCTCCTATCATAATAGGCACATGCACCTAGTAAGATTCGTGATCCATTATCGGTTGTTCGCATTCTCCAGCCATGTTCTTTATCACAAGCCATCTAAATTTATCAAAGAATTTCTGTGATATTACATTTATCTCTAAGGCCGAATCAGTCAGGGCCAGAGCTAAACACTAATCCTTCTCATCACCAATCCGAATTTTTACCGCACCTCTGGAGTTCCTTGTGCCTAGAAGGTTGTATTAAATTGACTTTCATCCTTCATCATTTCATCGTCAGGTTGTATTGGACCTAAAAAATTCATGTTTATACTTCCAATCGTAAAATCATCTTCCTCATCATAGTCGCTATCACTAAATGTCACACCCCCATTCATTGCTAGGGTTTTCCCTACAACATCTTGCATATCCTCATCATGTGGCAGTGGAAATTGTCTTCTTCTAATAAGTCTTAAAAAGCTATCCTTGAACTCGGGTTTTGTGATCAAAAACACTTGTTCAAGGGATATAGTGACTTGGATTTTTAGTAGTATATCATTAAGGATCTCCCTAGCATCATTATTTTTCTCAAGCTCTGAGATCATAACTACTCTTGGAGTCCTCCATTTCTTCTTCCTTTTTCTCGCCTTGCTTTTGATCATCTTTTTGCTCATTTTTAGTACTTTGACTTTGATTATTTTCAATTACAGTTTTCTTCTTTCCTTCTTTAGTTGAGGCATTTTGATTCTCTTGCACTTGCGTAACCTCCTGTAATGGAATCTTTCCTTCTTTGATTAATTTTCTTTTTCTTCCGGGGACAAGTTTGCAGTATGTTCAAATTGCACGCTTTTTTCATTATTAGTATTTCTCTTCTCTTTCTCTCGAGTTTGTCTTCTTCTCACTCTTCTATCTCCCTCTTCTACATCATCTTGCATGTCATCTTGTCTCCGCTTCTCCTCAAGACTGGTACTGTGAGAATATACAAAGGCTTGGTCAATAGGAGATTTCCATGCAATTTTGCACATGATTTTGTCTCTAGGTCTCACCAGTGCCTTGATATAATAGGGATTTTGTCTTGTCATAGAAAGAGTCCTCTCATCTAATGGCTCTAATCTAGTAGACGAGGTACTAGCAAATGCATTGGAAATAATTAAGTTTTCATATAATTTCTTCATGCCTCCTTTTCCCCAATTAATGACTTAAGGAAGTCATGTTCTAAACTGACATAATTTTCTATCAATTTGAACTACCAATTGATTATCTTTTGCATTATTTAACTTATCACACACATATGTCGCATGTTCTTGACTATCACACCAAACACACCTTTTATCGCTAGTTCCTCTTTCATCAATATTTCTTTCGAAAGCTAGCTCGAGAGCGGACTCAGTAGGAGAAATCGGCTGATAAACTAGCTGAGGAGGAGTAAATTGTGGCATAGCAGGCTGTATGGGTGTTGCTATATTTTCTTTGCCCAAGCCACTAATGCTAGCTCCACGCTCATGCAAGCTCATGAAAATCACTTTATTTTTTAATTGAGCAACCTCTTTGGAAAGATATATCTGCATATTCATTACAATTTCCAGTTTGCCTTGTACGTAAATCCCTAGGCTGAGTAGAAATAGATTTCTAATAAAGAACAGATTGTCGTTGTTTCATTTGAGCTACAACCTCTATTCATATTTTACATTTTGCCAATCATCATTCAAACCATTCCTTTTACCAGGCTCTTCTATTCTTTGTTGTAGTTTAGCTCTATCCTTTGGCTTCAATATCTTGAGGAAGTGAATAATAAGGTCAAGATTCAATGCATTCCTATCTTCCTCAGGAAGCTGAGCAAATCATCTCATAAGCTCACCATGAAGATGAGTTAGAGACTCATTATTCTTAGGGGAATTCACCTATCTCAAAAATCCTTCTTGGCTGTGCTAAATAAAATCCTCAAGAAAAAACATTTTATGAAGTTATATCCCAAAGTGAGCCCAAGGTTTCCTGACATGCTCATGGATGCTTTCAAGTATGGATCCAGAGACAACGCGACCGAAGTAGTGTACAAGTACATTGTCAGGAAATCCCTAGATCCGTGCTTGCTCTTCAAACGCATCCACGTATTCAGTGATATTCAACCTAGTGAATTTACCCTCGCGTAGGATTTCTTGCACAGTCTGTGCCCCTTGCTTTTCTAACATCATATTTCTAAACATTTCCTCTATCTTGCACTCTTGATATCTCCTAGAATGGAGTATCAAGTCTATAATAACGTGCTCTAATAGCTCTCTAAATCTATCACTAGATGAAAAAGCTAGGAATGTAGACTTAAATAAAACCTAGACTTTTCTACCTATATTTTTGTTTATCAATTCCTTTCTAAGAATTTTGAACTCTTTTTACTTTGATTTATGTTTGTATGATGCTCTTTCCCATTGCTTACGTTTGAATCTAGTTAAACTAACACCACATAGTCTTGATGCAAATATGCAAAGAAAAAAATCTTTTAATGCTTTTATGTTCTTTCAATGTATACAAGTGATAATAATCTTCTTATGTGTTTTTATGATAGAAAAACAAAAAGTACAAGTGGTATGATTTTAATATGTGTTTGTACTAAAGTCAAAGGACTTGAAAACTCTTTAAAAAGCCTTATGTGCACAATGATATTTGTTTTTCTTTACAAAAACTTATTACAAATAAATCCTAAGTACAAAACTAGAAGTGATCGCGCAATGATGATCTTCTTGTATGTCGATGGGAAGCGAGGGAGTGTCGAGGCTCCTCCTTTTTGAATGCCCCTCTTCTCTTGGATGTGCTTAGTTCTTTAACAAAGAGCCCTCGACAACTAGGGAAAAGGGTTTGTGCCAGCAAGGTCTCGACTTGTCCTTGCGATTGACTAAGCTCCTTTCTTCACTTACATGTAAAGCAAGAAGAATATAAAGGTTAATTTTTTTAATCAACACGGAAAACACACCTAATAATCCTAAGCACATAATTGTCATGTTTCACATCGGGTTCACCAAATGCCAAGGGGTGTGATTGGAGACCAATGGCCAGATCACAATTGAATTTGCTATGGCCTCACTATGTGACTGCATGTGGGGTGTTTTTTAGTGTGCTTTAGGATGTAAGATGTGATTTTGTGCTGTGAAAAGTCATTATCTTTGTTCTAATGGCCTAATCTAAACCATGACCATATGGTTCTGCAGCTTGATACCTAGACAGACCATACTCATATGATTGAAGACTAAGGTTCCACTAGTTATGCGATCTTTTATGAATTCTTCTTCTTCTAATTCTATATTAGCTACATTATTCTTAAATTAAGTGGTATTATTTATTGGTAGAGGTAATAAAAACTCAAATATAAAAGATGAAGAAATAGCATTCTCATTCGTAGACTCATTATTCGTAGACATTAGAAACAAATGTAGAACAATATAAATTAATGATTGATCAAGTGATTCACTAATTGCATAATTTTTTATGTGGATTAAGTAAAACTCTTTTCTTGCTGATCCTAATGAATGTAAATTTCTTCAACAATTATAAGTAAGAATGCTAGGATAATTCACCAGAATCTTAATACAAGATTAAGCTAAAAGAAATTGATAAAGCAAAAGTGGAAGAAGTAGCCCATAGGCAACTCCAATTCCCGATCTCAATTGCTCGTAAATGCTAGTCAATGGTCTTTGAAAAGAAAATCATTAGAAAAAACATAAGTTTTTTCTATGAAAAATAAAGTACTTCTAAAATACTTTCAATCTTTGTTATATAGATATCCATTCGATTTTCCATGCATATATCCATACTTTTTCATTCTTTCATACACATGTACACACTCTTCATGCACATGCATACATCTTTCATGCACACATGCAAACTAACAC
This sequence comes from Ceratopteris richardii, assembly GCA_020310875.1. Taxonomy (NCBI): domain Eukaryota; kingdom Viridiplantae; phylum Streptophyta; class Polypodiopsida; order Polypodiales; family Pteridaceae; genus Ceratopteris; species Ceratopteris richardii. The sequence continues at coordinate 136,965,449 of CM035428.1, read as the reverse complement.
ATTGTTACATGCATGCTAACACATTTTCACATGCATGCTAACATATTCTCACATGCATACTAACACTAACTTATGCACATGCATCTCATACTTTCATGTACGCACACATCATTATGCAGACATGATTCTTCATCATGCATTCTAATGCATAC